>JAODJW010000045.1:16551989-16580553 GCA_026777045.1 Hyperopisus bebe
GCTAATCGATATCGAATCGAAACCATAAAAATAAGAATCGAATCGAATCGCCGAATTGGTCACAATACCCAGCCCTAGTAAATATAATGCGTTCTTACTGAATGAAACGAAAAACTGTTAATAATGCTGTCCCACCAGGGGGGTTATTTAAATTTCATCCTCTGGGTTTTGTGTTATATATAAATGGTTCCTGTATTTTATTAGGATTTTGAACAACTTTTGAACCATGGGATAAATATCCAAATTACATTATCTACAAGGAAGGTATTGCATCTCAATAGGTAAACATGCAGTGTATTAGTCTGAATTAGTCATTTTTTGTGGATGTTTTGTGTTTATGATTAACTTTGCTACATTAGATCACCACTTTATACTCTGTCGCCTTAATTTGCACCCCGTTCCAGAGTTTGTGTGGACCCTTGAGGTCACCTGGCAGCTGGTCCGCACCCGACTCTCCATGGATGCAGAGTTCGACCAGCCCGTGTGCAAGAAGAAGAAGCTGTGGGAGACGGTGGCCGAGAGAGTGACAGCCAGTCTCCAGGAGGCGGGTCACCCCGGCGGCACTGTGAAGGCCTACGAGTGCGACCTCAAGTGGAGGAACATGCTGGCCACCTACAGGAAGAACGCAGAGCGCGCCAAGCGGCTGGGTGCTCAGAGCGTGCACTGGGAGTTCTTCCCAGCCATGCACGACGTCCTGGGCAGGAGCGGAGAGGAGGCCAAGGTGCAGAGGAAGTCGAAGCCACACACGCAGAAACTGAGCCCCTCTCTGGCCAGCAAGCATTTCACACCCATCCTCCCCACCCCTGCTCTGCCCGTGGCCCCTCAATCCTCACGACCCTCCCAGGATGTGCTGCACTTATATCTGGAACTGCAGGAGAGGAAAATGAACCTGTGGATGCAACAGAAGGCCCTAGAGGAGAGGAAGATAGAAGCCATTAATAATCTAGCCAGAGCAATATCGAGCTTGGCTGAGGACGCCAGGATACAGTTGCCGAAGGAAGCCAGGTAGCCAATCACGTCAAACGCTGGCCGTGTCCGGGGCAACGGTTGCTGAGTGACAAAACCCTGCCACTCAGAAGAGCATTATTTTATTTTTCGACTCAGAGCTTCAACTTCCAGAGATTTATTTTTGGCCTGTGTACTAAACTTCAGTTTAAAACCCAGACTGCACAATTTAAAAACATTCAATATTTGTTACATTGATAAATTAAAAATGGCGTGTTTACATTTTCTTTGGATATACTCTTGCAGAACCTGTAACTTTATTTTTCCCCCCGAGTTGTCACCTGCTACTGGGAGGGTACATATATGAACACGGCTCTTTATCAGATTAATAATAATTTATAAGCAATAAAGAAACATTTCCAGTTGATTTGAGTGAAAACCCAAAGTACTATTTTGCACATCAGTCTGTCAGTTTGCACCTGCGATTCAAGACTGTGCTGTCAAGGCATTTTGAAAAAAAGAAAATTGAAAAAAAGCTGCCATTGTAAACAGATCTTGCACACAGTTTAAAAACAGGCTGCAGAAGCTGTCAGTGGAGCTTTTAATAAAAAGAAGCTTTACAGTCATGTCTGTTCTGTTCCTGGGTCTTTCACATGCAGCTGCTGCCCGTGTTGACAGTGATCAGCTCCCGTTCACAATTTTCAGCTGCTCCCAACTTGAGTCCTTCTGGATAGCAGGTCCGCGATGGCCTCCCTCGTCCTCAGCCCATCCTCCTCCGCCTGTCCCCCCTCTTCATCCCCCTCCTCCCTCACCACCTGAGCAGGAGTCACACGCTCTCCCATCTCCAGCAACACGTTGTGCAGGATGCACGCTGTCAGCACCACGGCCCGCGCCCTCTCAAAGTTCCCCATATCCAAGTAGCGCAGGCGGTGAAAGCGAGCTTTGAGTTCAGCCACGGCCCGGTCCAGCACATCAAGGTGAGCCGCCAGGGTCCGATTGTAAGCCTCCTCCCGGGGACCGCAGCCCGCTACGGGGTACGGCGTCAGTATCCGGGCCAACGACGGGTAACCCCGTCCAGCCACCAGGAAGGCACCGTGGGGCACGGCATGTGGGTCCAACCGAAGGTGCTCCCTCAGGGCCCGGCCCCGGGCCCCGTCAGAGCCCCTGCTGATGCTGCAGTGCAGGAATCGGCCCTGGCCGTCACACACCAGCTCCAAGTTAAGCCACGAGTCTGGGTGCACCTCCTTCTTCATTTTCTTCATCTCCAGCAGGCCTTCCCCAATATCCTGCTTGCCAATCGGCAGCCGGATGGGGATGCGAGTGTATCCTAGGATGCCAAACACCTTGGGGACCTCCGTCGTCTCCACACCCTCAATGTCCTCCAAGGCATCCGACAAAGGCACTAAAATCCTCTCCGCCTCTTGGCCTTGACAGTGAGACACCAGGAACATCAGTTTATTACTTATCCAATATTTCCCAAACCAGTTGTTTTATCCCAGTTCCCAGCACACCCATACAGTATTTCGAGTTCCCGATTGCTTGGGTCACGTGCTTACCCGCCGGCCATCGTATCTGTTGATCCCGGAGCGCGTTCACGCGCTCGCAGAAGGAGAAGAAGATGCGGTGGATGTTGCCCTTCTCGAGCCGGAAGCGCGCGGACACGGAGCGGTAGCTGAGTCTCCGCGACAGCAGGGTGAGGGACAGCAACACGGTGTGCGGCAGCGAGAGGCGCGCCCGGCCCGTCAGCCGGCTCTTACTGTAGCTGGAGTCCGAGTTCCGGAGAAGCTCTGTGATGTACTGAGGCAGTTCTACCATCATTCCAGCTCACTCAATGCAAACAGATGGAGCATATAACTTACACAACGGTTCCTCCTTTTAACAAAATAAGTAGTTAAGGGAGTTAAAACACACCCGTACTGCGTGGTTATCCTCTTCTATTGGATTCGACAGCAGTGTTTGCTCAGACTCCTCGGACGGCTCAGCCGCTTCCGATTGCAGGGGGTGCGGCGTTGCTTCTGGGGGCTGAATCTGCTGCAGACACACCGGCGCAGTCTGGGTCTTCGCCCTCTCAATGAGATCGGCCTCCAGGATCTCCTCCACAGCCTGGTCCAGCCGCTGGTCCAGCTCTCCGTGCGACAACGGCTCCCAGTCGAACTGCATCAATTCCAAGACGGCCCGACCGGCCGAGATCACACAGGCCATGTTGTAGGTCATAGTGCTAAAAAAAAACAAAAAACGGGATCAAGCTAGTTTGACATGCACACCGCGATCTTTATCGTTCTTGTAAAAAAAATCACTTGAACTGCATTATCATTATGATTCAATGCAAAATCAACAATGCAAAATGTGTCGATTCACAAAAATTTACCACCAACAGTCCTGTAATCTTTATATCACATCGTGTCAGTTTCATAAACGAACACCATGTTGCTGGGGCTACACTGACTTTAATATGCATACGTTACCATTTATTTTACAAATGATATTTAAACTTCCACGCAACCTGTATAAAGGCACCAACACAACTCGCATCAGCATGGATCTGCTTTGCATTTTACCTCGTTTTCAGCCGTCCTCCAGTTTGTAGATCATTAGCCAAAGACAGTGTACATTTATCCCCTGTATTTGTAAACAGCCGTAACATTTAACTTACCATAACTGGCATTTGTAAGTGAAAAACGCTGGTATTTTCAATTAACTTTTTCGTACCATAGACCCGCGTAGATCCAGGCTTCCATTGGCGATATGACGCCGCTTAAATGGCCACCGCCACCTCGTGGCTACAGACGGAACTTCACCGCGCCAAGTCCCGAAATCGAGTAGGAACCGCACAGTCCACCCTTTCACATTCGCCCGATTTAGGGGCGGTAGATCCTCGCGGATGTGAAAATTCGCGAATAATGGTTGGGTACCGCGGTTACTTGGGTCTATCAAAAAAGGAAAATTGACGGCACTTTCAAGTTTAAAAGTTACTGCGGGAAATGCGAGATTCCACGGTCACAGAGGCACCTGAGTGATGCTGGTTGCCGAGAGAATAATTCTGAATAATAAATATGTATTATGCACTTACACGAACAAATGTCAAATAACAGCAATATTTATATATGATTTTATTTGATCCAAATCATTTTCAGTATTACGTATTTTTGGCTTATGGGTCGTCCAAAAACATTCACGGCCAACCTGCCGTTGACCGAAACCGTGAATGCCTAATTCCCGAATCTGGGAATACTACTTGAAATAAAGTTGAGATTAAATATCCTATTTAAGCCTATCCGGTTAGCAAGGAAATCTAGGTCTGATGAATATGAACATTTTAAAATGCATATTATATACGTGCCCTTGTAAAACTCCCAGGAATAAAAGGTTTGTATCTTGGCTTGTCACTAGGGCTGTACCGTACGTTTCTGTACCTTAAATGGACTCCCCAAAGCACAAACGACATTACTGTATGCCCAATGGTACAAAAGTGTTCCTCATGGTCCATTTCTGTACCATAAAAGGTAAAAATTACCTACAGCTAAGTGTACAACTGGCAGACCCTGGAGGATACACTCCCAGTGACAAGCAAAGGAACAAATTGGTACCCTGTTTTCTGAGAAAGTAGTGCCCTTTAAGATTCATTAACTCTGATAAAATGTTATCAAACCGTGTATGAGTCATAACTAACTTATTCCAACAATAATCATCTAAAGCGACTGAGTTTTTGCAAATGCTCAGACATGCATGCAGCTGTGATACCGTACTGCTAAATACTCTCAAAAAGAGATTTTTGACATGTGCACATATAACAAATGATACCACAGATTTTTTTTATTCCAAGCTGCATGGAATATTGTCATTAATTTAAAAAAAAATGAAAAAGCACTTGTCTTTATTCAACTTAGTCATTGTTCATCTTCTGAAACAATTTGATGTCAACTGCAGGGCCCCGGAAAGGCCTGTCATATCGTCGATTATATAATTGAATATTAAACGTGCAACAAAAGAAATTCAGTAGACACTGTGTCCCTATGGCACACCAAGCTGTGCTTTGGGTTATTATAATCCTGTGACACCCCCTCCTTACCCCAAACAAACTGTCAGACACTAAACAGATCTGGTGTTAACTGCACCTTTGGTATCAGCAGAAATGAGTCCATGAGACTGCAAAGAGATGTTGTGGGGGGGGGGGGGGGGCACCACCCATACTTGGTACTTGGGGTGGGGGGAGAAAAGGTACTTCTAGACAAGCTCAGGTTACACAGACTCTTAAGTCACTGGCTAAATGAAGACAAGCTGAAACGGAACTGCAAGGGAGGGTACAGCAAGCAGAGGGACAAATCAACAAGAAAAGGCATTTCAGAAGAGGAAGATGTCACGTTCAACATGAAAAACTCATATTCTGCTCTAAGGTCATTTCAACAGCCTACTCAACTGTACATGGAGCATCTATCTAGCATCCAGTGTTTTTCTGTATTTTATTTTTTTTTTTCATGCATATTTCTTTAGGAAAGCAGACACCACAAAACACACACCCCAACCCTTAATACCCCCCTATAAAGTTAATACAATCCTAAACAATATTAACAATTAGGGTGACACAGAACACAAAAGCAATCTGAAATGATTGGGGAGGGGGGGAAATGTTTCCATTCTTTGCAGTCAAGTTCCTCCTAAGATTGAACATATACCACTCAACTGCACAAAGGATCGCATTGATGGGAGCACTGTGTCACTCGCTCCCATTATAACCTCACAGAGTTGACATCAATCAGATATAGGACCTCCTTTAAATCCATTCATGTGTGGATGTTAGTGTGTACTGAGGTGGGCAAACTGGAGCGAGGCAGGGGTGTGTATGGTTAATACAACATGTAATATGCATGTTATTGCGTGCGGGAGGGTGTGGGGGGGGGGGCTATACACATATCTATTTGCTCCCCTGAAATCTCCTCTTGCACTGCCCACGCACACACGCTCCAGTGGGCCACACGCCCCCGGCCCTCACTGCACGGCCTGCTCGTTGGCAGCGCTGCCGGAATCTTGCGGCTTCATCACATCTGGCAGCTCGGGGGGGCTGGAGAAGGGGTCCACGCGAAGCTGCTCAAACATGTCATCTGGGGACAAAGAGAAGCAAACCTTTTCAGATCACAGCATGTTTTAACGGTATTTGAAAGCCCGGGGAGAAAAAAAGGCGTACTTCTTCCCGACAGCCATGCATCACTCAACGAACCATATCTGTATGACAATGACAGACATGCTCACCGCTGATACGGAAAGCCAGTCCAATAGTGGCTGGGGCTTGGGGCCTAGCAGTCTGGTTGGTGAAGCCACAATCTCCCAGGGTCTTGTTGTCATCTAGCACCTGGTCATCCTAAATTGGAAGGAGGGAGAGAAAAAATAATAATAATTGATTATTAATTGATAATTGAACTTTATTGATCCCTGTGGGGAAATTCTCTTTTCGCCTCCCCCAAAGCTGGTCAACTCCCAGGGTGCTGGGGGGTTAAAGCTGGGGCTCAAACCGGCAACCTTCTGATCACAGGCACAGAGGCCTAGCCCATTGAGCCACATGCTGTCCCCCATCAAGAGAGAGAAATAAAGACGAAAGAAGACTAAATCACTCACTCCCTGAATCTCCAGCTTTAAACTCCCCACATACCTTGAAAAGTTTCTGCTCCTCAGGCGCCCTCTTGAGGATCCCCTCTACGATACGTTTTAGCTCATATACAGTGGTGGACTCCTTGGCATCGGTGAAAATGGTCGTCTTATGACGCCGGATCATCAAGAACACATCCTATGATACAGACAATGGAAAACAGGGTAAGTTCATTCTGCCTATATGCAACTGAAAGACAGCAGTCAGTGTACAGATGGTTGTGCTTGATCCCAAAGCTGCTTCACCTTGGTAAAAATATTTGAAGAATAAAACTGATCTAATGTAAATGCTGGACAGGGACATCTTGTATTACTGCCCTCTACTAGTAGCAGCAAACATGCTATCCTGTTTTAAAACCATCTCTGCATGTAACTACATGAATCCTCCAACTACAGTTGTGATTGTCTGATTTGTCTTCTCTTTTTGATGTCCTGTGTTTCTTCTGTACACCTATTCTGGTCAGAGTGGCAGGGAAGCTTTCTTCCTTTCTCATGAATAGTGATAATTATCACATTCAGTCCACTTCATTGTCAGTTTTCATTTCTAAACCACCGGCTCCAGTGTCTCTGTTCCTTATCTGGCAACCCTCAATACCGACACGGGGCACTTGACAAAAGTTTGAAGTGTTAGGATTTTTTTTAGGAGTTTGCCGATCTACAATTATTTCAGGTTTCATTAATTAGCCCATAATAAATTATCAAATTATTTTTCGACCTAAGTTAACATTTTCAACGCGTACACATTAAGCAAAAGAACTGGCACATTTTAAGACATTCCTTTTCAGATGATATTCCTTCGAAAGCAGTTGATAAAAATAAATAAATTGGCGAATCATTTACGCATAAATGCACACAAAATTAACCTATGTCTAATTAAACAGGTGAATGCTTCAGTAATGTGATTTGCTTTCGTACACTTCCTTTAAACCACGGACCTCTATCGCCACATTCCACGTAAACCACTAATCTGTTAAATCACGCGTTTTTACTTGGTAATTTAAGAATGCCTTTCTATATAGGCTAGCGTTACTGTCAAACTGATTTACAACGTTACTATTATTAAGACTTGACTGTACCGCTCATGCGGCTTTTGGTTATATTTGTATTGAGCGCATGTCGGACATTAGGTTCCTGAAAACGGGTCGTATGCCCGGCGTACGTACATACAAATTTGTGTAATTATCAGACAGGTTATATATCAAGTTGGGTTTATTGTAGTGTTTCTAGCTTTAGATTTTAAAACTGGGCCTTGTTTAAGAGTGCTGCCTCCATTTTCCATGTCTGCGGCACGACAACATCACAACAAGCAGCTTCCTCCTGTTCAGTTGGCTAAATATATAATATTGCCAAACAAAGAAGTTCATTTATAAGATTAATTCCCTCCTGCTTTTCCGACAAGACTTAAAAACGCAAATACAACTCATTTACTGTAATCAGCGTTACGCCAGCTTGCTTATATTTACAGAGCATGGGTTCAATTTAAAAGGAGATTGTTTCTCTTCCTCACTCACCATTTCTTACAGTCGAGTTCGCTCCACTAATCTTCCGCTATCCCACACTGCACCGCAAAGCCTCCGGTCCTCCTCAAGCCCGGCAACCCCCGCGCTCCTCATCAATACACATGCGTACATGTTAATATGACGCATTGACTAATTTTACAAAAGTAATAAAATTTATGAACACATATCATGAGATCTTTAATAGCGAAAATCGTGCACAACCTGTTTTTGTTATACTTTTTTAATGTTTACTCATTTTGGTCTGTTTTTTTTTCTTTTCATTTTTATCTTTGTTATTTTTTTAATCTTTTCTGCTCCATCGTATCTGCACTGAAGTTATGATGAATGTGAATATAAATTTTAGCAGTGTTGCTTCCAATGTAAGGAATGTAATAATTTATAATACTTATTTTTATTATATATAGTGTACCCCATTCAACAGAATCTCGCCTCGGGCGCCAGAACATACAGGCAAGGCCCTGCTGATAGTGAACAGTGGCGCAAATTGGTGTTTATTACTGGGGTCTTTAGTGTGATTTTTATTTATGCGTAAGTATCATTCAGCCCCCACTATTCAAATTTGACACCTCCGTCGAAGTATTGTGACTTCTATGTTTTACAAATACCTTATTTTGTCTAATTCACCCGACACAAAAACTAAATTTTGCCTTCCTTTATACCTACTAATATGGCAGATTTTTCTGTCCACACCCTTCTAACCTCATTCCCATAATCCTTTAAGTACAATTCCGTTCCCAGAATTCCCTGCGGCGTAGCTGTTTGAGCGCTGAGCAAGATGGCTGATAGACCTGGTAGGGTAAACTTTAAATCTTCACGTTAATATATTTTAACAGGCGTCGTTTTGAAATACATAACGTGGGTCAGCAACACAATATTACTTAAAGTGTATATACAGTTTGTCTAAAAGTGATTTAGCAAATGTGGTATTAAGCGTTATCTAGAGGGTCCAATGCGACCATTTTCTTTCTGAGTCAAGTCAAGGTCTTTCTTGTCAGACGTTTGCTAACTGACATCCTAAGCAATAATGTACATAGTGTTTTAGGCCTAGCTTTTTCTTTGGATTTGCATTGTCCTGCCATTCGCTTTCATAAGGTTTTTGCATTAGTGGACCTGTATACTTAAGAACTAGTTTGAATGCTAATTAGGCAATCGCCATTATAAAAATGGCAATCCTTTCTTTTATGTGTTGCATTGAGATTAGTAATCTGTTGTACACGCGTGAGCTAAGAAGTACCAGGTATTAAAATAATTATGCATCACTTAAGGTACATTACAACGTACACAAATAAGTGAAACTCATTTAATAGCCTGCTAATCATAGTTTCAGCAGCCTGTTGTATGTCTGAGCTGCATCAACTGCAATATTATTTGATTAATGCTTAAATTTAGCTACGTTTCTTAAAAACAAACTTGCTAGTTCAAATCCTGTGAATGCCACGAGTGATCCTACTCAGTTGGCCCTTGAGCAAGGCCCTTAACCTGCAATTGCTTCATCCTGGGTATGACAATCTGCAACTAGCTCTAACTCTTCTACTGCCTTGTAATAATGGCTTTATTGCTGTAAGAAATTGGTAGGTCTCAGTGCATCTGATGCAGTGTGTATTGATTGCAGCCCAAAATTGTGCTTTTGTGAAAGATTTTGCATTGGTTTTTTTGTGGCAGCCAGTTAATTAAATATTTTTGGGATGATTTTAGTGCCCTTGTCCGAGAAGAAGCTGTTGGATGTGAAGTTGAGTCAGCTTCCAGCTTGGGCCGGAACGAGGGACTTCACCCCCAATGGCATTATCTCTGCTATTCGCCGAGGTCGGTCTCCCTTTTCCGATATCATAACTGCTTGGCAAACTGACTTATGTTAATATACTAAAATAACTAACTAGATTAGCATTAATGTATTTTAAATGGAGTATTTATACTTTCAGGGCATGACCGATTTTTCAACAAGTACATCAATGTCAAGAAGGGTGGTATTGGAGGCATCGCAATGCTGCTGACCGGTTATGTGGTGCTGAGTTACGTCTGGGAGTATGATCACATCAGTGAGTAAAATTTGACTTCCTTAGAAGCAACATTGCTTCAGCACTATCTGAAGTATAAATATTTGCTGTGCAGATCATATCTATTAACCTCTTTTTTTTGTTCGTCTTTATGTAAACATTAGTGACTTTATTAAGGCTGGGTGATTTATTAAATACTGCATCGTGATTATAGTCATCAGTTTGAATATCATGAGTATCGTGGTATAGCCAAAACACTCTTCTTGCATTAACAGTTATAACCAGGGATTGACATAACTGGTACGCAAGTATGCATTCACCTTTAAAAGTGATACGTGCGGCAATCGATTGTTGTAACAGCATTTATGTATACCTATTTTATGTGCATTATAGCCTTTATATGTTAATTTATAATTTATTTGCGGTAATTTCTTGTCATATTGGCGCAAGTGCACATAAAATACGTACATATTTGCACAGTTACAGTAATCGATTGCCGCACGTATTGCTTTTAAAGGTGAATGCGTATTTGCGTACCAGTTATGTCAATCTCTGGTTATAACAATATTAAACATTCCCATCGAGGTACAAGTCTGTTATTGGTGTGACTTGTCATTATGCCTTTCTATAACTCATTCAGCTTATAACAATTAGTAAAACAATTTGGTCATCATAATCAGAAACACTCAAAACCAACTGTCATATTTTACTTGAATATGTGAAGTTTAGAATATTGTGATAAATATCAATATTGTGAAAATCTCTGAAAATTTTATTTTTACGGCATATGGTCCAGCCTTAGACTTTATATATACACCCCTAAAGTTACTCACTTGAGCCATTTCACATGCATTTTCCCTTGTTGTTAATCTCTCTTAGAACATGACCGGTGGAGGAAGTACCACTGAAAGACCCTGGTTCTTCTGCCACACTTTGTAGTGAGTGACCCATGTCACAGCATGTTAATTGAGTGTTCTGTACAAAGTGATGTTCATGACCAATAAAACTTAAATATTATAATCAGTTCAACTGAAGTCCCTTTTCTTTTGTGGAAGAATTCATTTATCCGTAGCCAATTTAACTATAATACGCTCCTACAATAATTACTATGAGAAAAGTCTGACATGTGCCTTTCAGGTCAGTTTGACCCCCAGGGTAGGTGAGAGTTTGAGATGATTAAAAGACAAGGTATCAAAGAAAAATGTTCACCTGGAAACTCATGTGTCTACTCCAAACCTCAGTATGCTCTGTTCCTCTATACCTTCATGTACACCATATGATGGCATAACCTTAACCAATCACACTAATACACATGGTGCTACGATCAAAGACGTCCAGAAGAGAGGCTGTGTGGTCACCAGGAGCCTGATGCATTCCTTGCTTAGCCAGATAACTTGTTGGATTTAAGGTACCCTAGTTTAATTGGACATTCTTAATCTTTCATTTAGTCCAAACTACTTCAAATTTGACAAGTTATCTGGCAAAGCAAGAAATACTGCTTTGTGGACAGGCCGCAGGTGTCCTTTTTTATATTCAGCACAGGTAGGTGAAACCACCTGCTTGGCATCTCTGCCTGGCGCACCTCCGACAGAGACACCCTTCACTGATGTTTCACTCCTTAAATCCCAGAACATCTCTGGGGTGGTGGAGCAGCGATTGGGACCTCTCTCTACCGCCCCCTGCAGCAGGCCTTAATATCCCTGCTTCCTCCATAGCTTGTCCTTCCTGTGGAGCCAGAGCTGGAAGCTCCCCTGCTCTGCCTCCTCAGCAATACCTCTGATTGGTACCTCTGATGCCCAGGGACTCGAGGAGACTCTGAGCTGATGTTCCTGCATAGCCTCTGCAACCAACCTCCAGTGGGAATGCGAATGCCCTCCACCCGGCCTGTGAGCATGCAGCTGCCAGCTCTGTGTACTTATCCTTCTTCCTCTCTAAGGCAGCCTCCATTCCCTCCTCCCACGGAATGGTCAGCTTGACCATGATGACAGCCTTGGTGAGGGAGGACCAGAGCACTGTATTGGGTCGTAGAGAGGTTGGGGTGATCTCTTGAGGGAACCTGAGCTGCTGGTTAAGGTCAGCCGTTAAGTTCCACTCAGCTCAAGGTGTTGAGAGAGACCACACCCTACGAGTGCAAGACAGGTCCTGGTCTCCTTGTCTAACAAAGTGAATCAGTCTCTGAGATGGTACTGGACTGGTTCTGTTCGCTTCCAGCCTACGTGCCTCCAGAATTACAGCCAGCTTTAGCAGGACCCGGTCTTGACGCCACCAGTACCGGCCCTGTGTTAACGCTGCCTTGCAACCAGAGAGGATGTGCTGCAGGCTTTGGTTCTGGGAGCAGCAAAGTTGGCAGTTTTCCTCTGTTCCATACCAGATGTTAATGTTCTGAGGGCTTGAAAGGATGTCATATGTTGCCCTGATTACATATTAAGTGTTCACAGATGCAAGTGACTTTTACTGGTACAGCAGGAGGTGTTTTCTCAGAACTTTCAGACTTTATTCAGTTCATGACTCAAACAGCCTTATAGCTTAAAGCAGTAGGTCTCAATCCCAATCCCGGAGGACTCACTGCCAGAATGTTTTCATTCCAACCCGCTACAGTACATTCACTACTAGACTATTAAGGGTCAACTGAGCCTGATTATGATGTGATTAAAATGAAAACATTTCTGGCAGAGGAACTGATGAGATTTTGATGTCCACTTACACAGACGCTTCGCACTTCTGGGAGGAAGCACTCTAAGCTATTTATAATGAATAACTCATAGCCTAATTGTAATAACCACGCAGTCACGATTCATTTAAAACCCCAAATCACATTTATTTAATGTAAAATTCAAAAGGCTACAACCTCCTAATGCCCATTGTGTTGGTTCTCATCATGCTGATGATCCTGCATTTTGTCATTTGCAAAAACAAATCAAGGAGAATTAACAGTACTGTAACAGTTCATGAAGAGCCCCTGTTAATTCCTCTAAAACAAGGGTACTTCATATTTGCAGATAATTTGGACATGTGGGGATCACTTACTATTTAGAGGCATTTTTTTGTCCAGTACATGATGCCATATGAAAAAAGTCAATACAACTGTAAACTGGAAGCTGTTGCTTCTTAGTTGTCATGACAACCCTCCTATTTGAACAAATCAATCAATTTTCCATGGCTAAATGCACATCACCAGTATTGAGACTCTAAACATTATGTACTTGTATATCTAGCTCCAATTTCATGCAGAATCCACCTCCCATTTTCTTTCAAACAAAAAGCATGTTTATAGAAGTAATTTTATTTAAAATAAAAAGCACACACAAGGTATACAGCAATGAATTTAACAGCATCCGCACTTAAATGGAGATTAAAATGCCCATATGACCATCTCAGTGTAAGCTAGAGATCTGGAATGGTAGGGTGTATGGTCAGAGCATCTCCAAAGCATGGAGGTGTATTATGAGTTCGGTTTTTTTTTCCCCAAAAAGTACAAAATTCAACCAGAACATCCCCGGCATCCACAGTGGGTGCACTCGATAATCCTTCCCTGTGGAACAGAAAGCAGATGATTCTGCATTCAGTGACAGCTTTCCAAAATCATATTCATGCAATCAGCTTATGTCAAGTACAATTATAATAGCAGGAACATTCAAAGCGCACGGCGTGTAACCTAGTCACTCAAATGAACACGTTGTTCGCAAAGATAGATGTCTTTCTTAAAGGAAAGACAAGTATATGTGATACTCACCACTTCAAGCTTGCTTTTCGGAACTCTGCAGATGCAATTTGTTCCGAAGTTTGTGTCTCGGGTCTGAATGCACCGCAGGCAACACAAATTCTCATAGCCCTGCTTCTTCCATTTCGCAATGAGGTTCTTGTCTGCATATCCTTCCTTAATGCAATATTCGTACAACTCTGTTGAATAAAATATTTACACGGATTAGGTTTAAATATATAACTCTTAAGATACTTGAAACATTCAAGTAATAGTTTGGACGAACCTCTGCTTATGGCCTTTCGTTTGTAGAACAAGTCGAAAATATAACGGCTTCGCTGGTGATGAAGCCGGAATATTGGCCAGAGTGACTCAACTTTTCGCTTGCCTTCATGTGGCTCTGTTTCCGCTGTTATATTAAAATGAAAAGAAAAATTAGATTTATCAGACTGGTTAACATTACGCTCAGTGGCTAATAAGATAGGTTGCTAACATGAAACGAGCGATTCAAGCCCTCACCTTCCCTCATTTTCTGGTCAAGTTCATCCAAAGTGGGTTCAATTAGTTCCCATCCATCTGGAGGGGGTTTTCGGCTCCTTTTAACCTTTGGCATTGATTTAAGTAAAAATCAAAATGTTAATCACAAAGAAGGCTGTGAAGACGTCTGAACGCTAGCTAGAATTTACTTTCGTCCCCTATAAATGACGTCACCCAGCGAGCGGCGGGGTCCTACGTTTCTTGTCTCACGAAATATACGGATACTCTCCACAAGGCATATATGGTTAAAATCGTATGGTAAAACGAAACAAATAACAATACGCGGCTTCAAGCAAGTAATCTACTTATGTAAAATATATATTGTTGTTGATTTATGTTTAAAGAAAACTGTAGTGTTACCATTAGTTTTGGCGTATTGCATCAGGTTAGTTAACCAAAAACCGCCTGAAAAATAAATATTAGACTTTAAATGTCAACATTGTTCATGTAAGCCTGTCGTCGTTTATTTCATAAATATATATACGCTTAATAAATGTCATGTTTATTACTACGTAGCTTCATGGCTATATCTATTTATGTTCCCAATTATTTTGCATTTATTTGAAAGGAGAATACGTAGGTCCCTAGCAAACTACGCCATATGTTAAATTCTCTAGCCTTTCGATTGTAGTATAGCATCGAAGAAACACTGGTGTGCTGAAGGAGTATTTCGACTTTGTATTCTATAACTATAGTAAAACCAATTAAAATGCCTAAAGGAGGTAAGGCACCGCATATAATAACATTTGTCGTCACCAAAAAAACAATCCAAACATATTTTCTTTTACAAGCTTCGCCTCATGTGCTAGCTAGCTAAGTTGTAGCTAGCTGTCAAATGCCAAGATAAGTGTCTTAGAAATTGTACAGCCATCCACTAGATTATTTGCGAATGAAATGTGCAAGGAGTAACAGTCATGTGGCTGTTTTATTTGTACAACATTTTGGGGGGCTTAAATATGACAACCTTCCATGATATGTTGTTACATATATTGCTATATATATGTTTTTCTTTTTTTTTTTTTTACTTCACTAAACTTTTGTTTTTTATATATTAACATCTATTAACCAATTTTTAAATTCAGTTTTTATAGAGGTTGCGGTACATCGATGACGATAACCGTCGATCATTCATAACTGAAATGTAACTGACAGGCATGGTAGCTTTCCCTATTACTGAAATTCTCCTCATAATTTTAGGTAGAAAAGGGGGACATAAAGGGCGAATGAGGACATACACGAGTCCCGAAGAGATAGATGCGCAAATGAAAGCAGAGAAAGAACGTAGGAAGGTAAATCTTTGCGTTTTTGCATTGATACATGTCATTGTTCTATTCTCTATTCATTAAGTTTACCATTGTTCTTGATTACACATATTTATGGTTGATCACACAAAGAAAACATGGGTCAGACTATAACACGTTGTATAGCAGGATGAAGAGGAAGGAGCAGCAGTAAATGATGAGCCAGTGGAGGAGAAGCCAACAGAGTCTGCCTCTGAGGACAGTGATGATGAAGATACACAGGTCATTTGGACAGGATTTACTAACCTGATAGCATTATACGTGTTTTTTTTTTTTGTACATTGTAAATGAAGACTGATTATTATACTTTCAGTTGTTTCTCTTGCATTCTGTAGAAAAGGAAAGGTGTGGAAGGGTTGATAGACATTGAAAATCCAAATCGAGTTGTACAGAAATCAAAGAAAGTAGCAGATATTGTGCTGGAAGGACCCAAAGAGCTTTCCAGAAGAGAAAGGTAACGGCAGCTAAGATGTGCTCCTTTTGCATAGGATTTAGCTTCAGTCAGTATCGTACGGCACAGGCCATATTTCACACATAACTGACAAGAGCTGGCTCATTCTTCACTGTATTGCAAGTAGGTGTTCTTTTAAGTATCGCCGTTTTTCCGGACAGAGAAGAAATAGAAAAGCAGAAGGCTAAAGAGAGGTATATGAAGATGCATTTAGCGGGCAAAACGGAACAGGCCAAAGCAGACCTGGCACGTCTGGCCATCATAAGGAAACAACGAGAGGAAGCAGCCCGGAAGAAAGAGGAGGAGAGGAAAGGTAATCGTCGGGGGCAGGCAGTTCCGGGAGCAAAGCTACTTTAAATTCTTTATTAGAAAAGAAACGGAGGGAAAACACTCCAGTGTTCAATACTTCAGTAAAATGAACGTTTTCTTGAAATTCCTGTGCAGTTTTAAAACGTGTCTAAGAAATGTTACCCTGGAACACACTTCAGGTTCATAAACGAAAAAAAAAAGATTGACAGTCATAGATGAATGGGTGAGGATGCCAGGAGTGTGAAGCATTGCATGAAAATGTATGTTTGTATGCAGTGCAGGTGCTGGACCTGATGCTAATTGTTTCTCATCCGTTTGTCTTCAGTGAAGGAGTCGGCGGCAGCGGCAGCGGCAGCAGCGGCGGCCAAAGGGCTTCATACCATGTCTTTGAAATGATTACAGAGAAAAGTTACAACTGAGGGACACCTGCTGCTATTGTGGACTGAGGACAAAAATAAGAGTTCTGAGGCAGAATATAAATCTGTTTATCTATTTTTTTGAAAGATGCCCATCTATGAAGAGGAGGATTTGATGTGTTTTACATTTTATGACCATTTCAGCATTGTATATGAGGGAAATGTTGAGTGGATGCCACTGATTATTTTTTTTATGTTCCACAAGAGTCATTGTATATGCTGGACTGTTTTTATGGAGTATGCTTAGTCACTATTGCCAAAGCATCCCATCAGTCAACCTTAAGATACACATGCATCCTGCTATGTTGCTGTTGGGTATTTAGTGGATTTTTATATGCCCTATGCCTCATAATATTCTATTAAAATTATTGTTCCAAAAGTCTAAATTATCAGATAATTTTAAACCCATTACAGCCAGTTTATGATGTAATAATTTATGATATGTTGTCCATACGTCTGTATATTTTCCTTCCTCTAGGGGGAAGCCTGTACTTGCCACACAAACCTGTAACCCTCTGGCTAACACTACTTAAAAATGGTTATTTGATGATGAATAAAACAGAAAATGAGTGATGACAGCTGAATGAAATAAGAAATAGTGTATATATATAGGTGTTCGCCTACTGTTTCCCTGCCTACATTGCTATACTCCTGTCACACCAGAGCAGGTTGCCAAGACCAATCTGGAGACGATGGTGTTTTTGCATATGTTGATCTAGATGTACTCACCTAGTAAAGTCTCATAGTCGAAAACCTGAAATAACAATAAAACATGAACATTTTTTTTCTGCTCTGTTTTTTAAATACAGTACTTTTTTGTATTTTTCACCGTAACTCATGAAATCTTTACTCATATCACTTTTCATATGTTGCTTCAACAGCATTAAACTCACAGCTTACTGCAAATCCGTAATGTCAAAGTAATTTATTTGTGGGATAAGCAATATAAACAAGATCGGATTATTGGACAATTAGGCTTACAGATACATAAACAAAAAAGACGTTTCAGTGTAATGTGTAAAGAAGTTATACATTGTGCCGTACTTAGTCTTAATATTTCATTACATATGGCACAGATAGCAGCACGGTTGAGTTGCACTTTTTCCTGAGTATTTCTACGTGAAAACATTACGGTAAAGAACAGCAGAACGAGCGTCCCGAACGGCCGGTCCGTACCGGAGTTTCGCACATGCGGGCGTGATCAAAAAAATTGTGGGTGAGGCGAAGTGGCGCTCGAATGTTTACGTCACATGACCTAGTCCGATGTGATTGGCTGTAAGTTTTCGCGGAGTTCGGCCGAAGTCGTGAACTTGATGTTCGCTCAGGCAACATATAAAGAAAAACGTGGGGTGGAGGCCGTCCCTGCAGTCAACTGAGCAGTAAGTGTGTCTGTTTTTGGGTCATAATTAGACTGATCTGCATCGATCTAGATGGCTATCTTCTTTGCACCATTTTCCATTGAGAATTTCGTTTTATGCCGTTTTTGACCGGACTGAACTTTAATAGGTCGTGCTGCATTTGTACGGGTGTAAATCTAAATGCTGGAAAACTGTTTTGTGACCGCTGGTGAGATGCTAATTGTAGCAGTTTGATACTGTTCAATGAATAGTGAATAATACAGTGAATAGTGTCATTCACCATGCCCATTCCTCGTGTCACATGGTGTCACATGTATCTACTTAATCCTGTATTTTTTTAAAAAAAAAGCTTCCGCGGCACAAAAATCTCATTGTGTGCAAGAGAGACGTTCTAACGTGTTTCTACGGCCGATTGAGACTATGCAGTCTGTTATATTTAACTATTGCATCAGACTGGCGAGTGGCTACATATGACATGTCTTGTGTGGGTTGACCGAGTTAACTTTAGCCAGCTGTTAGGCTGTTAAATTGCTGACACGGCTGGGTAAATAAGTTAATGTTTTCCATTTTCCTGGGACGTTTATCGTGGTTGCACAATTTGGCCCGGCTTTCTGCCCTTTGGTTGTTTTTGATCCATTTTATCCCTCACCTGATGCCGCATGCTTGTGAAATTGGATCGTTGCGAACTGTTTAATGGTCACCTATAGAACGAAAGCCGTAATGCCTTTGCCAGTGCCGAAACGTGTGCTTGTCGTAACTATTTTTGTAGACATCGTCTGTCTTTGATCCGGGGAGAGAATAAATATGGCATTAATTAACGGTTCACGAGCCAGTGCCGACAGCTGGGAATCGCATAACCGGATGATGCTGGACCCTCTGTCTACCTGCGATCCCGAGGTGAGGATGGTTATCAAGAGCAATAAATGTATACGTGGGTGCTGTGGTTGATAACCAAAACCTGTACGTGTGTAATAAACTCAGTTTTACATGGACTTGTGCATCTTATGCAAAGGTATTATTCTCTTCCTTAGTCTAGGAACTTAATAGAGCTTCCTTGTGGTGCACACGACTTTAACTTCCACAGGTTTATGGCATCATCCGAAAAGAGAAGAAGAGGCAGACGTATGGATTGGAGCTCATCGCTTCTGAGAACTTCACCAGCCGGGCCGTTCTGGAGGCCCTGGGGTCTTGCATGAATAACAAGTACTCTGAAGGATACCCAGGGCAGAGGTGAGTTTGTCTCTTTGGGGAAGTAATGGCTTTTTCCGGTTAATAATTCAATTAGTCATGCAGACAGAGTCTGATTATCCACGTGATATTTTGCAGTGGTTTGTTGGGGTTACTGCAGTCCATGTAATGGATAAATTAGACCCCACATATTGGCAGCAGGAGGATTAGTGATTAAGAATCCTGTAACCAAGGTTCACCTACACTAGCATCATTGGGAAAAGTGCTAAACCTGGCAACCCTACTTAAGGTAGTAATCAAACAATTACTTCTTGTGTTTACATGTAGTAAACTATCTGTACCAGACTGTTGCAGACACACTTACAGCAGGCAGGAACAACCATGTATGATTTTACAAATGTTTTACAAACATTTCTGACCTTTTAAACTTTATTAATTTACATGCGAAAAAATATTAGTGGAACTAAATTTAGTGGAAGCTGCTTGGTCAGCTGAAACGCTGATCTGCTAACAAAAATGTTAACCTGGCTAATTATCGGTGGGTGGAACCCCACCCAGCACTAGGGAGCACACGTTTTCAAAAACAAAACAAAAAAAAATTACAACCCTTGCTTCTTTAAGTTGCTTTGGATAAACGTCAGATAAATGAGTGTAACGTTTAACGGGAGGCGTAATGATTATGTTTGCCTTTATTATCAAATAGCACCACATTTTTTACATTACTAAGGAGACGCTTTTACCCAAAGTGACGTGCGATTGGAAAAGCAGGGTCCTTGGCACAGCTGGGATTAAGAGCCTTGCCAAGGGCCCGATGGTGGCATCATGCCATGGAATCTGAACCTTCAGATCATCGACGCAGAGTCCTAACCCTCTTGACCACACACCACCACCGTCTTCACTCAGGATTAACATAGCAAGGGTAAACCTGCATTTAGAGGTGTTTGTGTATAATGTACGACAGGACCGGCATTTCTTTACCCTCAGGTACTACGGCGGCACAGAGTTTGTGGATGAGCTGGAGAGGCTTTGCCAGAAGCGGGCATTGGACGTGTACGGCCTTGACCCAGACAGATGGGGAGTCAACGTGCAGCCCTATTCCGGTATGGCTTTCCAAATAGGCAGCCATCAGAATTCGAACTCCCTCACCACGTGACAGATCTCTGCATGCCATGCCACTCTTTGGCCCTCCTTGTTCAGGGTCTCCTGCCAACTTTGCCGTCTACACCGCCATAGTGGAGCCCCATGGTAGGATTATGGGTCTCGACCTGCCAGATGGAGGTCACCTGACCCATGGCTTCATGACCGACAAGAAGAAAATCTCTGCAACATCAATCTTCTTTGAATCAATGCCCTACAAGGTATAGAAAGCTGATGTATTAAATTATTGTAACAGGTTAATATATGTGTAATAGGTATATACAACACCATACACAGTTCTTTAATAGCAACACTTTTGCAAGGGTAATTTGTGTTGTTTTAGTAATAACATTCAATGTAAATGAAAGAGGACTTACAAATGTATGACACATACAAAGAACAGACTTTTTTTTTTATTATTCCTATTTTAGGTAAACCCAGACACAGGCTACATAGACTATGATCGTCTTGAAGAGAATGCTCGTCTCTTTCATCCTAAATTGATCATTGCTGGTACATAAAATCACTCAATCATACTCTGTGTCGTACTTGATGTGAGCAGTGTTTTTGCTGCATCTGTGATAAGTTGCCATCTGTGTTTGGTTCACTTTACATGGGGCTGTTTACAAAGTATCAGAATTCTAATCCTGAAAGATGTGCAGTTTGAGCCTGTATCCTCTGCCTCGTTCCAAGGAACAAGCTGCTATTCTCGCAATCTGGACTACGCCCGATTAAAGAAGATAGCCAATGACAATGGAGCGTTCCTTCTGGCGGACATGGCCCACATCAGTGGATTGGTTGCAGCAGGAGTGGTGCCGTCCCCATTCGAGCACTGTGATGTCGTCTCCACCACCACCCACAAGACCCTGAGAGGATGCCGGGCCGGAATCATCTTTTACCGGAAGGGTTAGTGTAACTTGTAGCTGTACACTTGGTGCCTTTTAGCATGAGTGGAATCAAATGTGTAGCCATCTGTGCTTTGATCTACACAAACTGGTTTTCAGGGGTTCGCAGTGTTGACCCAAAAACCGGTAAGGAGACTCTCTACAACTTGGAAAGCCTGATCAACCAAGCTGTCTTCCCTGGGCTTCAAGGAGGCCCACACAACCACGCCATTGCAGGTCAGGGGTTGCCTGCCACCCCCCACTGGCTGACTTTGCTGACTTTGGCCATGTTGGTCCCTCTGTGGATGGAGCTCATTAGCAGCTGTTGTTTTTCAACACTAGGTGTCGCTGTTGCCCTAAAGCAGGCACTGACTCCCGAGTTCAAGGTCTACCAGGTGCAGGTGCTTGCCAACTGCAGGGCTATGGCGCAAGCCTTGATGGAGAAGGGCTATAAAATTGTCACAGGTGAGCAAAACACATAGTCCTGTAAAGACGGCAGCCTCAGCAATGATGTCATCATATGCAAAAATGTTATCCAGGATGTTGCAAGTTCAAGCCTGGGTCATCAGTCAGCGGGGTTCTGATTCAGATGCTTGGACAGCTGAATTCTTCAGAAAAATATAGATATGGGTAGTACTCTATAAACAGTTGTAATTATATACTTACTGAGAGCTTTGCACAAGTATATTTTACAGTGACTTTGTGAATTGGTGTTCTTTTGAGGAGCAGTTTGAACACCTGGGTCTCACTGTAGGACTTTATGTTCTTCTTTGTCCAGGTGGCTCTGACACCCACCTCATTTTGCTTGACCTGCGTCCCAAAGGCACCGATGGCGGCAGGGCAGAGAAGGTTCTAGAAGCCTGTGCCGTCGCCTGCAACAAAAACACTTGCCCAGGTAGCAAAATGCTAACTCATTTAGATCAGTGTTTCCCAATCCAGCCCTCGAGAACCCACAGTCTACGTTTTTGCTTCCGGAGTTGAGAGGGAGCAAAAACATGGACCATCTGTGGGTCCCTGAGGACCGTGTTGGTAAACACTGCTTTAGACTGCAGTACCAAGCTGTGGCCCTTAACAGCTGCTATGAGCCATTTCAGTGCTACTCCTGTAATATGCTTGTGGATCTGTTTGCCTTAATGGTGTGATGCCTCCCACCCCTCGCACAAGGTGATAAAAGTGCACTGCGACCTAGTGGCCTAAGGCTGGGGTCCCCGGCACTCACCTCCAGGGGCCTCTTGGAAGAAGATTTCCGGAAAGTGGCTGAGTTCATCCATAGAGGTCAGGAAAGCTTGTGTTTCACCAAGATTGATACCTTGGACATATTTTTTCATTTCTCTGCAGAGGAGTTGTGACAGTGTGCTCTTTTTTTTTTTTTAGGGATCGAGTTGACACTGGAAATTCAGAGAGAAATGGACCCCAAGGCAACCCTGAAGGAGTTCAAAGATGCGTTGGCTCAAACCGAGAAATATCGGATGAAAATTAAAGAGATTCAAGAGGAAGTAGAAGCCTTTGCTGGGAGATTCCCAATGCCAGGACAGCCAGAGCTGTAAACTGACAGATGGCACATTAATCAGATTGTTTTTCCTTTTCTTGTGCTGTAACAGAAATCCACCTTGTCTGTCAATTTGGTAATAACTGAGCCTTCAAAAGCGTCCGTCTTAAAGCTGTACCGCAACGTTTTACACGAGATGCCAATTTTTTTCTGCCATGCTTATCTGTAAATGACTATAACAATAAATGGCATAAAATGCTCATAAAATATGAACACTGTCTTGCTGAGGGTCTTAAATTCCATCTTGATTGAAGTGTGTCCTGATTAGAGGGGGACCTGTTATTTAGAAGCTACTGATCATTATTTTTTTTAACTCCAAAATTTGGTTTGAATAACAATTGCGTAATCATGTTTCAGCTTTGCCATCAATGAATTGCACACTTACTTCAAGCTCATGAATTTAAATAATATGTACTTGTAACTTGCTTTCTGCCTTTCTTGTTTTAGCTAGGAGTGAAACTGAAAATTACCACCGTTTAACTGCATGAGTGGGGGGGGGGCAAAGTCTATTACTGTCCAAAAAAAGGAACATGTAATGATTAATTTAAATTGAAAAAATGTATACCAATACACTTATGCTACATTGTGAAGGACTTTATGTATTTTGGAGTGCTTGAAATAATATTTAATCTTTGGAAAGATGGAAAAACATGAGCAGTTTCTATGGTTCAGTGAATTTACCAGTAGGCTGACCTTGCAACATCGACCAGCTGCAGCTATACAGTTTTCACATGTAGGTATGTGTATGTCTGTGTATAATCGTCCTTTATGAGAGGAAATAGGACAATTAGTACATTATAGTCAATTCTGCCTCTTCATATCTAAAATAGTTTATTTTGGTCATATAGACATCGGAAATCCCCAGGTAATGTTAAAAGGCAAATCCAAAAGTATACCTTTAATAACTTTCCTTATGTCAAATTTACATCTCACACACTTTCATATTCTATTTTTTTGTGTAATCTTTTTATTTGATTTTTTTAAAAAAACATGATATGGTTTCTGTAGTGACTGTGTTTTTTCCATGTCTTTTATTTTAGCGCTTTTTCTTTGGGAAAAGTAGAAATCGGCAGTGCGCCACGAAGCAGGATTTCTCAGTTGGGCTAAGCTGGAAGGCATGATTGTCCAATAGGAATGTTCTGAGAAATCCTGCTTCGTGGAACGCCCCCCTGTTCCCTGTATGTCGTTGTGCTCACAACAATAATGTTATACTATATTATATTGAAATGAAAAGACTGATACATAAATATTTGTATAATAATATTAACAATAATAATAAACCCGTGCTTCCGTCACAGCATATACTTATTACGTCATTTCCACAAACGCCACAAGCTTCTCTTCCTGGCCCCTCCCACTGGCGCGTAAATTTGAAGGGAAAACGTGCGCGGCAAGTTAACTAGAGCAAATACGGTCGATAATAATAGTAGTTCTTTTAAAGTGCGGAAGTACGGAGCGTCATTTGAAGTCTTTGTCCCTCTACGGCCGGCCATGCATATCGGATACTGATGTAATCAACGAGGAAGGAAAAGCAGAGGGGAAAGTTATGTTAGACTTATCGAAACGTTTTTTCGTGGTGATAAATGTAGCCAAATAACCCAAACACAGTTAGGAAGCCGAGGCTAATTGGGTTGGGGTAGACACATAGATGTACACTTTATGTCGTAATCGATAACCTGACTGGTCGGAGTCTGGGGTGTTTCGTTTTGGTTGCTCTCGCCTCCCTGTCCCTCCATCTTGAAAAATGGAAGCGCAGGGTGTCATCCTGATAAGCGACGAGGAGGACGACGGCGGCCAGGGCTCCGCCAGCGACTCGGTGCTCATCGTGGAGCCCAGCCCCGGACAGGGTGTGTAGAGACCGCCCTTGCGAGTAGGGCTGCGGCTGAATGACACTCACATGAACCGCGTCCCGTGTTCCCCGGCCCAGGTCAGGAAGCGGCAGCGGCGACCAGCGAGGTTGTGGATGACGATCTGCTGGTAACGTTTTCCAGGAAGGCCACGGTGATGCCGCATGCGAGATACGACTGCAGCTCCAACCCGTTCAGGTGCTTTCCCCTACAGAGGCCGATAACTTATAACTAAATAAACTAACTGTCTAATATGTCATGTAATGGCATCTTTCCGTTACTGCATAGTGGTTAAAGTCATGGTCATTCAGCAGGTCGTCCTTTGCCGTCCATTTAAAATGACTTAAATTCTGTGTCTTGTTTACCACCCGTTTTCTGATCTCCGTGGCCTTTCCTCCACAGCCCCACTGAACTTGACACCTGCAGTCCTGTAGAAAACAACGCCGCTTTCTGTGAGCAGTGTTTTTGTTACATCTGTGATAAGTTGGCATCTGAGGTAAGTATCCTGGGCTGTCAACTTGAGCAAGAAGATGAATGATATTTAGAGTCATTTGACTAAATATGCGTGTCCTAACAGAAACACTATAAAGCACAATTGACCGTTTTTTCATTTGCTTCAGTTTCATTTGTCCTTTCGGTTTTGTTTTTTAAAAACAGTGAATTTTCTTAAGGGATGCCCCTTGGGTTTTTTTTTTTTTTAAATAAAAAAGAAACTGTGTAGATGCAGCTTTTGAAAATAATTTCATGAAGTGATTTTGTAATGGTCATCAATCCATCTTCCGTAACTGTACAGTACAGGAGCCAGACAAGTGAATACTGAGGCCCCATCCCTTCTGGGGCTTAGACACATCACAGTCAAATTTATTTCATGTCTTGCATTCCATTTCCCAATCTGTATTACTCTCTCTGATGATCTTTATTGCATCACCACACATCCATGTAAAGCACCTTGTGACCACTCTGTTGTGAAAGGCGCTATATAAAAATGAATTAAATTGACTCGCACACTGGACCAATTAGGGTTGCACAGCTTGTCTGCAAACACTGGACATAAATATAAATATATATACATAAATATAATTTTTTTTTTTTTTCTTTTTCTGTTAGTGTCAAGTGTGGAAGACGCCGGGTGTTTGTCACTGTAACGCCCACAAACGAAGCGACTTTTGGAAGAACCAGCGGAATAAAGTTGTCCTGGGCTACCTTCACGTTTTTAATTTCGACCTGCTGGAGGTGGATGCTGATTTGCGTCTTGCTGGTGAGCTTCAGTCATTTTTTAAACAATTAATTAGCTTTTAAAAGCATTTTTCTAGTGTCTAATTTTCCCGTTAGTCTGACCGCACCTCTTGGTGGCCTCGTGTTACCAACCTGTTGCACAGAGCGCCACCTGCTGGCATTTGAGTGCAGCCTAGCGGTTGAGTACCACACCTTCCTGAAGGGAGTCCGCACCCCATTCCCCAGCGACCTTGCCTGCAATTGCTATTGCCACTCGGCCAGCTCAGACACCCCTGCCTGCAAGAAGTGCAAGTGGACACACACTGAACAGGTGGTTTACAAGTAAGTGGGGGGGGGGGCATTTAACAGTGTGTTAGGTCAAAATAGGCTCATTCGGTTGAATAGTACACAGGTGCTCCTCAATGTACGATAGGGTTACGTGCCAATGAACGGATTTGCTATTGTAAATAAATAACTACTGTCACGGAATACGTAAGTAAAAATTACTGCAAGTAACTAAGCATCGGTAATTGAAAAGTAAATAAATACAAGTTTGTTCAAACGCAGAAAGAAGCACTGTACTTGGGATTGCTACAGCGACTGGAAGCGTGGAAGCTGCAGTTGCTCAGCATCAGTAGAACGTTTCGTACAGCGTATCACCAGCCTGGGGAAGGAAATTTAAAATTCAGTCGAAATATCATAAGTCGAACCATTATAAAGCAAGGAGGATCTGTATTCCTATATGCTGGCTTGTTGCAAAACAGATTGCAGTTATTTATGTTTTATATTTGGCAATTAAAAAAAAAAAAACAACCCACGAGTATTTATGGGAGGGACATCTATAGGGTGAACACATGGAGCCACTTTAATACTGTTGCGATGACTCTGTATTTCTGTAATTTTCCTTCTCTCCCAGTTATTCCGGAGTGTTCCAGCATATTTCTGAGTTCCTGAGCAGAGCGGAGGGAGAGAAGCCGCGGACGGCTGCTGTCATGCTGCTGGGAGCCACCAAGCTCTTCATCGGACATGCCCAGCCGCCGGGGTAGCTGCCCCCGTTTGTTTGGCGGGGGGGGGGCGTAGATCTCTGCGCGTTAGAGGCGTGCCTGTGATTTCCGGCTTCTCCATCTGCTTTTTTGTCACTTAAAGTTCAGCTTGTTTATTACTATTATATTATTAAGGCCATTGTGAAAATGTAAGATTTGACCTAGAAGAATGTCAAGTTTCATCAGCTGGGGGGGGGGGGTGTTGTCTTGCAGGGTGATGACTCTCGGTGACCCCAAAAGCTCTGTCACAGATGCTGCCCCGTTGTTATTAGTAAGGTGAGCATTTCTTTGGGTGGGTATATTTTACCTCAGGTTTGTGTCGTGTCTGTGTTCTTCATGAGAAAATCTAAGTTTGTGCATGAAATTCTGAGGTTTGCAGTGAAACTAAATAGGACTGCAACAAGTAGTAACGATCAACAATAATCGATGATAAAGCTTGTCAACTATTTTTGTCAGTGATTAGTCAGTAGCGTTGGTTTGTTGGGTAAATTGCATATTGTAACATCACCACCTAGCAATGTTAATGTTTGTGTGTCAAACATACGTTGTACGTCATTTTACCCTGTGCTGTCCATGCATGGTTGGGTGCGCGGACTCTTGTGTACATGCTATGTTTGTGGATGCTTCTATGCCACTTTGTCACTTTTAAATGGAGATTCTCTATATTGTTTTTAGCGTTTTTGTTTTAACTGTGGCTTAACAGCTTTTAATGTTTTTTAGATAAAGCATTTGCACCTTCCTTCAAAGGCTGTTTTTGATCCAGCCAATTAATCACATGATTAATGGTTTTAGTAAAATCACTTTTCTGCAGCCTTAAAACTAAATCGCCCTAGATATGAAAAATTACGCTAGGGTTACATGAATGGGTATGTAAACGGGCAAGTGAAAGCTACAAAAAATGCATGCTGACTGCGTGGGAAGGGCGGATCGCCGAGTGATGTGTGTGAAAACAAACGTCGCAGGATAACCAACATGCTGAGCACCCTGCTGGTCACCGGCGACTTCAGCAGCTCCTTCTCCAAGAAGCTGCAGGATTTCATCTTGTCTCTCCCTCTGCCTGTAAAATGTCGATGGCTGGTCAACAGGTGAGACGTCATTGTGGGGTCTGGGAGGGGGGGGGATTGGGCATGGCCTTTCCCCAGTGTTATTTCACAGCATGTCCTGCACTTCTCTTGCAGCGTCAGTGTGCTCCCATGGGATAACCCCCTGCTGGTGGCGGTCCTGAGAGGCCAGAACATCACGGGCGAGCGATACCTGAAAGGAAAGCGGGAGGTTCTGGTGGAGACTGTGCCGGTGATCCAAGCACGGGTGGACAAGCTGAGGGAACAGAGCAAGTGAGCTGGTCATACTTTGTCTCGCTCCCCCTAGTGGCAGGATTGTGCTAAGACGGTTTCCTTCCCGCAGGTACAGAGAGCTCACGCGCTACCTCCGGGTCGTGAGAAGTGCTAACAAGACGCAGTAAGCCCCCCCCCGTTACCCACCCCCGGCCTGCCACCACTGCTTTTGTCATGTGATCGTGCCTCGTTTCCT
>JAODJW010000045.1:16580653-16597823 GCA_026777045.1 Hyperopisus bebe
TTCCTGAGTGATAACTGCCCCCCCCCCCAGGATGCTGACTGTGAGGGACCGTCTCCCGCTGTACATGTGCCAGGGGGGGGACCTGGGCTCCGCCCTCGCCACCTTCTTCAGCAACTTTGCGGAGGGCTGCTGCATTGCTTGCCGTTTGACGCCGGCCCAGTTCGTCGTGTACCTGCGCATCCTGGCCACGGGCAAAGTGCCAGTGGGGAACGACCCCTTCCTTTCCATGCAGTGGGAGTCTGTCACCGGTCAGCCTCGGCCTGGGAGTCCTCAAACCCCCCCCTCCCCCACCAGCCCTGTCTTATTCATATCCTGCTATTCCTCTCTTCATTTATAGATGCCAAGCTCCCAAAAAGGTCTGAGGTGATCCGGTGGGCGTTAAGAGTTTTGAACTGCAACACCATAGTATTCTTGGACGTGAGTATTCAGGGGGTGTGACCCGATTCATCTTCCAGTCCCTTTGGGTAAAGGAGGGTGTTCATAAGTGTGTAAAACCTGTGTTAAGCCCATCAGCTGGGTGGATTTGATCCGGGTGGCGGGTCTGGAGGCCATGGCGCCCAACGGCTCTCTGAAGTGCGCCACGTTAATGATGCCAGACATGACGTTTTTAACGGTGAGAGTCCAGTCCACGCTCCGCTCAGTGGTGCCATATTGCCGTCGGTCGTTAAAAATAAGTCCTGTTCTGTGTTTTAATACCCAGATCGCTCGGGCTTCGACGATTTCCATTCTCATGAAGAATTCAACAGACAATCAGCTTCAGATTCCAAAGATGTTTCTCCATGTAAGTTGTGCTCGCGCGTGTTTGTTTGTGTTTGTTTGTGTTTGTTTGTGTTTGTTTGTGTTTGTTTGTGTTTGTTTGTGTTTGTTTGTGTTTGTGTTTGTTTGTGTTTGTTTGTGTGTGGTTTAATCGGGCATCATAGGGTACTTGCACAAACCTAGTTGGTATAGTCTACTACACAGCTGAGCTATATGGTATAAAGCGTGGGAACAACGGGCCACTGAGAGGTGCGGTCAGTCTAATTGGCAAGCTCTTCTGTTAGGCACCAGAAAAGTGCTTTTAAAACCTACTTAATTGTTTGAAAATGACTGAAGCTCACTAGCTGATCAGCATCCACCTCCAGCATGTGGAAATGAAAAACGCGAAGGTAACCCAGGACAGCTTTATTCCGCTGGTTCTTCCAGAAGTCGTTCCATTTGTGGGCGTATATATAAATATGAAATATGGCCCAAACAACAAAAGAAGTGCTGTACAATATATATTTAGACTGGCGATCTCATGAGAAGTGATACTTTGGTGCCAAGTTGATAAAATTCAGGAAAAATGATAGTAGTTATTTTTCGATAGTACTGTAGATACCAAGGAAACAGGTCTTCCAGACGTGATGGGAGCAGCATATACACCTACTAGTGTTCTACTCCCCCTTGTAAACGTGCCCCCCCCCAATTTAAAAATATTTAAAAAATAGGACATACTGAAAATAAAATGCTTATTACTCTTGAACCACTTGTGATAAATTCACAAAATGTGTTCTGGTTTTCATAGTCACGAAATGTTAACAGATCAGTTAATAAGTGTTACTTATTCGGATAAAAAGAAAAATACTTATACTGCAAAATTTTTATGCGGCCATGAATGATTTTGTGGTTTGTGTTGTTATATTAAATATCATACTTTGCCTGGCCACCCTTCTGACAACATGTTTTCAAGGCCAGTGACCTTCATTACATTTATTTTTAAACTAAAATAAAACCAAGGAGGATGTTGCCTCACCCCGATTGGGGAGACTGGGCCCTCACCATGGAGACAAGCCTGGGGCGGGGGCTCGAAGACGAGTGCCTGGTGGCCGGGCCTCCCCCCATGGGTTTTGGCAGGGGCCTTGACGGGCCAATCGTAGGCAATCAATTTTATGTACTTTACATAATTGTATGTGCTATACTTTTATACGACCGCAAGTGCAGTAGGTTTGTTTACACCAGCATTGCTACAAATGCATTAGTGATGTGTTTCACTATGACGTTATGATGGCTACATCGTCACTAGGCGGAATTTTTCTGCTCCACTAAACAGTGCTTTTGGAGCCCTGGCTGGTAGAAATGTCTTTTTACGTAATATCTTTAAAATTCGGCATGAGACCGTGATTACACTCCCTGCCTTTGGCTGGTCAGAGCTGGTTTTCATTCTGATTCTCAGGTTCCGCTGTCAGTTTCCATCTGTTTGTTTTCACGGTGTGTTCATCTTTAAAATGAGGAACTTGTGCAGTTGGGTTTGCATTGAATCGCTCCATTAGCTTTTTGTAAGACCTGTAGTTTAGGCATATTAGTCCTTACTCACTGTGGGTGTGTTTGCACTTTACTCACTACAGCAGTACCCAGACCAGGCTCTCCTGACGCTGGTCACTCAAGCACTCATCCACAGAATCTTCCACAGCCCCATGGTGACCGTCCTGGATGTCGTCCTGAGCTTTAAAGTACGTCAGTTTCTCTTTCATTCCTTTAACCCACTGTGGGTGAGCTCTGCAATCAGCTGTGCCCTAGAGTGCAGGCTCAGCCATCCTTTAGCTTGGGATCTGTACAAAAAAAATAATGATACATTTAGCATGCCGTGTCTGTGTGAATAAAGGTGGCTCCCGTCCTTTGGTAAAAGTCCCAAATTGGTTTCTGCTCTTACTGATTTTCCCAGGAGAACCTGTGGGCGCTGCAGTGGTTCTATAACGGACTCGGCAACAAACCCGAGATCCTGCAGATTTTCCTGAACACGCTGCTCAATGATCTGTACAGGAACACAGGCGTGCACACCAGGTCCTCTCTCTTATACTCGCATTCTAACGTTGCTACGATACTTTTAATATTTTGTGTATTAGTAGCCACAGAAATGCTTTTTACGTTAATGCTCTTGTTATCCAAAGCAATAGAGTGATAAATTAACATCACATGGTGATAGTTTTACCCATTTATGCATGAGACAATGGATCCGCTCTTTTTTTTTTTATTTTTATTTTTTTAAGGTCAGATAGCAGACCTGCATAAGTTTTATGAGTTTCCAGCATCTAATCTTTTATCAGCATCAAACCCCACTTCCTAGGAGCTGAAGTTTGTTTCTCCTGCAGGAAATTGGAGGCGTCAGACCACAGATTCATGGGAGACTTCCTGGCTTACTGTGTTCAGGACCCGCGTGCTGCACTCTATCCCGTAACACAGCATGTTCAGGACGTCCTGCTGAAACACTGGAACGGGTGAGACTCCTTGGAGCTCCGCTGCCCGCTTTCATCGCTTGGTTATTTGATCAGGCCTGTGTTGCTATCAGGATGCATCTTTGAAGGCACTGGTCTTGCAGAAGATAATTCCCTGTATATTTTACCTAATTAATGATGTATGAAAATACACAAAATTGTCTATATAACAATTTTAATTGGTGTATTTTGGGGGGTGGTGTGTGGCTTAGCGAGATGGGATACGGTGCCCATGCGGAGATGGTTCCCAGTTCGAATTCCAGCCCTGATGCCACAGTTGGGCCCTTAATTCCCAGTTGCCCCAGGGGTCTAGGGCACTGGCAGACTGGTGACCCCCAAGCTTGTTTCTGTTCTCCTTTGAAAAATATAGCTGGAAGATCATTTATACACGAGTCTTGTGTTTGCTGTATAATTGTTATTTTTCTTTGAACATCTAGGCATGACTTTCCTTGGCAGTGCCACCTGCGGAATTCTCTGCAGCGTGTAAGTTGCACGGTTTACCGGGGTATTTCCATAGACCGTCAGTCCCAAACATTTATGTCATCCTTCCTTTTAGGTCCATGAGCTGTCATCAGAAGTTCAACAGTTCTTGAATCTGACCCAGCAAATGTTCTGAAGACCTCCGAGGTGAAGAAGACTGTGTGTGTGAATGGGTAACTTTGGTCATGTGACCAATGCAGCAGATTCCTTTAGTTAAAAATTGTGTGCAGTCATGTGACTGCTGGTTTGTTTGGAGATTTATGTGAAAGGTTAGTTTTTTTTTTTTTTTACATGCTATTTTTCCAAATGTAAAAGTGTACAGTCACGTTTAAAATATGATGAATAAAGTTATTTTTGTTCCTACTTGGAACATGGGGAAGTTATGTTTTCGATGTATGCTTATTGTCTTGGATGATTTGGTCGTGATGCCCCTTGTGGAAGTTATTGAGACTGCCGCCTGTACAGATGCTCTGGACTGGTCTGTGCAAATCACTCAGCTCAGTTCACAGATCAGTTTATGCATGAGTACATTATTAAAAGGATCAATTCTTGAGTCCAAGGGGGGACCATGCAAACTGTATCATCCAGTCACTACTGTCAATTTTGAAGTAGATTTTCATCATTTTATTGCAGTATTTACAGAGATAACCTTGGTTTACAGCTCATGCAGAGCAATAAAAAAATCTCTTCACACAGTTTTTAACATGCTTATTTTCAACACAGTCAAATAAGTTTTAGGGATTTCCCAGTGTGACAGACAGGCTTGATGCCTGACCTTTGAATGAGGCCTTCTGGTTTTTGGAGGCCTGACATACATTAAGTCATTCAGACTAAATGGACATAATACATTTACGTGGTAAATTTAGAGAACCTAGCAACATCTAGCATATTATACTTGGGAAATTTATTGCCAAGACATATTTCACTGGAAAACCTACCTGGGTAGCAAGACAGTTTGGCAAAAGAGATATTGAGTGAGCAGATGCTCATCCTGTTTAGGTTTCAGGTATGCTCAGATGAATGACATTTTATTAGACTGATTATTGCAAAAACATTAGACCGATAAAAACAACTTGGTGTGGACAGATGGAGTAGTTGCCGATTTAAAAATGACATTCAGAATAAACAACACATTCAGAAGCCTTTCATATTTCCTGTCTTAACATGTGGCTTTCACAAGGAAGTGAAGGAGCTGAAAGCTTTGCAGGCAAATGTGAAGCAAATGCGTATCAATCCTTCACTGCCAGCTCAAGCTACATATACTGTTAAACATTAAAAACAAAATTAAATTGTTTAAAACTGCATCTGAAATGCTGGGATTTTACAATTAATAAGGGTGATATTTACAACCTAAGATCAATGGAATATAGTTCAACTCATACAAAAATGTTTAATCAATGAAGTATTGCAGTGTTTTTTTTCCAACATTGTTGAGACAGCATGTGTATGACGAGGAAAGTATAGGTATGTTGAACAGTGTATTTCTGGGTTTTTTAGTTAAATGCCCCTCAATCCACTAAAACCATGCTGAAGACATCAAGACAATAACTGGTCCTCTCCACCAACAGACGTCTGTTCTGGAAGTGGAGCTTCTTGGTACACAGCTTGCAAAAACAGCAGAAGTGACAAAGACCAGTTGATCCATGACTGAGATCCCGTGAGACTGCAGGCATTTCTAAAGATATGTTAACATGGAGGTAAGACAGAGATTGCTATTGTTCACTGGTTCACTGGACCCCTGCTTTGGAATTAGACACACAAGGGTAGTGAGATTACAACCCTGTTTCCTGACACGGAGGGCTTAGATTCTGAATGTCAGGCTGGAAACGTAGTTAAAGCAAAACACAGGTAGGCCGACCTCCTTGTCTGGTCCGTGAAGGTAACTGTCTTTGATCAGCTCTGACAGGAACTGCACTATCCTGCTGTCCTCCTTGCTGTAGCCAAAATGGTGCTGCAGGAAGTCAGCTCTGCGTAACGCCACAGTGTCCGGGTCCTCGGCAGGACTGATGGGCAGATGCAGGTGATAGCAGAAGGTGTAGAGGAACGCCTTGGACGTCAGCTCTGTGAGCACGCTCTGCACGTGCGTGTAGTAGGTGCACCCGCGCTTGATCTGAGTCCGGTGGTCGGCCAGGCGGGCCACCAATGACCCACGGTACGGTGGGCATCGTAGAGTCTTGTGGTCCGCATCCAGGACGCTGATGTAGCGACTGTAGCGGTTCAGAGAGTGGAGCATGCTGGAACCTGTAGGCGATGACATCCTGCAAGGATCAGACAAGGAGACATATGCTGGGATCAAGACGTGAATGACCAACTACTGGTTTCAAACCCTCACTAGAGTGTGCATGGGTATATATGTGAATAATTTAAATATAATAATCTTACCTTTGCAGGCCAATGAGCTTCCAGTTGAGCAGGTCTGCAAGCTGGAAAGAAGCACTTAGCCAGGGTTGCACCCGCTCACCATATTTTCCAAGGTTGGGCACGAAAATAGTTAAGGTATTCACCAGCTTCCTCACTGTCGCTTCATCCACACCCAAGACAACCAGTGTCCTTCCACTGAGAAGGCTGAATATGGCATGCTGGGCAAAGGGGTACTGTCTGATGAACTTCAGTGCGCCTAGTCCAGCTTTCCGCTTCTGCTTTACCGTGACTGGGCCACCGTGCGGGAACGGGGATGGCGCTCTGTCAGAACTGGTGGAGATGCTCAAGCAGCTAACGGTGTCCGAGGCGTCGTCCGCATTCCTCCTCGACGCCTCGTCCGTATTCAGGTCGAGCGACAGGCCTGCGGCAGGACTTTCCAAGAGGGTCCCCCCGTTGGGGGTGAAGTTCATCGGCCTGCCAGGGTCCCCCTGAAGGCATGATGGAGGCTCCTGTTTCACAACATCTTCCACGCAGCTCCCCGAAGCTGTGTGGGGAAGTGGATCAATATCCAGCAAACCCTCCTGCCTCATGCAGCAGGATGCATCCTCGTGAGCAAAGGGCTCAGTTTCATGAATGTTCCCATAATTTGGGTCGGGATCCTGAGCAGACAATATCTCTTTATTTACTGCATCTACGCCATCCTCTAGAGAGGCATTGCCAGGATGGGATGGTCTGGTCGGAGCGGCAACAACAAAGTCCACTGGACTAATCTCATCAAATGGTTTGTCACCATTGGTCCTGCAATTCTGTACTTCAAGACACGGTGGCTGCTGGTTTGTGAAGCTTTTGAATTCCGCTACACATGTCTGAACGTCAAACTGATCTTTGTTTGTTTCAGCACTATCCGCACTGCTTAAACTCCCCTTTATTTCAGCACACATGCTCTCATCAGAGTTCTCCTGTGTCAAGTCACATGGGCTAGACTCTGTGTCTTGAATTCCTTCCTCGCCAGTTTCTGGTTCCCTATTAATGAGTAAACTTTCTTCACTGGACACACATGTTTCCAGGGTCTGTGGCTTGCATGAAAGATCAGAGATGGGTGGAGGTAGTGTGTTGTCAGAGATCTGATTCCCACCACAGAATTCCTTTGCCACTTCCTCTTCCTGCCAGTCATCTTTCTCCTCAAAGAGGAAGTTCGAAGTTTTCTGTTTCTTCAGAAGGAACTCGTCAATTTGTCTGTTATATATATAGCACAAGTCTCCCCTGAAAGTATCCTCAATAAGTCTTAGCTGGTCCATCGTCTGATGGAAGAAGTACATATCGCAAAGTTCTTCGAGTGTTTTTAATCGCTTATCGAAACACTTTGCGGGTTTGGCCTTTATGAGCTGCGGGGTGTATGAGAGTTTACATTCACCTCTGCTGTTTTCCACCCCAGGGACAGGACTAACCCCATCGAGCATCTGGTCTACATCCGTTAGGTCAGCTGGAGTGTCTGATTCAGAAACCAAGAAGTCAAAGCTTCTCGTTCTCCGGTTTGGGTATGAGGTCACCTGCTTCAAAAGGTCCTTGTGTTCGTAAAAAGACTTCTCCACGTTGGCCAGCTCATTGGCTTTCTCGATCGCCTGAGTGGAATAGCAGCCGTCGTTCATCTTCTGTCTCTCTGCCTCCTTGTGCAACACAGCTCTTGTGTATTCCAGGTCCTTTAATTTCTTCTCCAACTCATCAGCAAACGCTTTACGGTTTCCTGCTTTGAGACTCTCTGAGGCTTTGGAAAACTCAGATGACAATTCTTGTAACTGCTGCATGATCTTCCTCTCATCAGATGAAATATAAGCCATGCAGAAAGGCCTGACAAAGCCACGAGCCTCCAAGTCATACAGGGTCAGATGATGGACGTAAGCAAAAGCACCCTCTTTAGAATCCCCCAGAACAACTTTGGAATCCTCCACAAAATTGATCTTTGGGTAACCACAACCTGGAAGATGTCCCACAAAAGAGGCTTGGTAATCCACTGACATGATCCGCAGGGAAAAATAGTTAAGGTCAAATGTGCCAAAAACCTTGGGGTCATCTGGTATTGTGAGCAGTGGCTGTGGACCAACCTGTTCTGAAAACTCGGAAATAAGAATGAAGTCCTTTGAAAATTTTGCACAATTTGCCTTTGACCACGGGTTTGCTTTTCCATCGTGCATATACAGAGGGACAGAGAACTCCTCTGGAATTGACCACGGATCCACGTATGTCTGGCCAAAAGCATCATCCTTAGTAAAAGCCACCAGGTCAGGTGAGCCAATCATATTCGCTATATTTTAGGAATGACATGTAGAAAAAATGCGGTATTCTGTATTTTATGTATACATGCTATGTGATTTCTTTTAATTAATACGTATTACAGAAAAAAAATACTAAAACATACATCAGTTAATAAAACGTAGTCCATATTTCAAAGGATTTACGGGACGTCCGCTTTTCTATACGAATCCAGTAACGTTTATTAATTAGTCAGCGCTAGCTCTCTAGCAAATGAAATACTGCGAAAACAGCCAGCAGAAAAACAGCTAATAATTACTCTAATACGTTAAAGTGTCATCGGTGGCTCTTCCATTAAGATGTCTAATCCTGTTTCAGTCCAGGTACAACTAACTTAGCTGACAGAGATAAAAAATGACATACCGTACCAATGTATTCCTACCGTAGCAAGCAGTAACTTCGCAGCCATATTAAATACACCCACCAATCAGCCCATATGATGATTTAGTTGTCTTTTCGATAAGGAAGTTATGAATTGGATTTGTTTCGCAGCATAAGCATATCCAACACACGTCTACACAAACAGTATATGCGGCATGAAAGACCCGACAGCATCTATGTGAAGCCGTGGCCGAACGACAACCGCCCGCTGGGTCTTGTAGTTTTTTTTAAAATGCAGGACGGACATTTTTTTACGACAGTAGTTTGTCGCTGATTTACGGCAGAAGTCGGACGATGGCGCCGAGTTTGTAAACTGTTGCCTGTAGTAATGCCTTATATACTTGTCATCAGTTAGCTAGTTGGAGAAGTTTTTATTATTTGGAATAATCTTATCAGTAATATCTAAAGTCAATTGTTGTCTTTAGTTTATAGAGCTTACGGTTTACTGTTCAATGCAATAATTTAGTCATTTTAGAGCCGTACGGAACATGTAAACTTTCTAATATAGTTACCTAGCTGGTGTTTCGCATCCTGATGTGCTGTCAACGACTGGTACCAGACATGGCTTACTATTTAGTCCTTCAATCCAAATTTAAGAACTGTTTTTAGTCCACAGTAATGCCGGTGCAGGAGACATTCAGTGCGGTCATGTCTCCGTCCCAATCTGAATTAACGACACGGGGAAAATAGGATGATCTACCAAGTGTCGAGGTTGTTGCTCCCCTTTGGAAAAAGACTACGGGGTCAGGTGAAGCTGGTCAGATTTGTCTCTACCGAGATGATCCGCAGGGCACAGATTAAAAAAGTCCTTTGCGTGGCGGAGAAGAACGATGCAGCCAAAGGCATTGCAGACATTATGTCGGGCGGAAGAGCAAGGAGGGTGAGTGCTGCCATATCTCTGGCTTTGGTATTGCGATGGACTGTCTTGTGCCAGGCGTACCATGCCATGGTTCCTGGGACAGGCTTCAGCCTCACAGCCACTCTGTACTGGATAGGTGGTTGGAAGATGGATTAATGAATGATTGGATGGATGATGTCATTAATCACTGACGTCAGCTATTTTTTTCTCAGAGGGAAGGTTATTCTGTATACAACAAAATATATGAGTATCAATATCATCTATTTGGACAGGTGAGCTCTTTCACACAATGATATAAATCACGCTGATATGGTTAGAAATTTTTCATTCATTTTTTGGTTCTGTATATTTCCTCATGTCACTATTTTCTCTTCGCCATTAACTTAGAATGTGACTGTTTCAATGACGTCAGTCTCGGGACATCTGCTCGCACTGGAGTTCAAATCATGTTACCAGAATTGGTGAGCATATCCCCCACAAAATCAAGCAGAAGAATCTTTATTGCATGTCAGCATACCGGACTCCAAATACTTACATTAGTCACTTTTTTTTTTCCTGTTATAGGCACAGCTGTAATCCAGTTTTGCTGTTTGATGCAGAGGTGCAGAAGTACTGCCCCGAGAACTTTGTTCCAATAAAGGTGATTGCACTATTTCCTTAACACATTTTTAATGAATAGCAGCTGTAGAGAATATTTGACTGGCTTTTATTGTTGTTGTTTTAAACTTAGAGGACATTGGAGAAAGAAGCTCGTCAAGTGCAAGCACTTGTCATCTGGACAGACTGCGATAGGGAAGGGGAAAACATCGGCTTCGAGATCATCGATGTCTGTAAAGCAGGTATCAGTCCAGTTAGCTTCCCTACTGAAAGGTATTACACTGACCTCCATGTTCTTTACTGCCACACCAATTGCTGGCTGAAAGGTCTTGCCACCTCTCTGCCACGTCCCCTCACACTTGTCTCGTTTCCATTTCCAGTCAAGCCGAACGTTCAGGTTTTCCGGGCTCGGTTCTCGGAGATCACCCCGAACTCCATTAGCAGGGCCTGCGAGACTCTGACTGAACCCAATATCAACATCAGCGACGCAGTGGATGTCCGGCAGGAGCTCGACCTGCGCATCGGTACGGAGAGTTCTTCCGTTGCTCCTGAAATAACTGCTCCTAAAAGGCTCCCTATTAAGTGCATTTCTGGGAGCGCTGCAGCAGCTGTACATATGGATGTCTGCTGTATACCATTTTTCCTTTAGCACTCTTTCGATTCCTAAAATGAACAGGAAAAGAGCTATGTGAAGATTGATCAGTTGATTTCTACAGCTAGTAATATAATACAGCGGGCATTTTTGACATTTGTATGAAAGAGCTGAACTAATCGAGCACTTGGAAGATGCCTGGGGTTCTGAATGTATCTAGTCCTGTTCTGTTACAGGAGCCTCGTTCACCAGGTTCCAGACTCTCCGCCTGCAGAAGATCTTTCCAGCCGCTCTGTCCAATCAGCTCATCAGTTATGGGAGCTGCCAGTTCCCTACCCTGGGTTTCGTTGTAGAGAGGTTCAAAGCGATCCAGGCCTTCATTCCTGAGAATTTCTTCAAAATAAGAGGTAGTTGATTGGCTCCCTATGACTGATGCACTGAACATGTTTCCTCTGCAAGCTTTTCCCCTGGAGTTACACTTACCTGCTGACATCACAGCTCTCTGCTTGTTTGTCCTTAATTTCTGGCAGTGACTCATAAGATGGAGGAAGAGGAGGAGGTCGAATTCAGCTGGAAGCGGAATAGGCTCTTCAACCACACAGCCTGCCTTGTCCTCTATCAAATCTGCATGGAGGTACGTTGATTCCTCAGATCCCTCTGTGTTTCTCTGCTACTCAGCAGGACCAACCTTTCTGCTCCCTACCGGAGTTTCATGATGTAATGCTTATTTGACTGGCAGGTTAACTTTTCATGACAAACTTTGTTGCGTGTCTGCTGCGCACTGTGGAGAATATTTCATACATTTTAAGAATCAGTGGTACGTTTCCGCCACTACTCTGGTTTGCCTAAAACATACTGAGGTTAATTGGAGTTAACAAATTGCCCGTAGGTGTGCATGTGTGAGTGAATGGTGTGTGAATGTGCCCTGTGATTGGTTGGCACTCCATCCTGGGTTGTTCCCTGCCTTGTACCTGTAGCCTCTTGGGTAGGCTCCAGATCACCTCTGATCCTGAATAGGACAAGCAATTACAGAAATGGATGGATGGATGAAGCTATTATTAGAAGGTATTTCTGATTCAGTAACAGGAATATCTCTTACGTGTCTGTCTTCAGGACCCCACTGCTACAGTTACTGGCATAACAAGTAAACCAAAGAAGAAATGGCGACCTTTGCCTCTTGACACTGTGGTGGGTACAGGATAGATGCCAGAAGTGTATTTGTTTTGTGTTTTATTCAAAACATGCAGTGCGTTTTTTGTGTCTTCATTTGCAGGAGCTTGAGAAATTGGCGTCGCGTAAACTGAAGATTAGTGCCAAGGAGACTATGAAGATAGCTGAGAAACTGTACACTCAAGGGTAAGGTGTGGCCTTGGGGGAAGTGGATGTTTGTGACCTGTTTCTCTAAATGTTTTTGTCATGGTATGATGACTGTAACTGACTCATGACATCGCTAACAACAGTGAAATCTATAATAACGGTGCATGACCTCTGCATGTGCGTCATATATCCTGGGTGTTTAGGTTTATCAGCTACCCCCGTACAGAGACCAACATGTTCCCCAGAAATTTGAACTTGACCCCGTTGGTTGAGCAGCAGACCCAGGACCGTAACTGGGGGGCATTTGCCCAGAGGATTCTGGAACAGGGTGGGCCCACACCCCGCAATGGAAATAAGTCTGATCAGGCCCACCCTCCCATTCACCCCACAAAGTACACGGATCGCCTTCAGGTAACCATGTTGTTGTCATTTCACATTTTCCTTAACATGGCCTTTATTTCCTAAATGTTGCCTTTATTGTACCGGATTTCTGCGGACAGGGTAACGAGCAGAGATTGTACGAGTTTATCGTGCGGCACTTCCTGGCCTGCTGCTCCCAGGATGCACAGGGGCAGGAAACTACCGTCGACATCGAAATTGCCCAGGAGAAGTTCGCCGCTCACGGGCTGATGATCATCGCCAGGAACTACTTGGAGGTCTATCCCTACGAGAAGTGGTACGCCAAGGTAATCCACTGCGCTTACTCTCACAGATTCAGAGCTGCATGTTGACGGCGTCTTATCTCATCCCTGGCCACGTGAGCTTTTCCTCTGCTCGTTGGGACGAGCCTTTATAGATACCGTGATCCAAGGGGTGCTGCTGTTGTACCGTTGAACACAAACTCGCTGTTTTGTTGTCTCCCCCTGAGGTCATCCCGGTGTATGAGCAAGGCTCACAGTTCCAGCCCACTGCCATCGAGATGGTGGACGGACAGACCAGCCCCCCCCAGCTGCTCACTGAAGCGGACCTCATTGCCCTCATGGAGAAGCATGGCATCGGTTGGTCAATGGTCACTCGACTGATCCATCACAGCATCTTGCCACAGTCTCTTCGCCAGTCAACATGCAAACCCAACTTTTTGCCACCACTGTCTTCCAGGCACTGATGCGACCCATGCTGAACACATTGAAACCATCAAGAGTCGCCTGTATGTGGGATTAACAGCCGATCAACGGTTCCTCCCAGGGGAACTTGGAATGGGTCTCGTGGAGGGTGAGCACCGTCCCAGTGAAATCCTGTCAAATGTGCATTACTGTACCTCCCAAGAATCACAGTGAGGACTAGCACGTACGCGAATTAAGAGGCTTTTTAGGGCCCAGTGGCCAACAGCGGGCTCTCCATCTGATCAGCCTGTCAGAATAGGAAGGAAGATGACAAATGGCAGCTAGGTTGGGGGACTCCAGAACCACTTTTGTCCATTATTATATTGTGTGAGTTAGTGACCCCTAGTGGTCGTTAGTGGTCTTCTGCGATTCAGCCAATGGGTTCCAGGTTATCAGCTGTTGCAGTGGCATTCTGGTTTGGGTATTTCTTGAATCTGGTCCTGCCTGACCATCCATGGACAGGGTACAACTCCATGGGCTATGAGCTGTCCAAACCGGATTTGAGGGCCGAACTGGAAGCCGACCTGAAGCTGGTCTCCGAGGGCCGCAAGGACAAAGTGACAGTGCTCCGGCATCACGTGGAGAAGTACAAGGCCGTCTTCGTCGAGTCTGTGAGGAAGGCCAAGAAGTGAGTGAGCCGCATGGAAACTGGAACTGTGGTCCCTCAGACTCTCACAATTCAGACGTCCATTCGTGTGTTCACCATCATGATGTCCGGTGCACCTTACAGAAGTGGTTTTGGTTAATGGCGCCACCTGCTGACCCTCAGTGATATATATATATATATATATATCTATCTCTCTTATAGCCTAGACACCTATAGCTGTTAAATGCAGGACTGTGGAGCCCAGGAATGATGTTGCTGTCTCCCCACAGGCTAGACGAAGCCTTGTCTGCCTACCTGGGGGAGGCGCAGGAGTGCACAGAGCAGGAGAGGCAGGACATGGAGATGCCCCTGCCAGTGCGAAAGTGCCCCCAGTGCAGCCAAGACATGGTCCTCAAGACGAGGAGAGATGGCACCGGGTGCGGCTCTTTTAAACCACCCCCCCCAGGCTTGTTACTTGGTAGAATCCTAAGAGGAGCCCTGGTCTCAGATCCCCGTCATCTTATGTCCGCAGGAAGTATCTCAGCTGCGTCGGCTACCCCAGCTGCAAGTCGGCTGTGTGGTTCCCTGACACAGTGCTGGAGGTCAGCCGAGAGGACAGCGTCTGTCCCACCTGCCGCCCGCAACCTGTCCACATGTGAGCACCCCCGAGCCTGCATCATCCTCGCCACGTCAATGGGCACAAATTCGGTTGCAGTAGTTGCGCTCGGGTGGTCACATTTTGTTGTCTGTCCTCTGCTGCATGCAGGCTGAAATTTAAGTTCAAGAGGGGGAGCCTGCCCCCGGCGATGCCGCTAGAATTTGTGGGCTGCATTGGCGGTTGCGACGAGATGCTCCGGGAGGTCCTCAACCTGAAGTACTCGTCTGGAGGAGGAGGAGGAGGAGAAGCAGGAGGAGATATGACTCTGCAGTCGACTAGCCAATTACCGAGAGTGCAGCCCAATCCACCGAGAGCCCGCCCCCAGCCCCTCCCTGCCACCACGCCCCCCACCGCTGGCGGCACTGACTCGGGCCCAATGTGCAACTGCGGCCAGGAGGCCATCCTCTTCACAGTGCGCAAGGAGGGCCCCAATCAGGGACGGACCTTCTACAAGTGCGCTGCAGGGGCCTGTGGCTTCTTCCTGTGGGGGGACCAGCCAGAGGACGCGGGTGGGTTGACGGGCCGTGGCCGGGGAGGGCCCCCCCAGCCCAAAGCCCAGCCGCCGAGGGCTTTGACGAGCTTCGGAAGGGGCGGTGGTGGCGACACCATCATGTGCAACTGCAACGAGCCGGCGACCATGCGGACCGTGGCCAAGGATGGGCCCAACAAGGGCCGGGCCTTCCACACTTGCAACAAACCACGCGATAGGGGGTGCGGCTTCTTCCAATGGGCCGACCAGGCTCCAGGTAAACTCTGCTCTTACTCCAGGATTGTGGTGAAGATTGTTGGCTCGAGGCCCAGGATAGGCTTTGAACTCATACCTCAAGGTGCTTAACCAGAATAACCAAGAAGTCATCCATCATGTCACTTGACTGAGAATTATTCTGTACTCGGTGACTTTTATTTACATTATTGTGTGTGTTTCATGTTATATTTCAGCAACAGGCACGTTTGGGGGAGGAGGTGCAGCAGCAGCAGCAAAGAGAGGGAGGTCAAATGGGGTTGCCCCCTCCAAGGCCCCCCCTGGGAAGAAGCCCAGGACTTGCGGGTTGTGTCATCAGCCGGGCCACACAAGAGCCACCTGCCCGCAGAATCGCTAGAATAGTGGGAGTCCCCAAGACAGGGGTGGGTTCAGAGTTGTTGATCAGTTGATAGTTTGGTTCAGGGGTGCTGGGAGGGAGCAATGAAGTGGAGCATCTGGCGATCCCTGAGGACGGAGCTGAGAATCGCTACTTTAAAAGGCAAGGCTGTATTTTACACTGAGGATTTAAAGGATTTTAAATGGGATATTGCAGCTAAACTGTGCAGTAACTTTTCTTTAGCACAAATCCTGCTTGCAGTGTGGAACTAGAGTGCAGTGCCTCACATTGTCCAACAAAAGGGGGCTTGCAGTGAAACTGATCGGCAGTAAATCTTTATTCTGTGTACCCCAAGCTGCAAGGGAGCATCCAGCAGACTCATTGAAGGGTGAGGAAAGTCTGACTGTTCAAAACTGGTCTGCAGAGACCTGTAACTATAGTTGTGTGTGTGTATATATATATATATACATTTTAAAGATAAAAATAAATATTAAAATGTTTTAATCAGTACTCGGACTGTAATGTTTTCGTCTTTCAAACTTGATCTGAAAATAAAGTGATTTAGTAGTGATTGATGCACTGGAATAGGAAAAGCCCCCCCAGTCTGTGGTGTGTGCTTGTGATAGGCCAGGAGACCACCGGCACATGAAGATGAGACTGTCAACATACAGAGAATTTTACTGAATAACCTGGAGCGTCTAAGCAGCTTGTTTTTCCCCAAAGACTACATACAAATAGTGAATGTTTACAGGATGACAGAAACGGTTTAAGCATGACTGCCCTGTAAAACGTTTTCTCACCAGTAGATGGAGACACTCAGCATGTTAAGTCCTCTGCAGCTGTAGCAGGACTGTAAAGTGGCCTTAAGTTTTTCCTAGCATGATCAAGAAATGATCATTCGATACTATGTGAATGTACATGTTCTAGCCCCCCCCCCCCTTGCCTCACATGTCACCTGTCGGTGATAATGATGTGATGACCAGTGATCATATTGAACCTTGAAGACCACACTGGGAACAACCTAAGACCTGTTACCCGCCACCAACATCCAGCCCCGTTAGACTTTTATGATGAAAATGTCTCAGTTGCCAGCCTCTACACATATGGGAAGCAGTATAATGTAAAATCAAGGCCAGTCTGATGTATGGCGATAAGAATGAGACGGCGAAAAGCTTTTGCTGCACTGTAAGGACGTAACAAGGACGTCCGCGGTGCATTCAGCAGTTTACTGATCTTGCCATTTATAATGCTGCACCATTTTCAGGTTGATTAAAAGCTTAGCTCTTCAAATCGCCGACTCAGCCTTTGTAAAATCATTAGCCTTTCTCCATTTTTTTAACCAGCTTCTCCCAAACCCAGCACTCATACCATGTATTCAGATATTCACAAAATAAAAACACCCAATAGGAAGGGTTAGAAAGTTGAACCAAATACTTTTCTGGTCATGTGAGTATTGACAAACCTTCAGAGATGGTGTGCAGACAGTGTAATAGAGTTGGAATATAGGGAAAAATGTTTTGTCACCACTGAGAATTTAATAGTTAACTCTCACATAGAGCAACCAGAGAATACAGTTTGACCAGAAAGTTTATTTCACATTTTGCCATATACGAGTCT
>JAODJW010000045.1:16603374-16623134 GCA_026777045.1 Hyperopisus bebe
CGCATGTGTATTGCGAGCTGCAGGTTGCCGACTCCTGGTCTAGGTTATTTTTTTTTTGCCATCAACTCGGTGTGGAATAAAAGCTGAACTCTGTAAGAAATTATAAGAAAGGGGAGTAGTTTAGCTAATATAGAAGACACACAAATTATACTTTACCTGCCCAGCTGTACCAGCCAGAACAAGCCTGCCGCTATATTTACAGAGAGAGATCTTCTGCACACCAAGCCTGGGGTCATCGCTGTATGGATCAAACAACCCAACCTTCAAAGGTGGCAAAACAAAAACATTAGGCAATGCATTACCTCACACATTCTGAACACAGAAATTAAATAGACTGAGGCCGGGACGGGTGTAATTAATTTTTAGAATATCCATTGCACTATAACGGTTTTAATTACAGAGCAGGAAATCAAATCCCAGTGCAAAAGACATCAGGCTGCACCATGCATCCATTTATGACGACGAATATGAGTAATATTACAAGGCCATAGAGGAGAAGAATGAGAATTAATGACCCACAACGAGGCCGACATCTGTCTTAAGTCATGCCGCGGTTACATTTCAGCTGTGCGTTCCAATTCATGGGGAAAAACAGATGAGTTTATTAAGAGCCTCAGACGTAAGCCTTCAACAACAAGTTCCTCCACACTGGTGGTGCTGCCAAACGGTCATGGACTTGCCTTCCTGAAGGGGGGCCACTCCTCCTCCTGAGCTGAGCTGTCGCCATGGTCACCGTCTGTCTGGAAGATGCTGGCGGTGCTCAGTTTGTACAGGGGGGTGAGAGACATTCCTGACGCATCCCAGAAGCGCACAGTGCCATCCTCATGGCTGAAAGTTTGGAAAAAGTAAAAGGACCAACTCTAGTCTCTGCGTTTAGTTTTCCAAATCAGCAAAAGCCAGCAAAATACCTTATATATATTTGAATTTTTGTGGCATAAATACCAACCCTGTAAGCAACAGGTCTTTCTGCTTCGGTTCGGAAGCAAAGCTGTTCCCTCCACTGATTGGCCATTTCTAAACACAGAGTTGCGTTTCATGAAGGACCTGTGCAAGAACGCGACTGTACAAGTGCATCTTCTCAGGCTACACCTCTCCATCCTAACGGGCCAGTCAAGCAGTCTGTTATTGTTTTCTTACCATGGCGGTCTGCGGTGGAGACTGGAGCCGGCCGGCGGCAGCCACCCTCTGCCACAGCTTATGCGGCACGTTAGACACGTGGTAAGAGCAGGTGATGGCAGAAGAATGCAGTGAAGCGAGGTATGGTGACGGGATCACGGGCCACCCAGTGGTCTGGAGGTCAAATGCAATCAACTCTTCCTCTAGCAGGACCACCAAAGCAGTCGGGTCATCAAACCCTGAAACAAGACCCAGATGTCAGATACATAAATGTGCCATTTGCCTCACTTGTAGGTCACTTTACACAAAAATACCTGATAAATAAAAACTAATGTACATGTATATAAATCTCAACCATGAGATGGATTCTGCATAAAATCACCACAATTTATTTCAAATAAGTAGACCTTAGCTATGCTCCAACTCACTGTCTCCATCTTCTGTGTGGTGAACAGTGAAGAAGTCAATGATGCGGGACGTGAAGTCTAAAGCAACCTGGGTGTCCCCCTGCATCACTGTCAGACAATGGCGGTCTCCGTAGCTGGCACGGGACATCCCACCACTGAAGAGAACTAGGGGAATTCTGGTGATGACATCATCAGAACAGGCCATTATCCCAACATGCACTCATAAAAATTAGACCTTTTGAAGTCTGAGGTTACATAGAGGCTTTACCCAAAGCTATTACAAACCCTGACTCTGACGTCCTCCAGAGGATCTTGCTGATGGCTTTGCACGGGCTGGGGCCTGGAATAAAAAAAAGGGCAGAAGAAAGTATGAGGAGGACATGGTTTTTTACTCGGTGACCCTCCATATGCCGCAAACACACCGAAGGCGGCGATCCGCTCCAGCCCACACCACGGCCAGAACGCCCAGTGGTGGACGGGATGGGCTCAACCTTCAATTGTCCTCCCAAAAGCTTGGCTGATGCTTTGAATGCACCACAACGATTTCACGCAGCCGCGTATTTCAGAATGATTCGGACCGAGATATTCTGAAGGCCCGAATCAGGGTTTGGTGCCGAACAATGGATGTGACACGAATGTGACATTTGACGAACTACGACTGGCTATATTTAACAAGGATCTCCACACGGTAAATAGGACTTAATAGCCTGTTTAAAAGTTCCACTATATACATTACAAAACAACCAAAGAAACAGCATTTCCTACCCTTACCCACCCACAAAGCAACAGGCTGAGAATGGTTAGCAAAGGCCAGATAGCTAGCTTGCAGCTGGATATTACCGTATGGCCTGGTACAGGACATGGGCCGGGACACAGGAGGACATCGGCTGCCACCGACGGCCCACAGTACATAGCTGCCGTTGCTGTGCGAGCTGACGAAGTTCCTGCCACTTCGTTCCCAGGACAGGCTTTCCAGCGACTATGGTGAGCGCAGGAGCAGACGGCTGCTCAGAAAACCCATTTGAACAAATGACAAAATCAAGTGACTTTGGTGACTGCTACGGAGTCGTCATGTTTTTGGGGGTTGATTACCTGGTTCCCTAGAAAGAGAGCATCCATCTGCCATGTGTTCAGGTCCCACAGCACCACCAGACCTCTGCTGTACCCAATGAGGATCTTCCCAGGATATCGTGGATGCTCTTGAAGAGATTCCACAGGCCCCAAGGACCTGCCACATTTGTACTCCTCTGGTACACTGTGAGTAAATAAGAGGGACTTGTAAACCAGGGATAACTGACTGGGTTCATGTCTTTGGCCATGGGGGCAGAGCTCCTTCAAACATCTGCACACAGGAGATTCCAGGGCTTAAGGCCACCATAAACTTCCTCATGATCCTGACTAGAGGTTGCCATCATGCTGGCGTCCCCTGGGAGAAGATCCATGCTGGTGTTCATTCTGGCACACGTGTGACTTCAGCTCTTCTGTATCCGCCCACTCATAACACTTTGGGAACGTGGTTAAGGGAGGCCTCAGGCAGCTTGGATTCTGGCCTTGGTACTGACAGCATGAGGCTTGTGAGATTTATTTTAATAAAAAGCAGAGAGAGCACCAGAATTTGGACTTAAGCCATTTGACGATGGATGATTACAGGCTGTGAGGACACAATGGGTAACACTCACATTTCACATCAGCATGAAACGAGATATATATTTTGGTTAATTTCTCGAAAACACTGCAAATGATATTTGACCGATGGCTAAGGTCCCACTGCTCCCGAACTCAAATACACTCAGCCACAAAGCATATTATTGTTTCAAGCACTCTCTTCTTTGTGGGTAGTCTCAGGAAGCTCAGATACATGCTAATATCCATAAACCCTCTACTTTGGCTTTGCAGTGGCACTGCTCAGATCCCCGGCGGATGCTCATTAACTCCAATCTAAGTTGGAAGCCGTCACCCATGCAGGTCAGACTAATGAGCGAGTCAGAGGTGATGCCCCTGCGCCAGGCCACCAACCGGACACATTCTGATACTTATAATGGAATTTAGCATTAGCATGGTCTGGCTTCCGCAGAAACACCACAGAGTCGCAAACTATAGCTACATCCTTGGGAAGACGGCCAGCTGAGGTGGAAGGCCGACGGTGCCCAGCCAGAGACTCACCTCTGCAGGACCTGGTCCTGGAGCAGCATCCGGGCCTCCAGTGCAGCCAGGCTGGGCAATGCCAGGGTGCGGACAGCCCCGCCCTCCGTGCCCATGCACAGGAGGTCACAACGACGTGTTGGCAGCAACGCGGTCACACGGGAGGCCCTAAGGGATACACCAAGAGTGTGAATTGGCCAACACAAATCTAGGAACCAGTGTACATGAGCTTGACCCTGCAACCTCTGAGTAACAAACACAAACTTAATCCAGATTCCCAAGTGCCGTAACATAGAAGAATGGTCCTTGACCTAATGTAACACGGAAAAGGAGACTTACCTGACACCCTCAACACCTGGTCGCCCAGGAAGAGTGATGCTGAGGATCTTATCCAGGCATGAGCCCTTGTCTCCGGGGCTAATCTCCCAAAGGTGCAGCGTGTTCTTGTCCAGCAGGCAGAGGAGCCGCCCCTATGATACCCACACCTTCCAGTCAACAATCTCCATCCTACCCTCAGCCCTTCCACACTGCCAAATTCACCACCCTGGTCAATCAACAATTGGACCCTCTTGATGTCCACCACTGTAGCCGGGTACTCATTCATTCGAGAACCAATGGTGCTTTTATTTTACATCAAAGTTATTGGATTTAAAGTTCTCCATTGCATACTAACTCTACATCTGGTCCATGGAAAGTGAAATGAGGCTTACCTGGCCAAGGAGAAAGTGCATCTGTGTAACTGCGCCCCCAGGGACATGGCGGCCCACAAACTCCACCCCTGGTGCACCATATCTAGCATGGATGCAGTGAAGGAGAAGGAACTACACCAAGGTCACACTGCCCCGCACTCCCCTGCCTTCTACTCACAATTACATTGACGTTGATTCACACACAAAAGACAGTTAGCTGAGCTTAACCCATCCAACCACAAGGAGTATTACTGTATACTTTTTAGGACAGGGATTAATTAGTTCTGATTTTCAACATCAAGTCTTTGAGACTGAGATGACAAAGCTGTTGGTCCACAAAGTGGCAAATGAACAGTAATCAATTTGTTGGGGTCACCCCTGTCAATAATGTATTCCATATCAATAAAAAATAGGAGCAGGTGATAAGCATGTCAGGCTTTTATTGGATTTTAGACAGAAAGCAGTGCTATGCTGAATCAGAACCATGACAAAAACAAGAGCTCATGTGACCTAACGTAGTGCTGTTGCATATTACAGACATTAAAAAATAAACTAATAAGAATCAGGTCACGAAACTGGCGTGACTATTTTCCGTCAAGTGAACAAGTTGAGGGTGAAAAGCAATGTTTCCCAACCCAGTCCTCGGGGACCCCCAGACAGTGCACGTTTTTGCTCTGGGAGCTGGGAGGGAGCAAAATCCTGGATTGCCCGGGGCCCCGAGGACTGGTTGGGAAACACCGATTTAGAGGAACGATTCGAAAAGCACGACTGTGCCTTACATTTCCTGAGACATTAGACTAAGACCATGCATAGTTCTGGGGTTACACTCAGAACATGGAAGGTGATAGAGAAGCAGAGGACCCAAGTAGAGGAACATAGATTAACGTTTTGGGCAAACAGGTCCAAAACAAATAGAACTGGCACAGAGTGCACTCAATTCTGAACATTTTCCCTCAAAACATTTGTTCTTTTCTAAGCCAAAACCTCAACAGCAAACTATCAGAGCATGAAATCCTGCTCCCTTTTCCAGATCTATTGCTTAATAAAATGTCTTTCTAGTGGCCAAAAAAGAGGAAATTTGAAAAAGAAAAATTTAAAAAGAGCAGTTACAATGTTTAATGATTCGGCACCTGAGGTATGGCCTCTTGGAATGTACTGGGGTGTGTGTGTGTGTGTGTGTGTGTGTGTGTGTGTGTGTGAGAGAGAGAGAGAGAGAGAGAGAACAGCAGAGGAATCTGACAGCAGGACGATGTTCTCAAGCTACACATCCCATCTGATTGTTCTTCCAGGGTGCTGATCATCCTCTACAGAATCGATTCATTCTGCAGCAAAGCACTGATCCTGCTCCAGGGGTTTCGTTTTACACAAATGCAAATGCGACTTTTATTGCAGCCTTTGAAAGACTAAGGAAATGAACAAAAAAAAAAAGACCAAGCATAGCTGTGTAGAAAGCACAAGGGCTCGGGAATCCTCTGACGTCCAGGCAGACTCCATGAGGAACAGCTCGAGTCCTTCACACTGGGCACGACAAACACTTCTGCAATCAAACGGCACTGATGCAAATCCGTTTCCCACTGGATATTACAAGCAACAGAGTTAAATATCCTTAAAATATGTCATGTAAGTACAGATGGGGTTGGGGGGGGGGTGATTACAACCACTCTCCTTCCCACCCCAGTATAAGTCAGAACATTCAACTCAAGACAGCTATTGTGGATGGTGACCAACCAAATGAACTAATGAAAAATTTTAAATATTGACAAATTCAACCCCCAATTCGACCCCAACCCCCCCTCACTCTGATCAGCACTTGACAATAGGTATACACAGTACAGCCTAGAAAGGTGAACACTTGGAAGACAATTGTGCAGGCTACTCCTACCCTGCCACCCACCCCCCAGACTAAATGTTAACAGCAGGTTGGCAAACACCTCTGCCGCAATGAAGGCGTTCTCAAGCATGCTCGGATCGCATACGCCAACGCAAGTGCAAGCTGCAGATGCAGCCCGGACATGGGAAGCTACACAGCGGCACGGAATGGCTTTCCAAGCCATGTGCCTCAGCCTTGGCCCATTACTGCGGTGCCCATGGAAACCAACGCAAGATGCATTTATTGCGACCCAAGCTTGACTAAAAAAACTGCCGCTTGATTGCAGAGGGGTGGGGAGGTGGGGGTCTGGAACAACGTAGCCAAGCCCTCAAATTCAGAGTGTAGTATTACCAAGCTAGTATTTTTAAAACTGATGTAGTGGACCGAATTGAGTGTTTTATCCTACATCTAAACACACATTTTTAAAGCATTGCATCACTTCATTTTCCAGTGCAGCAGATGTTTATAGAGATTCCCAACACACCTGATCATGGGATGTTCTCGCTGAGGGCTGGGGATTTCCAGCACATTCTGGTGCTTAAAGTACCAATATGGAGCTGGACCACCACGCTAATTCCATGAGTAAACAAGGATACATTTTTACTGCTCCGGACTTTGTACCAATGGCCATGAGTCGTAAGATGGGGTCATAAGCCAGGGCACTGGGTTGACTTGGAAACCCGTGCTCAACTGTCTGCTGTAGGGTGGGGAGGGGGGCACATCACAGATTTTTAGCATGTTAGACTTTCTGTATTGCAATAATGCAGCATCTGAGACAGGAAAGGGATTTCGAGAGGATCCATAGCTGTACATTTAACCATGCTCAGTCTGCAGGGGGGTCTTTAAATGGTAGAGGAGCAAATAATACAGGTAATACAACATCCATATGGAATAAAAAGCTTTTTTTTTTTTTTTTTTTTTAAATAAAAAGCTTTCTGTCGTGCAGTCTTCCACCCTACATCACGTAAGTGAAAGAAGTACCCCCGAGAAGAAAAAAAACAAGTAAACAAAGGCAGAGATGAAGATGAAAGCTTGCCTTCCTCTGACGGACAGCGTACCAATTGGGGGGGGGGGTGCAGTAATAATGCTACAGCCAGACCTCCTAACCCCACATGCTGTACAACAACTAGGCCCCGTGTCTCTGTACGGGACCGTTTTGCTGTGAATCAGGAGGGAAGCAGGGTACCAACTCCATTGGGAAATACTTCAGAAGTAAGAATAAAACCGAACCATGCTGGAAAATAAACAACCCGCGTAAAAAAAACAACTGGAGGTGTAATTTAATCTAACTTTCACCCCCTCCGGATAAAAACATTACATTCTACACAACATTCTTCTTGCATATACACAACGATATATTACTTTTTACAGCACAGTTATGAGAAAACATCGCAATTATTACGAATTAGAAGCGTGAGCAAGCTGGAAAAAAAACTTAATTTGAACTATACGGTAAAGCAAAACATTGATGCTTCTTAAATCTGAAAACAACCGCATACATCCCAACAACCAAAGGTAGCTTTCTTGCCTAAAATCTGCATTTCTTTTTTTATCTTCTTAAATATCACCATTTACAAAGACGTTTCAACAGCATATAAGCCAGTCAGCAGTAACAACAGATTTAATTTTCAGTGCGTTCATGTTTTCAAGGTGAAATCCCTAACGTCATTATTGCAGCATGCTTGATATTAGTGTCTTCGCTACAACTCAGCGTCCAGCTTTCAGCAGAAATGTTAACCAGCTCAAATTAACTTCGGTACGTTTGCACAATTTAGTAATAACCGTTTAAGGTTCGATATCATAGGTGATGACTGTACATTTCATAACTTGTTTTTTTTCAGTGAGGGATGTCACATACGACGATGACATCCATATCACAATAAAATCAGTAATTATCAATTATCACGAACGCAAGCGCTTTACGAGCGGGTGTTTCCGCTGAGTGTGTTACCATACCTTGTTAAATGCAAAGACATCCTGTTTCGCTTTTTCTCTCTGGGTATCGTTCCCTTGCCGTTTGAACCTAAACTTCATCATATTGAAAACCTGCAAAAACGCAGCATAGAGGAAGGACGACAAAAAGACCAAGACGGGAATGACTCTCAGTCCGGTTAAACGCAAAACAGAACGTCAAGATGGGACCCCCTTGCTTTTCCGAATTCACCCAAAGCTGCGCCCCGCTGTCCAATGAAGTCAGGAGGACACGCAAATGGCAGCCAATGAGAAGCCGGGGAACACGACCACGGCGACCTAACCACGCCTACGGTCAGGATGAGTTCTTAAATGCAAGAATCATAGCCCTGGGCACGTTTACAGCTTCGACATCCTTGGACTGAATCAAATACATTTGGGGGAAAATAATGGAAAATAATCACCTGCAAAATGACAAGAAGAAACAGTGCAGAGGACTGCATGATATAGGTGCACCCACTTTGGGTTCAATCCTGCAGAAACTGCGGTTTACGTTCTGCTTTTTAAGTGACCCGGATTTGCTCTTTAATCTGCATAGATTACGGGTCTGATAGCCTAAAAAGACTTTTTTTTTAATAGAGCAGAACCGCAGGATCGCATTATGTTTTGTAGTTGGTCGTTCAACGCCGAAAGATTTGGGTGCAGTGGGAGCTAAAACATGATAAACAATGAGTATCGTCGATGCGTTTTTAAGCCGATTATCGAGCTGCTCCTGGTGCCTGCCAGAACTGTAAAGCGGGATCCAACTATTTTTGTATATGACTAAATGTAAAAAGAGAAAAAAATACTATAGTTGTTAATGGCGTGCTTTTAAACTTACCATTCGACGTCAGTTTACATTACGTAATACATAAAATTCTTACATTTTCTGTAGTATTTACATTTAATTTTATTTTCTTTTAAGAGACCATGTTTACGAGATCCAATAACTATGCATACTCCATTACCCTGGAAATATATTTATCCTGTGCATTCTTGGCTATTTACCTTCCATTGCCCCCTTGCGGGCAGAGTAAGTCACCGATGCAATACATTTTGCCGCAGCTTCTTCCATTGAGTATTAGTCACCTTTGACTTGCTTTAACTAATTTAACTAACGAAAGTCATACTGAGTGTTATTACACAACTGTCGACTTTTAAAGTGAGTGGCACCACAACGAATAAATATATATAGCAAGATTTGTTTGGTGTCAAGTGTCGAAAGGGCTACAGGAACACGGGCAAGAAAAACACAGAACGAGACACATTTGTACATAAAAATACATTTCCCTTATTACATACCAATTCTTCATTTATCCATTTATATCCGTTCACCAGTCCAAGTCGTATACACACATTCTGAAATTGCATCCTCAACAAAACAAATGAAAACGTCAGATGTATGTTGTGAACTCATACAAAATCATTTTCTCACCAAAATGCTGAAGCAGCTGCATTATAAGCTATCCTTAACACTTTTTTGTAGGTGGTAGTCTGAACACCATCAGGCAATTAATAAACACAAATGCTCCAAAAGCAATTCCTTTGAAATCCTTGAAAAATCGCTTCCCACTTTCCCCAGCACTTTAAACAACAAGTCGAGCAAATCCTTTCAGAGGAATCCTGAAGACCCCTCACTTACATGCAGAATTGAATAAAAGCAATGCATAGACTTGAATGCAATACTTGTTATACAAAATACATACCCTTAATGGTAATTCAACAGCATAAAGCACTGAAGTCACTGAAATGAGATGTAAATCCGCACAAGTGACCTATTATGGCAACTTCTGAATAAGACTAAAACAAAATCTATACACTTCTAAGAAAAGTAATTTATGAAGTGGGAGAGTCGCTGAAACAAACAGGGCTTACAGAAAATATATACCTAATAGCTCATACCTTATATGGAGAGACAGATATGCCCCAATACTATAAGCAAACTTATGTAGTATCTGTAACAGTAATAATAATAATAATAATTAAAAGACTGCATGGGATTTGGGGAGGAAGAGAATTACCACATAGAGTTTATATTGCAATGTCTGTAACTGAAAAGACCCCAATTTCTGAAAATGTTCAGTCATGTTATATCTAATGTGCAAAGATTTAACTATTTGAAATAAATCATAAATTTAACCAGAATGGTTACTCTAAGGTGCTACATCACGTTCTGCAACATCATCACCATAACAGGTGAGGGTAGGGGCAAAAAAAAAAGCCAAACATGCAGAAAGTCAAGCTACAGTTGTGAGACGAGGACTTCTAGAGCAGTGTTTCCCAACCCAGTCCTCAGGGAACGCCGGACAGTCCATGTTTTTGCTCCCTCCCAGCTCCCAGCCAATCAGGAACACCGAATACCTGGTACAGGTGAGCTAAGAGGAAGCAAAAATGTGGACTGTCTGGGGTTTCCCAATGACTGGGTTGGGAAACACTGTTCTAGAGAATCTGCAAGGAGATGGAAACCTCTGGCACAGAGCAGCGTTCGTTACGGACAGTAGAGTCCAAGATTTGAGGTTCCTGATGTCTAAGATAAATAAAAACGGGAATTGTGGACAGAGCTCAGACGCCTAGGTGCCCGCCTGCTCAGCGTCTCTCCCTCTTCACGATCCTGCCGGGATCACGGAACCTCCGCCGTGCACCATCCAGGGAGATGAGCGACGGGTGCCGGTTCTCCTCTTTGTCCATCTCGAGAACCCGGGGCCTGCAAGAGAAACAGGCGGCATCACGCCAAGCGAGTGCAACGCCGAGGCCTGCTAGAGGGATGCCGCGGAAACGGGGACGACTGCTTTCAAAGAAAGGAGCCTTCGGCACGGACTGGATCAATCAAGCAAGGATCTCAGGATCTCTGTGAAGGTGGAGCAGGTCTTCGATACACAGGGACATTGTTAAGGGTCAGTCTTATAATAAATACATGTTACCCATGTCACTCTTCCTTTCATGTGAATGTTAGGATGTTAGTCTCATGACTGCCGGGGGGAGGGATAAGGACTTTCGGAAGGCTACCTGTGTGCTGCATCTGGGTCGGCCTTTTGGCGAGACCGCTTAGCCCTTAGCATCTTCCGTCTGCTGGGGGTGAAGCTGGAGAAGAGTGCATCACCAGCCAGATTTAGCTCCAGTCGCGGGGCGTCTGGTTTGGTTCTATGAAACACAATGGAAATGCTGACGGTCAAGGAGGGTCTCTAAAGAGCCACCAATAAGCTGGAGGGGGGAAAAGGCAAATTACAGAAATTATGCACAAAGTTATTAATGCTACACTGGCCGACAGTGTTTCGAGATGAGGAAATGTTTCGCCAACAAGCTTTTCCGTGGAGGGAGAAACGACATCTCACCTCCTCAGTATGATGACAGCTCTTCGCTCTTTGATATCCTGCGGCCGAATGCAGTGGGTTATCTCATCTGCTGCATATCCACTGCAATTAGAAAGAGGAGCATCCTTGGACCACTGCTGTGAAAATGTCCTTGAATTTATTACTTAAACCATAACATACATTTTAGGTTAAGTCCCTTTCTGATACACCAAGTTGGGCAGCGGTAAACGGTGCAGAAGTTTTAGTTTCAATACAAGAAGACGACTTACTTTTGTACCGCAGACGAATAAACTTTAAATTGTCTTTTAACCTTTTATTCATCTTTTCTATACGTACCTGAGAACAGTGACGCTCCCCCGCCTGACGGGGAGGGACAGCACGGGCTCCGATACACGGATGGGCTTGAACTGAAACTTGCAGCCGAAGCTGAGAGCCGAGTCACTGAAGAAGGACACGGAGACGATGGGCCTCTCGAAGATGTGGATGGGGTCCACATGGGACACGATGCAGCCTCCGGGCTGATAGTCGTTGATGACGGCACTGTTGACGAAGTTCTCGGGTATGACGCGGCTGGAGACCAGCTTCTTGATGACCAGCTCGTGCACCCAGTCCGGGATTTCGTCCACCTCGCCTTTGGAGTAGAGCCGCTCCTGACCCGGCCCCCTTTTCTCCAGCTGGGCACCGTACGTGTAGCCCTCCCCGAAGAAGTACTTGCTGCGGAGGGGCGCCCGGTCCACAGTGTGCTCCCGGTACAGACCCTTCTCGGCTTTGGCGACCACCTCGTCGATTTTGGACTCGATGCGGAGGCACTCCTCGGCACTGAAGATGCTGGCCTGCTTGACGCAGCTCTTCACCCGGTGCGCCTGCAGCTCCCGCTGTTCTTCGTGGTCGCTCTGCTCGCCGTCCGAATCCCGGCGTCTCCGCTTGCGTCCGTAGCCCGGCTGCGAAACTTCGCTCCGAGGGGTCTCCCTGTGCGGGGTCATCGACTTCAACTTCTCCCTTAAGTCGGTGAAGCCACTTGCTGCCATCTTACACGCACTAAAAGAGTCGCCGGTTCCTTAAGCAGCACTCTCACAAAAACTGAAATCTACTCACATGTTTTTGACTTTAGGACTGAATTATTAACTGGTTGATCAGGCACCTAGTTCATTTTATCGATGACAACTATTCTACCTCGACATCCAAAATGCAAACGTAACACAGAGCGCACCAGCAATCCTTCTGCAAACTATATTTGTTGAACGATGCATATAAGCTGAATATGCAAACATATACGTCCTTATTCTCAGGTAATCAGTATTTCTGCGTGTATCTCAGCTAGCCTGTAGCATCCTTTTAAAATAAAACATTCGCATAAATCCCTGAAATTCCACGTACGTGCAACGTCCTACCCAGCAAACTAGAGAAAACGGCGAACCTGGGACAGCGTGTATCGCTGTACTTTTATAACCCTGTCCTGCGTTTCAGTCACTTACATAAAAACAAGCAGAGCCGAGAAATAAACTCGTGCGACCCACTGCAACGTCCACGCATGCGCCGCATACCGCGCTTGCTCCGACGAACCAGTTTACGCCTTTTGCTTATCCATAGCAACAGCTTATTTAATTAAAAATCCGAGAAAGATCTTTGAATACTCCTCCAAAGTCAATCCCTGCCAATGTAGTCTCACCTCTCTCCACTTTATTAAAACAGCTTGTTGGTCACTGTTCTTAAGTATGCCCCAGCGTATCTCCTAGTTACACATAGTTTACCGTTGTCAAGGATTGCAACAGTCACTGAGAGGACGCCCGAATACTTCCTATGTCACGCCCTATGAATATTTTGATTGGTTATTACAGAGTGCCATGGTACGTTATTAAAAACCTTTGGTTGAAATAATCGTCAGTCATAATATGCAAATACGAAAACGCTGGGAAGAGGAGGAGAGTTACGGAGTTTTACTCTCGGTGAATTCTGTATTGCGTGTGTTGTTAAAAACTTATCAAGAATGTGCATTTGCTGTTCACAGCCCGGTGATATAAAGCAATGGGGCAATGCCAGCTCGAATGTACCGAGTTTTGAAATCCACAGTAATTTTGTCATACATAGACGGTATGGTTTTGCAGTGCTATTCTTTTATTAATGTAGTTGTCATAGTCTTAATGGACCGAATTGCTTCTTGCTGGTGTTACACCTGAAGGGTGTGTGATCCGCTATCAACGTGGTAGAATCATAGAGATTGCAAAGAAATCCTATTTGAACGCTGGCCGGGTGACTGACTGCGCAGCTGTTGTTATATTTATAACACTTGGCCGCTTTAGATACTCGACTCCCGGCCATCCGAATAGGCAGCGACCTATTAACCTTTCGTGAGGAGATACGCTTTAGAGAGGGGATTGCCATCCACACACGTGCCTCTAGACATCAGAAGTTCCGATCAAGAGTTGGTTGTTCCGCGCATGAATAAAAAAAGAGATCATCCAGTTTCTATATAAATATTTAATGTTTTACAAAAATAGCGCTATTAATTGATTTGTCTTCCTTTACATACATTTAAAATATCCATAGAGACACGTTGGGTGTATAAATACGACGCATTTAATTTTAAATATCAGATCATATATATCTTTTAACCCGTTAGCATTAAACTATGGGATTTGTGAGACTGGTACATCTGAATAGTCCAATGAACTCGTTTCAGGCGTCCTAAGCTTTTTTCAGCTAGTGTTGCTGCACTTAAAGAATTAGACATTACTGTTGACTTGATTATTTTAAATATCTTTATTTTGTGGAAAAAAAAACATATTGGAAAAAATATGTAAACTTTACAAGTCACTGGATAAATGCATGTACCAGGATGAAGAGTTGTTGTCTGTATGGCTGACTTGGAGATGGACGCCTTTGTCCTTACAGTAAGGTGATCTCGCTGGGCGGCAGCGTCAATCGCTTCTCCCGCATGGACAGCAGGTTCTCCACGTGCATGGCAATGACACGACAGAGCTCCAGACTCTGTGGGCAGAGTTACAAGTGAAGGAAGAGAAGGCTGCTCTTTGCCCATCCATGGGAACTGAGGAATAAGCTGTGTGAAATCAATGGAGTTTTAGTCTGGCAATATACAGGCCACCCCCAGGGTCCTACCTGCTCCAGCTGTAATTGGGATATACGCTGAGTCATTAGGTTCCCCAGCATGATCTCCACGTATGGGAAACTAGAACCTGCTGTTGGCCTCTGGGTCCGTGTGGACTGTACCTCCTTCAGGGGGAACTTCACCATCACCTCCTGAGAAGGATTAGCATTAGTAGGTTTGGTAGTTAGAGATGAAGGCGAACCTAAACCGGTTGCTCCAGGAGGTCAGGGCAAGACCTACGTGGGTGTCTTTGTCGAGGAAGTTGAGGCCGTTCTGATTGACAGCCAGAATGCAGGGAGCCATGATGGCGCTGTTGCTGCTGCTCTGAATGTAGAAGAAGGACGAGCCAAACGTGGGGAAGGCGCTGATCAGCCCTGGGGAATACCAGCAAAGCAGAGCACGCAGATGTTACACGTGCAAGTCGAATGATTAAATGACCCTAGAGACAAAATTTAAGGTTATAGTTCGGTAAAGCGATGCCTTACCCAGGAACTGGGCCCTGGCTTGGTGTGGACTGAGGGCCTGGACCTGCTGCATGTGCTGGGTGACCATGTTTAACCACTGCTGCGGACGCTGCAGTCCGTAGAGCTGTGGGGGAATGCAGTCCTGCACCTCCCGGCTGGGGGCCATTAACACGCAGTCAACACAGGATCATCAGACATGACCGTCAGAGCTGTTATGGTACTTGTGTTAATGAGATTCATGTAGTGATTAAACTTCAGCAGCCTAGAGATAGCGAATTTGTTAGTAAGTGTGATGTAGCTATTAAAGCTAACTTTGACCTCTCAGAGATAGAAAATGTGTTCATAAGTCTAACGTAGCGATGAAAGCTAACTTCTGCAGCCCAGAGATACGGGGTTGCCTTCTTTGGTCAGCTGGTTGGCGTGAGATTTTCAATTTGAGACAAGTCTGCACGCTCATTTACATGTATGTAGCAGTTTAATTATCTTGCTAATAGGGTTTGCAAACTACCCCAGTGCATTTGATGCATCTAATTTTAGGTGTATAATGGAATAATATAGATTTTCCCATAATATTTCTTGTGTGAAGCATGAGTCTGAAAGTGTGAGTGTCACGCCAGATGCGTGAGAGCTGGCAACATTGGAGACAGCAAATGTCTTAAGTCTAACCTTTTTTAAGGGTAGGTGGTTACCTTCATCCCAGTTCCTGAAACAAAACTTTTACCAACTGATAAACAACCTGATTGCCCGTAGACTCGGTGATCCTGGAAAATCAGAGTTCCTCCAATTCTTGTGATGCAAAACATGCCAGTTACAGGTCAGGAAGATGAGGAGCCTCTTGGACCTACATGGTGGGCAAGTAGACACTGTCGGAAGCACGGTGCTGCAGAGCGGCCAGCTTGGACAGCTGCTGGAGCTGCTGCTCGCTGACCTTCACCTGGGGTATGGTGTTGAGCAGGGCCTTCAGGTAGTCTGGGAGAACCTGGGCATTTGCGTTGCACAATGCAGAGTGCTTGTGTTAGCTCGAGCATAAGCAATTGATGTAGATTTCTATCCCGGTCCCAACACCGGGGTGCGTAGCAGTCACCGGCACCTGGTTGTAATGCATGGTGACGCAGAGCTCATTGTCAAACTTCATTGGGTGGCACCAGATCACCCTTCGGAACCAGAAGCTATAGCTGCTGTCGATGGGCTCGGCCTCCGTCGCCACATCCAGGATGTACTCCTTCTTGGTCAGGGGGCGAACGTTCTGACCTGCAGAGGGATGCAGACACGGGACACCGCGCTGTATAGCAGAAGGATTAACCTGACAGCTTCCGTAGGAGATTGGCAATGTGAGGTTGCAGGTCCTCTCACCTCTGTTGGTGACCACAAAGACCGCATATTCATCCATGGCTTCTAGCCTGTGCAGGTCCATCTCATAACAGAGCTCTTCGATGACATCCAGGGAAATCTGAGCAGAGGGAGCAGAAGTGTGTATCTTTACCTTCTCGAATTGAAGGGTTCTTATACCTTCATCCATCCATTGATCCGACCGGAGCATGGAGACTCACCGTGCAAGTTTTGACCTTGAGGTGGCGCTCAATGCCTCCAGGCAGGAGAAAGAGCTGCCGCTTGGAGCTTCGGCCGGCCTGAAAAAACCCCCAAAAGCATGCAGTTAATGTTCCAGAGCTCAACGGAGAAGGAAAATAAAGTCTGGAGCCAGCTCTGAGGTCATGGCTGGGTGCTGGAAGAACATCTGAGTAGACCTACCACCATGGCTTTGAGTTCCATGCTACTTGGAAACTGAGTGCGCCCACCATACTGGAAAGTCTTCCTCAGATTCTGCTCGCAAGCTTTTGCGATCCCTGTCAACAGCAGCACCAGACTGATGTCACATTTCCGCTTCATATAAAACTTTTTAACATATCACCTTGTTTTTGGTGGCAGTGGGGGCCTAATAATTAGGGACACACACTTGTAATTGAAAGACTGCTGGTTTGAATCCCTGACCAGCAAGGTAGCACTGAGGTACCCTGAGCAAGGTCGCTTCAATTACAAGGTCGCTGAATTAGTTGCCCCCTGCTATGTCACAAATGGGTTAAATGTAGAGGACCCATCTTGCTGTTCTGCACTGGTGTGTCAAAAATGACAGTTAATCACTTTCCTCCTACCATTTCCAGTTAAAGAATGATAAGGAGATGTTATGAAAAGTGACTGTTGTGATTAGTCAGGTTTCTTTGCATGGTGACATCGACCAGCAGGGGGCGCACCTTGGAAGTGCACGCCAGCGGTCCGGCCCACATCCTGCAGGAACTTGAGCAGGAACGGCTTCAGCACCTCGGAGCAGCGGTAGTAGGCTGTGAGGATGTACAGCAGGCGCCAGCCCCTCTGGCAGCTGTCCCTGCGGACCGCAGCGGAGAGAAGAATGAAGGTCAGCAGGTGTTTCTGGAGGGGGGTGGGCACGGGGCAACGGCGGCATCGCGTACATTTTGGGGCTGGTGTTGGCAGTTATCTGCTTGATGACCTGGCAGTAAGCTTCATCCTTCATTAATGCGTATTCCCCGCTAAGCTGTGGGGTTGGGGGGCATTAATGAAACTGATCCACTTAACAGCAGCGCTGCATCAAAGCAAACAAGGTCCCTTCCGTACCCTTAGGAAGGTGTTGACGACCTCCTGCTCTGTCTGGCCCTTAAGGGGGTAGTCTCCCATGAACTTCATCACGGCTGAAAAAAAAAAACACACAAAACATTAGATGCTCTTAAGATGGACGATTCCACCAACAGAAATTCCATTACAGCTAAGAGAGGAAAATATGGGGCTTTTCGACTGGCATACATGACCCAGGCTATACCGGAGTCACATCATGAAGAAACACTAGTTACAATGTGGTTCCAGCTCACTTTGATTTCCCACTGCAGAAGGGTTGGCTCAGTAAAGGCGTTACTGGGTTTGGAGAGCAACAGCAACGTAAAACCAAAGAGACGCCTGTTTACTGTTTACCCCTCTCTTAGTACATCTGTGACAAGCGTTGTGTTACTTTAGCATCAAACGCTAGTGGAAGTAGCATTAGCATGCATAAATTGGCACTGGGAATCCATTCTGCTCTGCTGTTCTTTTACAAGTAGGAGGCTGGAAACTTTCATGTTCAAAATGAATACATCGCAATGCGCAATACTACTAAACCATCCATATTGACGCAGATCGTCAGCTCTGTCTTGTCTCCATTACAATCAGGAGGTGGTGACACAACCAGCTTGATGGTGGCAGTGGGAAAATACCAGTACAGCACCCCTAGCTTACCTAGGAAAATATCCGCTGCCACCTTGTTCATGTTTTCATCAGTGAAATCGATCAAAGATTCCGGAATTGGGGACTGTTGGGACAAACAGAGATAATATGGCACAAGCAGCCCCCCCCCCCAAACGAAGCCGTCCACACGGCAAACCGAAATACCGATGCAGACTGTACTCCTCAAAAACCCACTAGCTGTGTCTGTCAGTCACAGCTCTTACCTTGGAATATTTCACCATATCTGACGGTTCCCTCGAATCTCTGCCTTTCTTAGACCTCTGTTTATATGAATTGCTAGAAGACACAGAAGTATTGAAATATTTACAGCAGAAATTAGCCCCACCTTTATTTTCTGTACCCATTCATCCAACTACTTATCCAATATAGGGTCTTGGTGGTGGCCTGGAGCCTATCGCAGGCAGTACTACATTCAAGACACGGGTACACCCTGGACAGAGCACCAGGTTAAAACCAAAATATTAAGTAAAAAAAGGATAAAAGCAGACCTGTCTTTGCCCTGGGCCTCCCTGAAGAATTTCTTGGCAAACTCCACCATACTGTATCTGCTGTCTTGTAATATCCTCTCATCCACCTCTGCAGTGCTGCCTTCATAAGCATCCGTGTACACACTGACAGCTGGAGCCACCTAGTGGAAAAACCTTGGTACTACATCATCAGTAATACTTTAATTTCAATGGTGAAAGGTGGCTGAGTCTGAATCATGGGTACTCAAGTCCAAGTCCAGTGACCAGTGAGTGAGTCCAAGTCGTTAGGAATAACTGAAAAAAGTCTAGTTACATGCAAAAACAGATGATAGAGCAATCCAATGGCAGGGCTACTTTCAAAAATACACTACAGGTAAACCAGTAAAACAATTTCCCGTCCATTATCTATTTTTCCTTTGCCCACACATGAATCTTGCGCTTGAATACAACAATCCTGCTAGTGATCGACATGTGGCAGAGGATTTGATGCATAGCATGACATTGTCAGTCAGTGGTTAACAGTGGCAGGCAATTCCTGCCATCCAACCCCCCTACATACCTCAGTGGTTCGGTCCAACTCATGCGCTGCCGCAGTGGACGCCACGGCTACTGCAACCGCCGCTGATGCTGCCACGCGCCCCTCCTTGTTCTTGGGCTCCTCCTTTCTGTCCACAGGTAGGCTGATGAAGTCGGGGGCGGCCACTGGTTGGACGAACTCGGCGGGGAACATGCCAGAGCGGCCATGGACGGCCCCGAACTTCCAGCCTTGGTGGATCATGGGAAAACGCGTGCGTGAAACAGAGACACAGATTCCTAGCTTCTCTGGTGATGAGAATGGAGACCCTTGTGTTAACGTGGTGTTCGGTAGAGCTGAACACTCTCTTGGGCTCAGTAACACCCATTGCAACACAAAGCAGCCAAAACACGACATGCAGAGAGGACGTCCAGAA
>JAODJW010000045.1:16623949-16659556 GCA_026777045.1 Hyperopisus bebe
ATGACGCCTTCCTGGTCGGGTGGGTGGGGGGGGGGTGTTCCTGGGCCCACCTTCTTCAGCTCGGTGATGAAGAAGTCGATCATGGCTTTGACCTGCGGCGCTTTCGCGGAGAAGAGGATCAGCTTCTCGTTGGTCAGGTTGAACTCAAGCATGTTCTTGGAGGGAATGGTGACGAACATGATGTCCGTGTAGCTGGAACGAGGGAAGGTAAAATGAAACAGTGAGAGTCCTACTTAAGGAGTCTATCGATTATATTAATGGTCAAATAATGTACCGATTAATCTGATGATTCATCAAGTAATCGATTATATTATATAATATAATTGATACATTGCAGTTGGCACAAGGCAGGAACTAATAACACATTGCAGGGTGCATAGTCACATATACGGTCAATATAAGCACTCCAATTCAGTATGAGAAAATCAGCGGATCTGCCAAAAAGGCACCCACACACACAAACTCCACACACACAAGTAGCGGTGTGTGATGGCAGCTGCTACCCGCTGTGACACTGTGCCCCTAGGCTGGCACGGCGTGCCAAGTACATTATCCACATGGCATTTCACGTACATGCAGTCGTCATATCGCCAGGACCGCCACAGTCGGCTGGGAAACCAAAATTGGGAAGCTTTGCGATTTTAATGATGGTTCCTTTTCAGCATTACCTAATATAGGTTTAAATAAATCAATATAAAACTTACTGCCACTGCTTTTGCATGAGCACTGCATGCGATCTCCGAGACAACCATATTATTTTTATTCTTTATCACCGCAATTTTGTATTGCTGATGGGGTTTGCTCCAAATTAGATTTATAGTATTTAACCAAAGTTTTCTGGGTGTACTCCCCCGTCCAACCTGTACGGCCGAAGAACCCGGAAGAACTCCTGTGCTGAGGCACTGCTCTTCACCATCCTCAGCAGCTTGATCCCCCTATGGGACACAGCCAGCACCTGGACTCCAGTTCCCACGCTGCCCTGCAAGACACGATGGGGTCACAGGGGTCATGCAGAATCACACAGTGCACACACCACTCCTTCTGAGAAACTGCTGCTGTGTCTCCCTGATTGTTTTATGTGTGTGTGTGTGGGGGGGGGGGCATAAAGGGAGAATCTGGAAGAGACTCACAGATGCAGGAAAGAGGCGAGAGAAGTAAATCTCCCAGGTATCTTTGGCTGTAGTGACAACCTTCTTCTTCACGCCCTCGTCTGGAGGCGCTGAGCTCAGCTCGATGCGGTTCTCCACTAGGAGGCAGCAGACAGATTCTGTTCAGCCGCCACAGACCACATGTCCACAGGGTACAGGGGCGTGATTGGGGTGGGGCAGCATTTACCAAACAGCGACTTCATGTTCTGGCGCTCCTCTGCCGTGATGCGGATACAGGCCTCGGAGAACGTGTCGTGGACTATCTGGTGGACATGAAGAAACAAGGGAGGCCAGAAGGAAAAGTTTACATATAAAAGTCACTACCTTGTTCATCAGACAGACAAATATGTTGGCATTGTAAGAGACACCTGTCTGAATATGAGGTCCAGCAGTAGAGGGTTATTAAAACTGTCTTTAGGGTAGAAAACCTGTGGAAGGAAATAAAACAGATTATTAATTAATATCATTGTCATTCTACATCACAGCTATGACACTGAGCGTGCCTGTGGCTTGGCGGTATGATGAGAGGTGTGGCCTATGGGGGGTGTGACCTATGTGGGTGTGGCCAATTGGGGGTGTGGCCTGGTGGTATGATGAGAAGTGTGGCCTATGGGGGTGTAGCCTGGTGGTATGATGAGAAGTGTGACCTATGGGGGTGTGGCCTATAATGGCTGTGGCCTCTCACCTCCTTCCGCAGATAGAGCTTCCAGGGCACATTGACGTAAGTGTAATGCTCCTCACTGCTCCACCGGTGCAGCTGCGTCTGTATGTTCTCCTCCTCCACCGGCAGCTCCCTAGACACTGCATGTGCAGCACGTGCCAACCGCTCACTACCCACAATGCACCTCTGGCACCCCTCCAAATACATTGTGATTTATCCTTCTCAATTTTATGAACGCTATATTTTTATCGTAAATAACATTTATGAGACAAAATTTCCTCCATTCAAGCTATACATTGAGAAACTCGACTAAATACTAGCGCGACATAATTCTAGATTAATACAGGATTAAAATGTCATCACAGAAGTGGATTTTTAATATTTATTTCCCTAAGCAGGACTTTACTACTAAGAGTGATGTATTATAGTGAGATTCTTTAATGTCATACAGTGTCATGTTGTGTTAATGGAGCATTAAGTGAGACTGGGAAGCTCGAATCCACCCAGGGGGGCAGTTTCTCATGCTCACCTGGCATTGGGGGTGGGGGTCTCTCAGACTCCAGAGGTAGCGGCGCTTTTGGGGGCTTCGCCTTGGCGCTCCTGTCTGCAGTGGGGGTGGGGGCACTGTCCTTGAGGGCTTTCGCTGGGGACAGGGTAGGAGCTGGGGCAGTGGGGGCCTGTCTCGGCAAGATCAGATGGAACCCTCAAAATGACATCACTCTCTGATAAGCGACTGTCGCTGACCTCAACTGGTGATTTTGTGATGATGCCCAAAAATGGTTGTTAATGTCAGGTTTCACTTGTTTTTATGAGGTTTTACTTGCCTGGGGGGGCTGAGTGTCCACCTGCCCCTTCAGGATGCTCATGGCTTCATCGTGCGGGTCCGGCTTCTTCACGAACACCTTCCCCTCCTTCCTGTTCCCAGGGTGGGGGCAGCAAATGTTAAAGACTGGAGTGCGAGGGCGGAGCTAGCACTAAGCAGCGAGGCGTGGGCGGGGACCTGGCGATCTCGGAGGGCCTGAGCGGTGGGCCAGGCTGATGCTGCTTGATGATGTCTTTAATGTTGTGGCTGGGCTCGATGTGCTCCGCGTTGGTGACGGAGGACCTCACCACGTTGTTGGGCAGGGCTGGGGAGGGAGGCAGGGGTGTGTGACGTACAGCCATACTTAAATGCTCATCCGTGGACATAATCCAAGTAGACCACACCTTTCCACATAGTAACAATAACTCAAAGAGTAACCACTGAATCACTACACCCTTGTGTAAATTAATTGAAACAAGTTGTCACACATACATGCATGCAGTGGCCTGGGACCTGCTGGTTTGCACAGGCAACTGGGCAGAGAGTAAGCAGACTGGATAGAGAGAGGAGGCACTGTGCCCAGAGACTGGGAGGCCTGCTTGGGTGGGGTTAGAGCTGGGTGGTGTGACTCTGCTTCTGCCATCCATGTGTGTTTCAGGTGAATGCTCTGGGGTTTGTACGCCTCCCTGTGTCGTCCTGGGGTTTCCTCCTGGTTCTCTGGTTTCCCCCCGCAGTCCAAAACCATGCTGAGCCAAACTCTCCATAGGCATGAATGGCGTATGTGTCCTGCGATGGATTGGCGCCCCAACCTGGGTTCTCCCCAAACAATTTTTATCAATCCACCAGGTCCTAAATCCAGACCCATGGCAGTAAGTACGACTTAATGTGATCGTGATGTCCATCTTGTGGTCAGTCTCTCCTCATATAGATGTGACGACTTGTTTCAATTAATTTACACACGGCTGTATGGTTGTGCTTATCCTAAATCATAGGTTGGTCACTTTATGACACTCTGCCCACAAGTTGTTCCCGGGCACTTCCTGTCAGGTGATGGACGCACCATGGTGTGGGGGCCTCCCCTGGCTCCGAAGTGGGCTTCCCGCCATGGGGGCGCTCTGAAATAGTGATGGGCGGTCAGATGGCTATAAGGAAGAGGGCTTGGCGAGGAGGGGGCTAGAAGCAGGTGGAGACTTACGGAAGTCGGCAGGGTGGCCCGAGGCAGCGGGGTCAGCGGAGGATGATGGGGCTGAGGACTCGCATAGGGATTGACATAAGGGTTGGTCACGTGACCGCTCACGGGGCTGGTCATGTGGTCGCTGTACATTTGATGCTGCAGGGCCATGGCTTGCATGGTCATCTGCTGAGCCTGGTGCACAGATGGAGAAGGAGGTATACAGAGGCTAACAGAGGCTAAAGAAGAGTAGCATACGAGAGCATTGTGGGAAAGACACCAACCAAGATGATGGCCTGCTGGTTGATGATGGCTTGTTGCTGCTGGGCCAGAACACTTTGCTCTGCACCTATGGGATGAGATGGATAAAAACAAGACCTATGCATTGACACATGAGATCCTTTTGTGTTTGTGAAGGAACAGGAAATAAAAAGGTAACCTTCTCCTGTCGTCGTACTTAAAACCGTATGTCTAATCCTTGTTTTGCTGTCAGAGTGAAGAAAACGCCACTTAATATAAGATAAAGACAGTCATCCATGCATCCGTGTTTCACACCGCAGCACAGGGTCACAGCCATATAGATGGTATGTGTTCCATACCTGGCACATTGGGTATCACAGGAATCACTGGCATCGGTGGCATTCCTGGTACAGTGCCCATCGGTGGCATAGCATACATCGCTGGCGAGGGCGGTATCGCTGGGGCAGGTGGAATCTCTTCTTCAGCTGACGTGAGGCGTGTCATCGACGTGGGGGGCGTGGCCGGTGTGGGGTTGGGCCTGGGGCGTGGCACCGACGTGGGGGGCGTGGCCGGTGTAGGGGGCGTGGCCGATGTCTCTTCCACAGTGCGGGAGATGGGTGGCACCGGGTTGACCCCTGGTACCATGGTCCCCTTCACAGGTAGGACCTGCACAGCTGTGGGTCAGTCAGGTAAGTCAGCAGGACCCTCAAGAGCGCCAACTGCCCACAAGGCTGGAGAAAACACCCAGATCTGAATGACCTTATTTTAAACTGCATGATTTTAATGATTATAATTATTAGCACTCAAATAAAAACCAGCCCCACGGCATGATAAATTCCCCCTCAGCTCAGAAATGCATGCAGGTCATGTTTCGGATTAGCGGCAGGGGGCCCGCAGTCCGTCAAACTCCAGACGCTCCTCGCATGGGGGTGCATAGGATAGTCACTCAATTATCCATGAGGAGAGGGGCGGTCATTGTCCTTTTTACACTCAATATTGTCATTCGGCCTGCTATAGCAACAGGATAAAGGAGAAAAACATACTGCCTGAATCACAGCGACCTAACAGCTACCTGTCCGTCACAAAAGCTTGGTTCCTAAGGACAGGAATCATGTCCAGTTTGACCACAAGCGTCCTGGTCCATGAGCCAGAGAGCTCAGTGTGGGTAGGTCTTGGGCCGGCTTCCTGGGCAGTGGGCTCACCTCCAGGCTGCAGTCCTGGGGGGTAGTGTCCGCGGCCGCCGGGCTGGGTCCCCCCCCCTGTCCTGGGTCCGACTCCCCCACCCCCCTTCATCCTGCCGGAGATGCTGGTGGACTTCTCTGGGTCCTGCAAAGGAGAGAGAGATGAAGAGACAGGCAAGGAGGTCACGATGGAGTGTAGAGTAACTTACGTAGAGTAACCGTCAGCCTGTGGACTCCCCACGGCTCTGAGGTTGGGTGAAAATTAATCTCCCTCACCAGGGACTACCGTACTACCCTTAAGAGAGGGCGACCCCAGTTAGCGTTCATCCCCCTGCTCTCCAGGCTGTGAGGAGTTCCTGAGCATAACAAAAACTCAGGTGCACAGTTACCACAATGTCTAGACTATTTGCGTCCATCCACTCTGTGACTGTGTACTTTACTGTCATTAAACCTCATGGTTTTGGACATTATAGTGTGTAATGCGTGCTTCTGGTAAAAAAAACAAGCTCCCTCTGTAATTCCTGCCCGGTCAGCAGAAGGTCACCCACAAAAAATAGGTAGCAAATGAATGTTCAGCAGAGGGAATGTATGGCCCTCTGTGCTATGGGAATTACGGTAACAGGGTAATTTAATCGCTCCCTCCTCCCCTCCTCTGGGCCTCAGTTGATGACAGGCCTTGAACTGTGCAAACTGCCACATGCCAGGAGCACAAGATCCAGCAACCTGTACATTCAAATACCTCAACCAAACTTCATTCCCAGTGAAAGTTTAGCCCTTTTAGTTTAGTCCAGGAAGAAAAAAATTCAGACTATAATTTTATTTCAATCAAACTGTGCCCCTTTATAGTCAACTGGTTGGATGACACAGAATCTTGGATTTTTATTTTCTGGGTCTGAACTATCCACCTCTGACCCTACATTTGGCCACATAAAACTCATTTAATACATGTTAAAACACAATAGTTGCAAACATATCGGTGAGGGTTTATCCCAGAGTAGCCAGATTCTGCATTTAGGCGATGTACATTAACTGCCCGGTCATTAACGGCCAGTCTTACCCCACCGCTGTCTGAGAACACGGGGTCGAAGAGGCTGTCGAGATACCGGTCCATGCCCTTCTGATTGGGAGTCTCAGTGAAGCTGTCAGAATCTGTATGGAGAGGCCACAGAGAAGACCACAGTATGGCCTTATGGGTAATGCAGTCCATACAGTAAGGAATACACCATTTCCAGGCATCAATAGTTATATCTTGTACAGTAACCAAAAATTGTATGTACCAAGCTGTACCTGAGCCGAACTGCAAAGACAGACTATTTACAGTGCGGTTCCAGCTCGTTTTGGTTTTCCACTCCAGAAGGGTTGTCTTGGTAAAGCCATTGCTGGGTTTGAGCGACAGTGACTTAAAACCAAAGAGATGCTTATTTATTGTTCACACAGTGTACATCGTCATTTACTATGCGCATTTTTTAATTTATTTTTCCTGTGTGCTAATTTCCACTAGCAAGTGTCTGAGAATTTTCATGTTATGCAAACACTAGGGCAATTAGTATTTGCTCATGTAAATTTGCATTACAAATTCATTCTGTCCAGCTCTTCTATAGTACTTTAAGTAGGACATTAGAAATTTTCAAGTTCTGAGTTGTCAGAGAGCGGAGAGGTAAGGAGCAACCCAGAAATTTTCCATTAAAGTTGGAGAACCTCCTTGCAGGACTGGATGTAGACTAACATCATACCCAGGAGGAAGCAGCTGCAGGTTAAGGGCTTTGCTCAAGGGCCCAACAGAGTAGGATCACTCCTGGCATTCGTGGGATTCAAACCAACAACCTGGTTGCTGGCACAGAACTCTAGCCTCAGAGCCACTACTCTGCCTATGTTCTAGGGAATGCATCAATACATTGTAATTTGCCATACTACTAATAATGAATAATATATAGAATACACGCTTTTTCCTTCAGATAATCCATGCCCAAAACACCGATATCTCTGAACATTTCAACCAATCAGATGGTGGTGACACAACCAGCTTGGTTTGGTCACTCCTTCAGCCCTGATGGTAAGGCAATGTCAACGTGGTTATGGCTTGGGTACAGCTTGCATACTTTACAATGGGAAACCACCAGTTTGGATTATGGCTCAGGTACAGCTTGGTTGTTGGTGGCAGTGGGAAAGTGCTGCTAATCAGTCAGGTTTACAAACATTTCTGAAAGTATGGGTTGTTCTGAAGAGTTCAGTGAATTCAAGCGTGGTGTTATCATAGGATGCCACCTTTGCAATAAGTCAGCTTGTGAAATTTCTTCTCTGCTAGATATTCCACGGTCAACTGTAAGTGGTATTATTGCAAAGTGTAAGCGTTTAGGAACAACAGAAATTCAACCACGAAGTAGCAGGCCATGTAAAGTAACAGAGCAGAGTCGCCAAGCACTGAGGCGCATAGTGTGTAAAAGTTGCCAATGCTCTGTTGACTCAGTAACTGCAGAGTTCCAAACTTCCTCTGACATTAACCCCAGCACAAAAACTGTGGGCCGGGAGCTTCATGGAATTGGTTTCCATAGCTGAGCATCTTGCATGCAAGTCTACACCAAGCCAAGCATTGGATGGAGTGTAAAGCACACCATTTGTTCGGGAAAGGCCCTTTTCTGTTCAAGCATGACTGTGCCCCAGTGCACAAAGCAAGGCCCACAAAGATATGATTGGGTGAGTTTGGTGTAAAAGAACTTGATTGGCCTGAACAGAGCCCTGATCTCAACTCCATCAAACACCTGTGAGATGAACTAGAACAGAGATTGCGAGCCAGGCCTTCATGCCCAACATCAGTGCCTGACGTCCTCTGGATGAATGGGCAAAAATTCCCACAGACACTCCAAAATCTTCTGGAAATCCTTCCCAGAAGAGTGGCAGCTGTTATAGCTGCAAAGGGGATCAACTCCACATAGATGTTTATGGATTTAGAGTGGAAAATCATAAAAGTCCTAGTGGGTGTGACGGCCAAGTGTCCCAGTACGTTTCTCCATATAGAGAAAGTCAGCTGTATCGCACAAAGAGTTTTTCAGTGACCCCATATTTTTGCAGAATCTTCCAGAGACCAGTATACCATAAATATGTCCATGTCCCCATTACAGCACCTCACCATGGCCATAGAATCCATTGGAGTCCAAGCCACTGGGGAGAGGGGGGTCCTGCTGGACAGGCGAGTCCTCATCTGACTCAAAGCCGCTTCCAAACAGGGCGCTGCCAAGGTCAACGTGTGGGATTGGTGAGCCAGGATAGGAATCGAAATATAATGATCACATGACAATCATTGTTTGAGCAAACATGACCACCCAATGGGACCATAGACAGCTGTATTCTCATTCAGGAACACCCTACATTTGACAGGAGTTAGCTAACCTTCATCTTCCGTTCCTGGAACAGTAAGACCAATTCACTATTAGTAATTCTCACTTACTTAAAGGTGGTAATGTTGTTCAGTAACGATTAACTTAGTGACCCTGGTGTGTGGGTAATCAGTCTTAACCATACCAGAATTCAGAATTAGCATTTAGACTATCGGTCAGAGACACCTACAGTACATGTACTATTCGTCTTGGCAGTATTGTTGCATACAGTCAAAGACAAAACAGAACTTAAATTAAATAATCTGAATAGAACAGGATTTAAAATACAGTAAAAGAGCAAATCAGTACAGATTACAGCAAGTAAATTGGCATTTACAAAATTGTGCAATGTGTATTAGTGTTCATCTAAATGTGCAGGTTTAAATACTACTTAGTATAAATAAAGTATAAATATTGATAAAATGTTCTGCCGCCCAAGATGTTGGCTACAATGTTATGATGCTAACCTTAGATGCTAATGGCGTAAATTTTAATGGCTTTCTATTCAGGGTCTTCCTTATTCTTAAACATGCCTTGTGTCTTCCCAAAAACATGAACCATGGCTGGCCAGACTGGTGGGGGGGGGGGTATCACTTACAGGCTGGTGCGGGGTTGGCCCTGGAATGGACCCTCTGACGAGACAATGAAGTGGGATTTCTGCCTAGGGAACTCCGGAACCAGCTCCAGGTCGGCCACTAGGTCTAGCACGTAGTCATGGCCCGCCAGCTCCACCCACTGGCTGTGCTCCTTCATGAGGATTGAGCAGCCCCTCCAGCTATCCTCCACACCTCTACAGGGAGCGTATGTGGAGAAAAGGCTGATCCAAAGCATCCACATAAAAGACACACACTGCTCACCAAGGTATAGCATGCTGTGCTAGGCTACACAGGCACAGTGATCCATGCTATGCTAAGCTAAATGGGCTAAGCACACCATGCTATGCTACACTGCATAGTAATCCATGCTATGCTGGGTGACATGGGCTAAGTACACCATGCTATGCTACCCAGCACAGTGATCCATGCTATGCTAAGTTACATGGGCTAAGCACACCGTGCTATGCTACACAGCAGAGTGATCCATGTTATACTAGGCTACATGGGCTAAGCACACCATGCTATGCTACACATTGCATAACTAACCTGTGCTGTAGGATGGTCCCTGCCAAGTCTTCCCCACTAGTCCAGCAGTGAAGGGGACACAGGAAAGAAGACCCTGGTGACATGGAAAACAAGAAGTGAAAGAGATGTCTCAATCTGGACACTGCAGGAGAAAATCAACCAATCACATTGGTGACATCAATGCTCACCGTCGAAGCAGTGAACCTGAAGCACCATGCTTGCTTTCTTTCGGCTGGCTGTCCACTCCAACAAAGACAACGGATGGGTCCTCGCAGCCTCTGGGCCAAGCCGGGACTTCTGCATGGCCTGCATGAGCCTGTGCTGACAGGGTGCCTCATAACCATACTGGGCATAGTCTGAGACAAACCTTAGGGAGAGAAAAGCCTTAAACATCCAAGCGTAGTCAAGCACGTCAAGCGGGTGTCTGAAGAACTACCATTTGACTCCATGCCTTACTTGAGCAGATATTTCTCTAGCGACTGTGTTGGCGCAAAGGCACTCAGGCAGGCCAGCAGAAGCAGCCAGCCCCTCTCCTCATTGGATGGGTTGGGATTCCTGCAGACCTGATTGGTGACCTGACACAGGATTTCATCTCTCAAGCCCGGTGCAGCCAGACCCTTCTGAACGATGTAATTCCCAAACATATTCTCCTGGGCCCCATTGAGGTTGGGGTCCCCCATGAACCTCAGAACCTTCAACAGAGACAAATGGGTCACTGAGCAGGAGGTACAAAGGAAAAGGTCAAGCAGCAGGGACCGCTGATGAAGACCTCACCATGATGAAGACGCCGAGGGCCTCTCTCCGTAAGTCATCCTGTACATGGGTCAATGGGGTCTCAAGAGGTGCCATCAACATGCCAAACTTGGGCTCCTACAAATCAAAGGTGAGACTGTTACATACAAAGATCAGATGCAGGTCCAAGTCTCTAAGCCACCTTCAAGGTGGTAGCTAGATTGAACTTATTAGTTCCTAGTCAGTTTTAATGCTGCACACGAATAGTATATGCATGCTGCTGCCTGGGGTGTCACTTCTTACCCTAAAGTGAATCTGTACATATCTGGAGATAGGGTGGTTGTTGATGTCAAGTGGTAGGGTGAGCTGAGAGTCTACCTCAATCCTGGGGGCTTCGACCAGGGCAAGACAATCCGAGTGCATCTCCCTACCCCCTGACAAAGGAAGATAGGAACATCGATGTTTATGGACTAAGTCTCATAACCATGAGGTTGGTTCAAGTCCTACAGCAGGCCTTGGTAAATTGTTTTAATAAAAACAACTGGGCTGGATGATACGCATGCTGTTTCAGAATAATGTCAATGAAGTTAATACCATCTACCTGCAACAGTCTGCAAGAGTCCTGCCAACTCAGCTGGAATGGCCAGGTGAGTAACGTTGACTACCTCCCGCCTCGTCAGCTCCTGCACGTGAACATCAGGGACACCACCAGCTAAAATAGACTACTGCCAATTTTAAACAAAAACATTAGGAACTCAAGAAAAAACAAAATAGCTACCATTTCCCGTTGCAGCCTTTCCTCCTCAGCTAATCTCTTGGCCTCAAATTTCATCTGCAACAAAAGCCATAAACAAGATCGTCCTCGTCATTGTGGGAACTCGTTTTCAGCTAATTGAAGAGCGAATGGGGATTGAATGAATCAGTGAATCGGTGCCCCAGGGCCTGTACCTTGATGTATCTCTTGCGGCTGATATACATCAGAATCAGGGAGCGGAACTTCACCAGGCTCGCCCTCATCTTCTCGTAACGCCTCCTGCGGGAAACACAGCAAGCTAGGAAAAGCCTACAGGGCCAGTCAAAAGTTTTGGACACTCCTACCCATAGAAAGGTTTAAATAACATATATGAAAAATAACATATATGGAACTATGTGCTGTCCAACATAGTATTGAACAAAAAAAATTTAATTTCTTGGGGGGGGGGGCAGCTCTGTAGGTTGCGACTCGGAAGGTTGCTGGTTCAAATCCTGTGATTGGCTGAGTGATTTCACCATTTGGCCCTTGAGCAAGCCCCTTAACCCCAATTGCTATAGGACCCTACTGTGTCCTATATGTCAGTTTCATGAGGTGGCCTCCTAAGATGTTTTCTAGCTGTCCTGAAGGAGGTCCCACATATGCTGAGCACTCACTGGCCACTTTTCCTTCACACTCTGGTCAAACTCCTCCAAAACCATTTCTACCATGTTTAGGTCAGGTGACCAGGTCATGTGATGCGACACTATCACTCTCATTTGTGTCCAGACTTTTAGACCGGTGTTGAAGGTTCTACCGAGTGAGGTATCCTCGGCAATGTGCCTGCAGCCACATGATCTTCTTGCGGAAGGCGACAAAGCGTCTCCGGACAAAGAACATCCGTGTGTAGCGCTGGAGTGTGAGGGCGGCCACATGCAGCACTCGGTCCCGCTTGCTCTCCAGCAGCTGGTAGACCTCCTCCTTCAAGAACAGCTGCAGACACAGGCCATCTGAGCATCAAAGTTACAGCAGAGGCTTGTCCATATAGCAGGCTGATACCTACCTTGGTCACGCCCACTTGGTACTGGCCTGCCCTGACGGGACACAGCTTCCTCAGCATGAGAACACAGTTCTCACCCTCTGGGGGAGGCGGCTGCTTTATTCCCAGTAGGGCTTTGTACCTGATAGCAGAACCAATCAGGGAAAGAGGCATGGGCCAATCAGCATCAATGTAACACCAATGTAAATGATGCTTCATAAGTGCGGGTCATGATGGTGTGTACCAAATATTGCCCTCATATAGATAGCAACAGCTGTTACTTTATAACTCGCACTGATTGAATGCTACCTTAATTGCCTATTAGTCAATTATATTGGGTTGTTGTAAATAAACAGCTGTTTAAGCTGTTGGAAACACACTGATGAAGGCCTAGAGCTACTCCAACAGTGGATCACTATTCCCAGTCACGGTTTATATCACAGAGATGGTCGGCCACGAAGGGAAGCACCTGCAGAGGAATGTGTGGAATGCCAGCCTGATGGGGTAGCCTTCCTTACGGATGCGGATCGTCTCCAAGATCCCAGAATAGCGAAGCTGAGTAGCGACCAGCTCCACCTCGAATATGCCCGGCTCCTGTTTCGACACATGGACATGCAGTCAGAAGATGGGTGGCGTCTTACGGACCGCAATGCATGCTGGGCGGTCTCATACCTTTCTGCTGTTCGGTTTTATGCAGCGCACAAAGAAGGGATTACACCTGTTAAGGGAGGCAGACAAATCGTGTTAGAGAGGGGGAAGGATATCAGGGTGGTAGGCAGTAACGGCGTTAACTAGCCTCCCATGCACCCCTCCCACCAGAATCCCCCCCCCACCTCTCCATCCTCTCCACCAGCTCCAGGAGGGACTGCTGGAACTTGGCAGCCACGGTGGGCGGCTGGTAGCGCCGGGTCACGGTACTGGTCTTCCTGATGTGGGACTGCTGGCTGAGGAACTGGGCATGATTGCAGAAGAGGCCGGCCACCATCTGGAAAGCAACAGGCGTGTCCCGCGTGTAGCCACATGGCTTGCGATCGGCACCCACGGCCACCTCGGGAACCTTTGCCACTCACCTTATTTTTGCTTTGAACGAAGAGTTCAAGGACCTCCTGGCGGACTTGGTCAAAGTTTTTATCCAGAAACTTGTGAACCTGTAATGAATTTGTGACAAAAAAAACCCATAAGATTAGTAGGATCGTAAAAAGTGAGACAAAACCCTCTAAGTTTGAGACACATTATACACAGTACCTGATAGGTGACTCTGCCAGCATAGTGCTTTATAGTGAATTCGGGCAAAGGCATCTTTGGCTTAGAGTACAGGGAGTTGTTGCCATGGTGATAGTGGCATTTTTGAAGGAAGGTGTGGTCAGTTGCCTAGTAACAGGATAGCTGTGTTAGAAAAGTATTGCTGTATCCTTGCTGCATATTATTTGCTGTTTACTGAGTGGCCTTTCCAACAAAACCAGCATACCTGAGGAAAACAACTCTGGTCGTCAAGGATACGGAGTATCCCATGAGGCTTTGCGGCAATCAGGTCAATGCAGTCCTGGTTATCGGTGAATGACACTTCCTGCCAGCTGACCTGTTCTCTGTTGTATTCATCCTTGTACCAAGAAGAGAGATTATACGCTTCCAAAATTTCAATATGACAAAGCAACATTGGAAGCCAACAGGGTTTACAGCATAGAACGCTTACCTGCTCCTCTTTAAATATTACATTGTTGAAAAAAAACTGCAGATACTCATTTGCATAATTAATGCAAAGCTGTTCAAAGCTGTTGAAAGCTAGGTCCTGAAAGATAGGAATGCAAATTTTTGTTCTGCCCACACTTCTTTACATGCAGTAAAAGATCAATTGAGGGGAAAAAAAAACATGTAAATAAACCCAGTCGTTTGTATAGCCTGCTCCTGGTAAGGCCAACAACAACATGAATTACCTCAAATCCATAGATATCTAGGATGGAGATGGACAATGCTTCATTTTTTGGGTAAACCAGCGTGTTAATCCTGTCTGTGAGCCAGCTGAACAGGAGGGCGTACAAGATCTTGGCAATGGCATCTCTGGATGTCCCACAGAAGAAAAACATTTGACACATATTTACCTGACCATCAAATAGTTTTTATAAAAACTAGCATCTGCCAGAGCGGTTAAGGTTGCAGGTCTCCATTAGGGAGGTCCTACTTTGTCCCTATAAATAAATTACTCCATCTTAACAGCTTCAGTTGAGATTTGCCCTTCAGCTACTTATCGGCGGGGAATCTGGAAGCAATCCCAGGTGGAAATGGGCACATCCTGGATAATATACCAGTCACATTCTATGGGTAAATAATATATGCCAATTCACCAAACTCTGTGTGTTTCTATTGTGGGAAGGAACCCGAGCAGCTGGTGGAAGCCAGCAAGACACAGGGAGAACATGCAAACTCCACACACCAAGAAGGCGAGCGGTAGGAATCCCTAACACAAGAGGTGCTAGGTAACAGCACTACCCATTGAGCCACAATACCACCCACCGGTCAGTCTGGGATTATCGACATGCTCTCACCTGGCATCAACAGCACTCTCAACAGTCAAAGGAGTGAATATCTTCTCCCTCATTGTTTCCTGCAGGAAAGTGAACATGACTCTGAACCAAGGGCATAGCTTTGGGTTGAGCAGTGGGGGGGGGGGTTGAAGTCTCCACCCATTTAAGGGGGTCCAGGGGGTTGTATTAGGTGATTTTTATTATTGGAAGGTTACAACCCCTCCACCCCCCTATAATTTATACCCATGGTCTGAACGTTACAGATTTTATGTTATTTCTCCCCTCTACGGTCTTCCATGAATTTCTCAATTATGCAGCACAATACAAAAATAAATGAAATACTGTATGTTAGCCAGTAATTTTTATAATATCTTCATTTCATCTGACAGTGTCTTTACTTCAGTCAGCATTAAGATTTTATTGGCTATAATGTGCCTTCAACCACAAAGCACTCAATTAATCCAGCTGGTTTAAATGAATTATCATTGACTGTGGCACTCTCTAGTTACACATGGAGTCTCTATTACCCTAATGACCAGTGTAAACTCAATGACACCCACGGCCCTCTGCGTGATGTCACAAGTGCCCCTTTGACGAGAGACTTCTTTGTGATTAAAATTCCATTGTGCATTTCAAGGAATGAACAGCGATGTATGCTAGACTGAAACCTCTCCAGTTAAGCAGCTTTAAAGAGCACAAGATCATGTTAAAACAGACAAAGAAAAATGTTGTTAGCCCAAGTCTCAAATGGGGCTTCAGGACAGTTAGATGGGGAATGAAAGAAACAGCAAATGCAGAACCATGTGTCAGATCTTGGAGTTGTGGCTGGAGCCCAAGCAGTAGGAAATGTGAACTGGAGTGCCAATGAAAGGGATGAGTGCACAATGCAGCAGGTGGTCAGGTTGACCAAGATGCTGGAAAAAGAAACTGTGCACGTTCTCAGCCTTTGTAATTCATTATAGAGCGATTTACACTTCATGTATCATTGACATGAAGACACTTGGGTAACACTCTACTTAAAGCTGTCATCGTAATGCATTATAGATACCTTCATAATGCATTATAATGCATTCATAAAGTGTTGTAAACATGGTTTTAACTATTTATAAAAAAGCATAACACATTATAACCATGTTTATTATGCATTATGAATACTCTATGAAGCTCCCATCTATAATGCCGTATAAATACATTCATAATACATTATAATAGCTTTAATTAAAGTGTTACCACATTTGGTTTATAAACTAGTAATTATGGATTGGTGGTTCCCAAATTCAACACACCTGTTTCATCTAATTATGAGCTTGAGCATAATTTGATTAATCAGACTGTCCAGTGATGGAACGGGACAAATATATGGAATGGTTGGGGGTACTCGACAAGAGTTTTGGGAACCGCTCTTGATAGTGTGATAGTATGTGGGATTCCGCATAGACACGTTAAACTGAAAAACAACAAATTCCTAAGCAACTGGTAGTAATAATTATTATAAGTGCAATAGTTAATAGTTATGGGCTCCAACCACGATTATTGAGATTAAAGAAAGTTGTTAAGTATATGTGGTCTGGCAAAGTCTCAGAACTATGGTACTGTAAAGGAGATCCCAGGTAACCCCCCGATTGAGTTTCAGCCTTTTCTCTTTTTAACCCCAACCTTCTGGCTATAATTACCCCCAGGGTATTATTACCTGTGCTGTCATTCAGCCTGGGGGCAGGGGGGGATTACAGCTTATATGCATGGTTTGAGGTTTTGTTTTCGCTGTCGCTGGTTTACAGGCGACTTATCAAAGTGCATCGACCGTTGACTCATTCAGTGGGCCGGCAAAGGAAGTGACACGGACAACACAGCCAATGGTGGGGAGTCTTGGCACACAGCCCCGAACATGAATGACAGTACAGTATGCAGTATGGAGATAATCGACTATAGACTGTCTCCTTTTAAGGATGTGGAGAGTGCTGAATGTGCTCTTACCCTTTGCATTTTGCGAATGGCAGAATACATTTAAACTAGCGTAGCTCACGTAGGCAAATGAGAAGCCATCACTTATTTCATCTTACCCTTTCCTTTCAGCTATCACTGGATGCCAAACAGAAACTCCTAACTCTAACCTAAGATTTTAAGCGATAGAAATGAATCTAATAAAAATAATAAAATGATAATCTTGAATCTTGCTCAGGGTCCCAACAGTGTTCCAACCTGCTTAGCCACCACCACGCAAAGGTTTGCGAGCATCTGCAAAAAATTACAATGATGCCGGTCCATACCATGACCTTGTAGGTTATGGACTTCTGTAGGCCCTCTGGGGAGATCTGGAGAAGCTCGGCCACCACACGGATCTCCCGCGCACTCACAACGGTAGCCGCCTCCTGGGAATCGGCCTGCAGGGGAGACACGCCCAAAAACATCTCCATCCCCAATCCTAGGTCCTCCTCAGGAGATCGAGCCCATGAACAATGACAGAAAGAGGAGGCCAGAAACATCCAAGTCTCCAAAATGAATGATGTGCTGGGAGAAATGTAGCAAGGCACCACTGAGATACCCTGAGCAAGGTATCACCCCCAAGCACTGCTCGCCGGGCGCTGAATTAGCTGCTGCCTGCTATGTCACGATGTCACATATGGGTTAAATACAGAGGACACGTTTCGTTGTTGTGCACTGTGTGCTGTGGTGTGTCAACAATGACCACTTATCACCAAATTCTAATCACGGGTGAGTCGGGGTACCTCATATCGCTCAAAGAACACGTTCCCAAGGTGGAGAACGGAAGACAGAACCCTGAAGATGCTGTTCTGTTCTTCAACACTGAAGTTGAGTATGTCCATGGCGCTGAGGATCCTGCGAAAGTCTTCCCCGTCCCTCTTTCCTGGGATCTCGCAGTTGCCCCCCTACAATGGTGGTGGTGGGGGTGTTATGGTTTTACCAACATATAGAGCCACACCACACTTCAGAGGCCTGCTCTAACACATGTTCTTGGGCTGCTGTGTGAGCCACTAAAGACAAGCAGCAAACCATAACATCCCACCGAAGCCAACTAACTTCAAATTTCCTGATTTTCTCATATATTTTTGAATCATTTCCCTGATTTTGAGATTTCTGATCATTTTTGTCTTTCCAGATTTGCTTGAAACAGTGCCAGAATGTATGTTGAAGGGCCTTCAACTTGGCTGAGGTGTCACCTGGTTTCTGGTTCCTAAAGGTTGAGTTCATGTATCATGCACTTCACCTGGTTGAGGTAGTAATATGTTTCAGCCTCCTGAAGATAGAAGGCCTGCTTCTGTTGTGCAGGAAGGCCGGCAAGCATTTCATAAAAAATATGATAGTTCCTCTCATTTTTGGCCTGAAATATAAAAGTTAGTTAACATTAAACAACGTCAAAGCTAATTTATCATACGTGACAGTCTAGATAATCCTTTGAAATCTCAATTAACAGCAAAAGGCTTTAAGAAAGTTAATTTACCATTCAAAATGTATTTCCAGAAGGGTTTCCTGAGTCACAGAACCACTCCATACTGCCAGTTTGTGAAGGAACTCTGAAGAACAAGGTATAGATGGAGTCTTACTTACCTGAAACACAATCCGGGACTTCTCAAGTAGATACTGTGAGGTTATGGCACCACTGATCACACCTCTGTGTTAAATAATGCAGACAAAAGTACCTACAATGAGCGTGTGGCAATAACAGCGTTATCGCCCATCTGTCACTGGGTGAGAGGACTTCGCATTAGCCTCGTTCCCGGCACTGGCTCTGATTGCTGCGTTTGTTACCGCTCTTAATTATTTAGACTGGACATAGCTATAGCATTCAGTAGTGTACTTGTCCAGGAATGATGTATCTTAATTCTCAAAAGTGGGTGACAACAGAGAAACAGCACGTCGACAGGTACGAATTCACAGTATTTACAGTATAGTGTTTATAAAACTATATAGGCGTACCATTCAGGACCTTAACTTTCTATGCATTTTTGCATGCACAATATCAAACAGAAACATGAAATATGTTGATAAACATACAAGAGGAAAAGGTCAATAACATGTCATCATAAAATATGCTAGTCAATTATTCGTTAACGTGCAATTAACTTTAACATACACAGTCGGAACGACAGCAAGTTTATCAAGTTAGAGCCAAATATCAGAATTATGACCAAAATTGGATGAAAAAAATTTACCTGAACTTTAACTTCAAAACCAATGGGGTAACAATGGGGTTTAAAAAATGGCAATCCTATGCACTTCGCTTGTTTCAGTTCGGTTACGATACAATGACACGGTGAAATTAATTTTTAACCGTCAGATTACTCGACACCACCGTACCAGTACGCAATTAACATATCGTTTTCCTAAGTCACTTAAGATTAATTAACAGTTTAAAGAATAAGGTACTTACTCCTCCATAAAAATCTCCACGTACTTCCCAAAGCGGCTTGAGTTATCGTTCCTCACGGTTTTGGCATTTCCGAACGATTCTAAAAGCGGTGCCGCTTCCAGTATCTGAGGAAATGATTTGTGAAACGTTTATAACCGCTGGAACTATCATTAGAACATCTGTGAAGAACATATGAAGAATACAACACAATACTAAAACTACACAAATCAGAAACTCGGGGGATGTGGCTTTAAATTGCATTGAGACGAAATTCTGACACTTCATTGTGAGTTTGGGCAAACACTACGGTAAGTGGCATTCCTTTCACAAAGACAAAAGAGTTCATATATGCATTTGCTAATAGGACGAAATATAATTCCAGAATGGGCACGAGCGAATTCAGCATGCACACGACTGCAAGACGATTGTAAGGTTAAAAGGACGGTACCTCAATCTGTGTCATTGAAGCAAAGGGGACAAGAACAAAGTGTTACTGGATAAATACAATAAAGATGACAGAACTTGCTCTCTTTTATAAAGCCCTGAATGCACCTGCTGCGTGATGTTGCGCTTATGGTGTATCGCCGCTAAGTATCGCAGGACGAGCTTCGTAGTTTCCGTCTTCCCAGACCCACTTTCTCCACTGTAATGAAAACAAACAGATTCTTTTATAAATGCGCGAAATAAGTCTTGAAGCAAACTGACAATACACCCTAGGTTAGAATTTCGCCCCAATTAGCAGAGTAAGGGGAAAATCGATTTATGTTCCTTTAGCCTGTACCAATAGGCCTGACTAAATTAGCCCCCATTTATCGCGTCTGATAATAATCAGACGAAGAAGTGAAATTCAAGGTTGAAATGAAGTCAGGTTTCGTGCCAGATGCCCTGAGACGGCCTGAGATGCATTTCACCGCGTGACACGATCTGCCCAGGCGTCACTATAGGCTTCTCTTACAGGTTTCTTCTTCTTCCAAAGATTAGAAGGACTTCTCAAAGCTGCGGGTGTGTGTCCATAACTGTCAGGTTTATAACTAGCCCTAAGATGCTACTGAGTTAGGTGGATATTCTGATCACAGCCCAGGAAGAAAATATTAACTCTTACACTGCGTGCACCTAAATTTGCCACTTGAAAGTTTACAAAAGCAAGCAACAACAGGAAGTCCCAACTTACTTTATAATTATGCACTGGTTCTGTTTGGCATCCATCATTTTGGTGTAGGAGAAGTTAGCAATAGCGAAGAGGTGACTGAAAACACAGGGAGCAGCAAGATAATAGCTCCGTGTTAAAGTGGCGTGCTGCATCACGAAATACATACAAAAACTAGTGTTGCAAAGCCAGCAGGTAAGAGGATTTGATCTTTCATCTGCACTTCTAGTTGTAATGGTCACTTAATACAGATCTACATGTAATTCAACCTGCTGTTAATAAACAACATGGTGCTGTACAGCCATGTTCCAGCATGACAGCAGACATGTAAGATTAGCAGTCACCAATATGTGGTTAAAGAATGACATATAATGATCCGAAAGACATTTAGACAGCTTTTAAACAGAAATATATACATCTCTGAAAAAAATTAAGGGACCACTCTATATTTTTAAAAGATCTGTATTTTAAAATACTGATTTAATCCTGTTTCTGCTGGCAGAAGGCTACACTGCGAGGCAGGCTGCTTGCGGACTCAAAGTTTCTTAGATTGCAGTACTCAAGAACGAGGTGACACTAGCAATGACCGAAGACCAGCCAGGTTTGGGGCAGGAGCAACTTTCTAATGCCAGAGATGAGCGTCAACTTTTCTGGTAGTGCCTCGTGAATCAGAGGATGACCTCAAGTGACCTTCACAAAGAATGGGAAACATTAAGTGCAGGTGTTAGGTGCACTTCTAGGACAGTTCATATCAGGCTCCTAGAAGCAGGACTGAAGACCCATAAAGTAAAGGAAAAAGTCCTTCATCACTGAGAAGCAGGGAAGAGACACATACTTATAAGTTGAGAAATGAGTGAAACTAAAAATTTTGTTGTGGTCTCTTAATTTTTTCCAAAGCTGTATACTATACAGAGCTTCAGAATGGTATACGGTGGTCATTTATTGGCTTTGACTGGTAGTCAGAAATAAGTTAATGGCATGTTAACTGTACATTAGCTCAAACAAGGTTTGAAGAAGGTTTGATGAAGATCCATTATACTTTCATGGTATTGTTCTGTTCTAACACTCATAGTGTATGGGCTTCCTTCAGTTCAGTATAAGCTGTCGAACCTTTCATGATATAATACATTAAATTGATGTAATTAGTTACAGATTAACTATGCAAAATGAACACCGACAAAACTCTAAAAATCACTGCAAGAGCATATCAATGGAATAATCCATGTGTTGGGGTAGACAGAAGCAGGTAGCCCCGCCTCCCAGGGGGTGGGGCCATACTCACGGGGGGTTTTCTCCAATTGCTTGCCCATTGTACTGCAGCACCATGTCCGTCCCGTATATATTCAGCATCTTATAGGGGTTCACAGACACCAGAATGCTGCCAATATATGTCTGAAGACATAGAGACAGCATTGGAAATGTCATAATGCTACAAGATCAACAAAGGAGTATTTCAACTTAAAAGTGAGCATGTAAACTAACATGAAAAAGAGTAAAATCTGGTGTGTATTTAGCATATTTGTCCTACTCACATAAATCAGATCTCGGTCAAACCTTGTCTTCAAATTTAACAGGACAGAGCCTTCATTAAGCTCCCTGTAAAAGACAAAAGAAAGCACACGACTGTATCATGGGAGAGGGAAGCCACTGTAGAACTGTTTGCAATGTTGGGAGATCCAGACTCACTCCAGCTGGGTCATGTCCTCAACGCCATCTTCCTCTGGCCGATCCCTGTAGTGCATTGTCGGCAAACTTCGGATGGAGTACATCTGAATGAAAAAGCAAGTCTTTCACCTTTTGGTGTTTATAGGAAATGGTTGGTATCGGAACAGATCGAACGAAAGGAAATCCCAAAATCTGTGATGTGACATGACTTCCGTTGTTTTGATATCAACATTTAGCTTAATGGAAAATTGTAAACCAATGATGATGATACTATGTGTAAATGAAAAAAGCACCGCTTGAAGATCAGCTTGAGGCTACAGCCAAGTTGAAATTGTATTTTTTCTTTGTATTTCTATTTCTTTGTGTGTGTGTGTGTGTGTGTGTGTGTGTGTGTGTGTGTGTATATATATATATATATATATCCATTCCATCCACTTTCCATAACCACTTCTCCAGTAGAGGGTGACATTGGGGTCTGGAACCCAGGAAGCAGGAGCGAGGCAGGGGTCCAACCTGAATGGAATTTGCAAAGCACATACATACGTACACACTCACACAGACACACACAGACTATGAACAATTAATCTAATCTGAGACACCGGTTCATCTAAATGTATGTTCTGGACTGCAGAAAAAAAATGGAGAACCCAGAGGAAACTGTAAGGGTCTAACACCTGTCCAACCCTGCTTTTCGTGTCACCTCCTCATTTGGCCAGCAGGTGTTGCTAGCCATCCTGTCCTCCCTGTCGCTTCCTTCAACCATTGTGTTTTCCTTACTCCCTGGATTGCTGCATAGCTTTGTTTTTCTGACCCCTCATTGTATTTTTTGTAGTTTCGCCCCAATAAATCCTTTTGTCTTAGAGCTTTAAGTGGATCGTCACCTGTTTTCCCCGCCTGTGCCATGCTGCGCCACAACAGGAAACTTATAGAGACATAGCCATAGCATCCTAACTCTTACTACTATTCTATGATATTAATATACATTTTAAAATTGCTCGGTGCAGTGATCGATAAACTTTGAGTAAAAGCAATGTATTGTTTTGTGTTCTACAGTTAGCCCGTCATACTGTTGTGTGGAATGGCGGGTTTAATGAATGTGAAAATATTCATGTTGGCTAAATGTCAAGAAGAATAACTAAACAAGCATTATTAAATAGGAATTTATTATTTTTATTTGAAAATGTAAAGGACCTTTGACCTAGTGCTGGGAGAAATGAGGCTTTCGTCTACAATAAATCTGTTAATTTCTCCCGCCATGAGTTTGAATAATTAACTTTTCTCATCACAGCATGTCAGTCTCCTGAAACCTACAAATGTGGCTAATGCTGTAAGCAGTTCAGTCATTTTCATGGGAGCAGGCAAAAGAAGCAGAGAGCCAAGTGCAAAGCTGCAATTTACTCTCTCATACCACCAAAATTTGAAAAAAATCTGTACCTACTAACATGCATTAAAATGTTATGTTTTTAATTGTAAAAAATAAATTTAATACATTTAAACAAAGAAATAAACAATGAACCTTGTACCTAAGAGCAGTGGTTCTCAAACTGTGGTACATGGACCACTAGGGGTACTCAGAATGCCTCCAGGTGTTACACGAGAAGACTGTGGCGCTGTGATTCAGGTCACTGTGATTTTTTTACCCATGGGGTATTTGGCTGTTTTGGGTTATTCTGAAGTGGTACTTGGTCCAAAACATTTGAGAATCACTGGTTTAGAAAATATTTCAGAGCGATGCTTTTGTTACCTTATCATACCATCGTCCTTCTGGTTCACCTTCCCTGTTTGGTGACCATTCAGGTTCTGGGATATTTGCCTCACTACCTGGATCGAGGGGATTAAGATTCTCCATTAGTTCCTCATCTTTGTACATGGACCACTTTGTGAGGTTCTGGACTGTCTGGTGAGGAAGAACTCTTTCTGACGCCCACATATCCTCTGCTTCTTGAGGGTCTACAATATGTCTCTGAGCCCAGTGCTGATGCAGAGAGGATGACCTCAGCCCTTGCATCTGAGGCATGACCACTGCATAGCGTCCACCTGGATCATCTGGGTTACCTTCGTCCTCTCCAGGTCCTTGCCGCCTTCCTAGCTGCATAGGGAGCTTGAGGGATGGCATGCGCAGGTTTGCTTTTTGCAATGCATTACCAAGGAATGGAGAAGAAGGTTCCTTCCCTTTCTTACTTCTGTTCATGATTGACCCATCAGGCAACTTGTAAGAAGCATTTCGAAGATTTGGATTCAGGAGGGCACTTGACAGGAGGGGTGAGGTTTCTTGTGGTTTTCCTTGCTTTCTGGACAATATAGACCCATCGGGCAGCTTATATGAAGCTTGCCGAAGACTAGGATTCAGTAAAGCACTTGATAGAAGTGGGGAAGAGGGTTGTTCATTTGCAGACTTCCGAGATAAGATTGACCCATCAGGTAACCTGTAGGAAGCTTGGCGAAGGCTTGGATTCAACAAAGCACTTGACAAAAGAGGAGAAGAGGCTTGTGCTTTCTGGTTTTTGGACATTATTGTCCCATCTGGAAGCTTATAGGAAGCCATACGAAGGCCTGGATTCATCAAAGCATTTGACAAAAGAGGTGAAGTGTTTTGCTCCACTACTGCATTGCTTCGTAGAAGTATTGACCCATCAGGCAGCTTATAAGATGCCTGGAGAAGATTTGGATTTTGCAGCGCATTGGATAGAAGTGGAGAGGTGGGTTGTTGCCTTCCTTGGTTCCTGGAAAAGATTGACCCATCGGGCAGCCGATAGGAAGCATTCCGAAGGTTTTGGTTCAGCAAAGCACTAGACATGAGTGGGGAAGAAACTTCCGTCTTCTGTCCAGGGTGTCTAGATAGTATTGACCCATCTGGCAATTTATAAGAAGCTTTTTGGAGGTGAGGGTTCATCAATGCACTTGATAGGATTGGGGAACGTCCTTGATTGACTGGTTGCTCAATCTCTGTCATTGCTGAAGAATGAGAAAAGACACCTTGCTGCAATGGGGAGCAGTAAGATGCATTGCGCAGACTAGGATTTTGCAATGCATTTGCCAGAAGTGGGGAACTTGCTTGAATGACTCCCTGGTTAGGATCCATTCCTGCTGTAGAATAAGGGGAAGTACTTCTCTGCAATGGTGAGCTAAAGGATGCATTACGAAGACTAGGATTCTGTAAAGCATTTGACAGCATTGGAGAACGTGCTTGGATGACTGGCTGGTTGGGATCCATTCTCACCATAGAATAGGGGGAAGTGCCTCTCTGTAATGGTGAGCTAAAGGATGCATTACGAAGACTAGGATTCTGTAAAGCATTTGACAGCATTGGAGAAGGTGCTTGAATGACTGGCTGGTTAGGATCCATTTCTGCCATAGGATATGGGGAAGTGACTCTCTGTAGTGGCGAGCTATAGGATGCATTACGCAGACTAGGATTCTGCAAAGCATTTGACAGCATTGGAGAAGGTGCTTGGATGACTGGCTGGTTAGGATCCATTTCTGCCATAGGATATGGGGAAGTGACTCTCTGTAGTGGCGAGCTATAGGATGCATTACGAAGACTAGGATTCTGCAGAGCACTTGACAGCATTGGAGAACTTGCCTGCATCATTTGCTGGTTGTGCTCAGTCATCATAGGGGATGAAAGAGCAGTATGTCTTTGTAATGGTGAGCTGTAGGACGCATTGCGTACATTAGGATTTTGCAGGGCATTTGACAGCATTGGAGAACTTGCTTGCATCATTGGTTGACTTTGCTTCACTGGATAACTTAGAGGTGTGCCACTCTGAAAGGGTGATCTGAAGGATGCATTGTGAAGACTGGGGTTGTGCATGGCATTTGCCAGGAGTGGAGAATTTCTTGGTTTATTAGCCAGGTTATAATCTGCTACCACAGGCGGACATGGTGAGGCATAAGAAGTGCTGTTAAGGTGCTGATTATTCAAGGAACCATTTAAAAGTGGGGAGGAGAGTTCCCTGGGGGAAGGGGACCTTGTGGGCAAGGGTGAGCCATGTTTTATTGAAGGCTGAGGTGAGGATGGTCTACTTAGTGAGTGCCTTACAGATAGTTGGGGTGATGGTGGCCCCATCCGCTTCAAAGATGGTTGTGGGGACAATGGACGCTGATCGTTGAAGACTGCTGGGTGAACTGCCATTCTTACAGACTGCCGAGTAGATGGGGGAACTTGAGGAACTCCCACAAGGGGGTGACCTCGACCAACAGGCCTCTGGAAGCTTACTGATCTAGGGCTCACAGGAGACAAGCCCATATTTGACTCATGAACTCCAGCAGGATGAGGGCCACTTCTTATTGACAGCTGAGGAGAAGCTGTAATGTGTTGGTCCCCAGCACCTGCAGGCCCTGTTGTGCTATGTATAGATGGCCTAAATGGGCGAACATTTTGTGTCAAAGGTGCACGTGGACGTCCCATTCGCTGCATGTAAGGGTTCACTGTAGAAGGTTTCACAGTTCCCATAGGTACTTTGTTATGTCCAAATCCTCTAAACCTGGTTGGTAAAGGGCGATGTGGAAAATCTTGCTCCTCAATAATGGCTCTGCTAGATAATCTGGATGGTGAAGGGGAAGGAGGCCTTCGACCTCCTGGTAGAGGAGGTGACAATGGCCGCTGAGGTCCTGGTCCATCTACAAAACTTCTTCGAGATGGACTTGGAGATGGTGGCCTTTGAAAAGCATGGGGTGATGAGGGTCTATCTGGTTCTCTCTGCCGCCGAGTGCTTGCGCGCCTTATGCCCATCTGAGGAGATGGAGGAGGGCTCAGTCTTCTAAATGATCCTGGAGGAGATGTAGGTTTTTTGCCAAAAGGACTCAGCTTTTTGGTAAGAGGGCTTGATGGTATTGATGTGTCATACTGTTTTCTACCAAATGGCCTAAATGGAGATTTTGGCTTAACAGGGAGTGGATGGGCCTCTTGTCTCAGTGGTGGTTGTGGAGAGGATGGTGGGTTTCTTTTTCGTATAGAGCCACGTGGTGAGGGTGGAGGACTTCTCCGAACGGAGCGCTGGTGGGAAGGCACTCTAGCAACGGGGCCAGGTTGTTGTCTATTTAAACCAAAGGCTGTCTTTTTGGGTTGAGGAGGTGGAGACCTTAGTCTTACTGAGGGCTGGGGAGATGGACTCCTTCTTAAAGGCTGTGGAGAGGGAGGAGGGCTGACTTCTCTTCTGGATAGTACAGATGGAGGTCTCTGAGAATTATTTCTAAATGATCGTCGATGCAGTTGTGCTGATGGAGAAGAGGGTCGACTGAGCATCCTTCTTGGTTGCCTTGGTGACAGTGGAGGTTCTATTTCTTCAGGGTGGACAATAAATCTTCTTACTGAAGGCTGTGGTGAAGGCCCTGTTCTGAATGGAGGAATACTGCTTTGTTGCCTTATAGTGAGCTGTGGAGATGGCAGGGGACTTAATCTTCTTAAAGGTAATGGAGAACTTACTCTTTCAAGAGGTTGCTCCAAACCCATGGGTAACATATGTTCTGAAGGTACTGAATGATGAACTAGTGGTCCACCAAAACTTGGATCTGCAAACTGTCTCATGGGAGCAAGTGGAGATTGCGGCCTTGAAAGCTGTGCCGGGCCTACAGGACCCAAAGGATATGTTGCTGGTGGTGGTGGGATTTCAGAAGGAAACTGTCTCATTTGGAGTAAAGGAGATGATGGAATCTGATGCCTGCTAAGAACAGGGCTTCCAAATTGTTGTGCCATTGGTGCTGAAGAAAATGTTTGATTGAAAGGCATACCTGCTGGTGTAGGAGAAAATGGTCTCTGGGAGATCTCAGGCTGTTGAGGAAAACTTTGAGGAAATACAGCTGGTGAAGGGGGAAAGGATGGAGGGTTTTCATAAGGCACCTGAGAAATTTCTTCAAAATCATTTAGAGCGATCTGGGGAGAAGGTGGAGGCAGAACATCTAGTTTTTCTTCTCCAAACATTTTTACTTGAGGTCTGGGAAGTCTGAACTGCAGTGAACTCGGAACTCCAGCATCCTCTGTGCTAAGGTACCCATGATCATTACCAAACATGTCTGGCTCCACTTGCTCCATGATGTCCTCCATGATAAAAGGATATGGCTGGTAAGCATTATATGCAGATTCAACATATGGTGTTCCGCCATACTCACTGTAATTGAATTGGTACTCTGGATTCTGTTGGCCCTCATAAGCAGAATAAGCCATATAAGGATCTGAGAATACAGCTTCTCCATAGGGTTGCTCAAAATTACTTTGAAAATCTTCATAATAACCATTTTGCTCATAATCATACCCATAGCCTTCCCCTACGTCCCCTACGTAGTATCCATATTCATCTACAGATGGGTATTGCATTCCATCATGATAGCATATATCATTTGCATAATATTGATACTCATCAATTCCCTGCTGTCTAAAATCATAGTATTCACCTTCATTTTCAAAATAATCATATTGATTCTGTGTATGGTATTGGTCATAGTAGTCCATGTCATCATCATAATATTCATAGCCATTTTCATACGCTGCAGTATTTTCAAAATAATCACCTCCGTCCATGTAGTACCCATTCTGGTCATGTATAGGGTAATCATAATAGTCTGCATCATTCTCATAGTCATAATAATGTTCAGGTGGTCCTGTGCCATAATCATCCTCATAACCATCGTAATCGTCATGCATGAATCGCCTTTGAGAGGTGCGCCTTTCATATCTGTCCGTTTCATAATCATTTTCCATATAGCCATACTCGTCCTCATACTCATCCACATAAACATCATCTTCATATCTGTCTTGATGAAAACCACGAAATCTTCCCATATTTGCTCTGCGTTGGCGAACTTCATCTTGAGACATCATCGGTAACCTTTTCCCTCCCATTCGGGACATCCGGGCATTCCCAAGCCGGCCGAGAGAACTTTGCTTTCCCTTTGTTGAAAGAAACCTCTTTGTGAGCCAGTTAGTCGCACCTGCAATTTTCCCCAAAACAATCCCTTTGTGCTTAAAGCCCGGCTGGATGGACTTTTTTGCACCAAAAAAGCCTTTAAACTTCCCACCTAAACCGGATGTTTTATCAGCTCCTATTTTTCCAGCTTTGGCCCCCAGACCTGACAGTAAGAGTGTCTTTTGTGGTGCTGCATTTTCTTTTTCATTTTTCTTCTTTTCGCTGCTCTGGAAACGCATCATGAATTTCGACGTGTTTTTGAGCACGCCCTTTTTCTTATTTGCCAGAGGGTTTTTGGATCTGCCGAAGCCCACAAACATCTTGGTGGCACTTTGCAGTTTCTTCTTTGAGGTTTTTTTCTTCTTGTCATTTGAAAGTCCCATGAAAAGTTTTGAGGTGTTCTTCAGCCCCTCCATAGGTAACGCTGTTGAGGTGGAAAGGCCTGACAGGCCTGGGAGTGCCCTGGTCTCTGGTTTCTGGGCCTTTCCCTTGCCTTCTGCCGCTAGCCCCATCATGGCTTTTGAAGTCCCCTTTAGGTGAACCTCTTTTCCTTTCTGTTTCCCTTTTTTCTCCTCAGGCTTGGAGGTACCCTTGAGGTTGGCACGCTTACGGTTTCCTTGTTCTGCTTCATCCTCATCATCTTCAGTCCTTTCTTCCTCATCTTCATCCACCTCTTCTTCCTCAGATTGAACATGTTTGGACTTGGACTTGCCCTTCTTCGCCGCAGCTTTAGAGGCGCCTTTCCCTTTGCCTTTTTTACCCCTGTCATCCTCAGTCTCCATCTCGCTTTCTTCATCCCTCTCTTCTTCATCCTCTGCCTCGCTTTCATCTGCTTCGCTCTTCACAACATCAACCTCAGACCCCTCCTCGGACTCACTCTTAGCTGCTGCCTTTCCTTTCTTCTTCTCATCCTTGCCTTTTCCTTTCTGGGGCGCATCTTTCTCCTTCTTTCCCCCTTTCTTGTCATCCTTCCCGCCCTTCTTGTCTTCCTTTGCATCTTTCTTGTCCTCCTTTGCAGCCTTTTTGTCCTCCTTGCCCTTTTTCCCCTCATCCTTCTTGGCTGCAGCCTTGGGGTCAGCTTTCTTGCCAGGCATTTTAGTCTCTCGCTAAGACCATGCTATACTGACTCACTGCATTGCAAATTGTCTGTCAGCAAGAGAAAACCCCAAATCATACAAGAGCATCCTGTCTGTAGAATGTTCCATGGGGGAATTGCTTAACGAAAAGCACTGGGTATCACACACACACACAGTGCAACCGAAACTGTCCAAGCAATTAATTAAAATAGAAACACAATTCGACTCAGCAAACCTCACGGGATTGATGAATGTGCCCTTTCTTCACCGGTATTCCAAAAGGGTGTCGCACTTACTTCTTTTCGCCATTACCTTGGACTGAATTGTACTCCCATTTTTAAAACAGTCTACTGTTTTTTGCCAGCTGGTAAATTGCAATAGTTTGCTTTGTTGGAACAGTGCAGCACCAATGTCAGATAGAGTTCTCCCATCAGATGCCCCACTTGTGAACAGGGTGCTCGCTTGTTACTGAAGTCACAGGTGTCCATAAACGTCTGCATTCCCTAGTTTACCATTTAAGGAGGAAACACAAATGTCTTCCCATCAGTCACAGCAAAAAATAATTGCCCCTCTGTTGGTGCTTGGTATGATCTGAGCCCAAATGGAACATGTGTCTGAGAGTTTTCCAGTATAACTGCAGAAGGCACCTTAATGTATCAGCTATACTGCCTTAGCGTAATGCTATCTCTTTGGTTCAAGCCTGTATAAATAATGCAGGACGGCTGAGCTGTTACTAAACTGTGTCTGAGAAACAAATCCATAGTTAGCCAAAATATACCCGGGGAACAGGGAGCCGCACAGGGCATTCTCCATAAATAGTGGGTGAGTTTGATTTCTTCTACTAGTTTAAGTGTAAATTATAAGACTGTTGTAACTGGTGCCACAAATTCTATAGATGTGTGTATATTTAATCATATCTTGTCTAAATATGAATGTTTACTAACTGGGAATTTAATAAATGATAAAGAAAAACCTTGCAAAAGTTAAAAACTACCATTGATAACTGGTTGTTTACATTAAAATCAAATATGTGACTTGTGAGAATTCCAAAAAAAAGTTATATATGTTTGGATGAATGTTATTGTTTTTGCACTTGTTTGTAATATTACATATATTCTAATTGCTCTTGACCTTGAGACAGTTTACAGCACATGCTGTGGTAAAGCGACGCGGAAACAGACGACTAGGTTCACTGTACTGCTGGATAAATGTTCTAAATTCGCTTCCTTTCTCATTCATTACAGCGATTTTGGGCGTTATTTCAATGCGGCAGTAAGTCATTTCATATTATTGAAAATCATGCATGAAAAAATCTAACAGTCTTTTTAATATACTGTCTATATTATTGCATATACACGGCAGTCTATTGCACAGACGATTATAACAGTTCCTGTTACAAATAGTTGAAGATGAAGTGTTTATTTGAGACGGATGGTTGCGATATAAATCTCCAGAAAAGAAATAGTAAGTTACCCGTTTTCCGGGAGATTTATTATTATTATTATTATTATTATTATTATTGTTATTATTTTAAATTACATGTATTCTGTCAAATAGTCTGGAATTGAAAACAAGTTAAAACACAAAGCAGATCATATAGATTTCACATTAAAAGTGTGTCTTCACTGATTTATGGTTGTTAGTCAGTATGTTTACTGAGGTTTCATTTCAATGGATCATGTTAAGTCGTCGATAGCTAATTAATATTCTAAAAGTTTACGACACAGCCGAATATTAATATTTAATAGCTTGTCTGTACTCAATCCGATGAGAACTAATTAAACATTAATACGAAAACTTCTAAAAATATCCGAAGGTATTCCAGCACTCTCTAAGCCTATATATTTTGCATTCGTTTATGTTATGTGTAACCAACCATCATACTTTTAACAATTAGATATTACTTTGTAAAGATTATTCTGCTGCCGAGCATCGTTTAAGTGTACATTTGAAAATTAATTAAAAGAAATATGACTTAACGTTGATTTTTGAGGAAAAAAACATATGCTCAAATGATGCATTCCAATATTCAATGGGTTATAAGTGTGCTGCATTTAGAGTAACTACAGGACTGTACAAAAGAGACCCGCAAAGTCATTTTACACGTTTTCACCGCACCTCCTGAACTGTGGTTCCCGAGGTCCCACCAGCAGATGGCGCTCCATTAAGCGACCCACTTGCTGGCTAAGCCCGAAGCGTCTTCATATAGCTGGACGGTAATGAGTTTGCGGATTATGGAGCGGTGAGACCAGTTCGATGCACCTTCTTTAAATGAACTGTGTTCATTAATGTGATAAATAGATAAAACAGAACCATGATTAAGTAAAAGTCTGGGACGATATATAAAATAAGAGCAATCACCCTCTTAAGACTTTATTTAAGGTGATGCAATGACAAATTAGAGCCCATACTGCATCTAGGAAAAGGAAACAAAATGATCTCTATAGCCACAGGACCAAAGCGAGTCACGTGCCTACCCTTGATGAGCTGGTGATTTAAAGACCAGTGACTCGCATACCAATTTCTTTTGTGGTATTGGACTGCCCTCTGGTGGGCAACATGTGTCTATTAAAAACATGGAAAATACGATGTGAGCAGATAAAAACGGCTATGAACCAAACGGTAACTACCTAAAAAAAGTAGTTTAAATGCATACCAACTGGCATTCTTCCCAGGGTTGTCGCAACCCGAGGGCCTTTGCCTCTTGTGTTAGCTCTAAGCCTCCCAGTCCTGCTAAGAGGTTGGATGGATGGATAGAAATGCATAGCATGAACCTTACACTGACGTGACCTATGCCTACACCCTAATTATTTTAGTGACACCGACTGTATAAACAAACACGCTTCTCAACTTGAAAGAGCACAGATTTCCTTCATCCTTTCAGAGAAAATACCATCATGATTTTACATCAGTTATGAAATGGGTATGGAACGCATCTTCTGGGTTGTTTCACATTGCACATCTGAATACTGGAAAAAAAAAATGAAATCTATCCATATTCTAACCACTTATCCAGTACAGGGTTACAAGTTGTGGTAAACAGGTAATTTTTATATGATGCACCATGTTCTTTTTATGCACTATTCTTGATCACCAGTGACTGGAGTGGACACCTCCTCACACTCACATGCTCAGGTCATGCCACAATTACCTTACATCGAGTCAGTCAGTTGAAGGCCATCTTGGGACGGTTTAGTCTGAGCCAGGCCCCTCCCCCACCTTCCTCCCCCCGCTCACCACGACCCATGGCACAGCCCTCCCGCAAAAAGCTTAAAAGCTCCAGAACCAAAACACACAGGTGATGACATGGCCAGCCGGACCGTTCCAAAACAAACATGGCAGTCTCCACTCCGAGGCCTCCGTCGCCCACACCCGCTGCATATTTAATGATGCCTATTCTCCTGGTTCTTTATCTTGAATAGGATGTGAAGCTCTAGGTTTTCAGGCGGGCAGAAGACCTAATGAGACCAGCCGCATGACAGCCACAGGCGCCCCTGGGGAAACGCAGGCTGCAGCGACGAGGGGCGGACAAGAGGCTTCTGACAACCTCCCAGACTTTACTCACCCGTGTATCCTCGTCCTCTTGGGGTATTAAGACCAGGAAGGTGCCGTCACAGAGTGACAATGCAGCACGGCAAACATTTTTGGCTACGAGCTGTGAAATTATGTATCACACGTCCTCGGGTAACAGAGTAAACCATTAAGCCACAGCAAGACCAATAAAATCACACCTGAACTCTGCACCAGACTGACAAGTTGAAGACATTACCTCCTCCAAAGAGCAAGTCAGACTGCAAAGCATCACCCATAAAACGCTAAATAAATAAAAACAAGCCCATTCAGCATGCCATCTGCTTACAGGCTACACATTTATAACATCCCATGACATCAAAACTGTACCTCTGAGATTTACTTCCACTATAACAGCAGTAGCAGAGTCAAAACAATAATTTCTTTAGGTTTTTGTTAAAATAATCATTTTGTGATGGTAACAGTTACAAAATAAAAGTCATTCGTGAGAATAAGTTTTCAGTATATCTTTTGTTTTTTTATTTGTCATTTAAAATGGATCTCATAAGTCCACCCAAAACACTTTTAACCTGCGCTAGACAAGGTTTTTCCGTCCCCTGCAGACTGCTCGTGCTGTCGTACACAAAATAAAAACCAAATTTTTTTTTGGCAAAATCTGCTTTACTCTGATTCTCCATTGCCCTCTGTTCCCAAGCAGAGGCAGCCAAGCTGCCCGACAGTCATTTTATTTCTTCACGACCTGGATGACGTCTTCGTGCTCCATAACATGGGTCAGGCCCACCCTCTGAGGGCTGTATTTTGTGCTGGTTCCCTTAAATGAAAATGACAGTAAAATCCTTCATTGTTAAAATATCCTGGAGAAAAACTTGATGTAAACACTGGATTAGAGGTCCACTTACCCACACCAAGGCATACTTGAATTGACTCGCTAATGTTCTGTGAATTCGGTGACACTAGTGGGGGAAACGTGGATAAAACAACTGAATTCTGGCTTTTCAAACACATCTGCATAAGCACTACAGCAGCTACACTGTCCTGCTAGATTCAGCTTTGATAAAGACGTACCACATGTTCCACGCTGGCTCCCCTCCGCATGATAATTGCATCTGTGAAGTCTGGCCGCTCTATAGGTTCATATTAGCAGAAAAAAAATACAATGGCTAATCATCATAAACGATTCCAAAATAGTCACCGAGCCAAGACATGGGCCAACAACAGGTGTTCAAACTCAGCATTAAGTGTGAAAGTGAAATGAAGATCAAACGGTACCCCCTCTCTTCTTGGTGTATATGCAGATCAGGGCTAGGTACTCCCACAGCTGCTCAAGAAGGTAATCCAGGTTCAGCTTCATGCCACAGCTGGGAGACAACGCACTCTCCGTTAGCAGTGATTAGAAACAGAGTCGGGTTTAACCCCCACCTGCCTCTCATCCAGGTGGATATGCAAGAAAATCACTTGCCTGACGACCACGCTGTTGGGTCTTCGGGCTAAACGGTCAACCTCCTCCATGGAGATCTGGTCCACTTTGTTGTACACCTAAGAAACAGCAGTTTGTTCCAAAAAAAACTATTTGTAGGACTGGTCATTTCTTCAAAGGAAGGTATGGAGTAGAGATGGGCAGATGAAGCGTCATAAACCATTTTCTGTATTTTCTGACCGCACAAGATGGTGCTATTGATTTGTTTTGGGGCATGCACTGGACCCTTTTTTTGAATAGAGAGCACCATCTAGTGGTGTCAGAAAACACAGCAAATGGTTCATGAAACTTTATTTGTTATGGAGTGCCCTTATTAAAATTTTAAAGGTTATATTATTCCCTTACATGGTTTAAATCATCTTCAGTCAGAGCCATTTCAAAATAAAAAACACATTATTACAGTGGTACCTCAGTTCTCATACTCATCAGAACTTGAATTTCTTAAAAGTCGAACCAACCAGTTCGGAAAAAAATTACCTAGTACTCGATCTGACTCTCAGAAGTCAAACCGTGAACGCCAACCTAAGATAACTTGCACGCGCGGGGAAATGAGTCACGCGGCATATCTCTCTGGGGAAACAAAGGGTAATGCTTCAGTCTCAGCCTCGCATTTGCTGTAATAGCATTGTGCATGTTTATACAAGCTAAATACATATATTTAGACAGTAAAAATACATTTAGACAATGATAGACAGTAACAGTAATTATTATTATAT
>JAODJW010000045.1:16659656-16680280 GCA_026777045.1 Hyperopisus bebe
CTTACTTTACAAATTACTGTTTTGATAAATGTCCTTAGATGTGTTTAGTACAGTATATGCTCTTCTTGTTTTATCTGATTCATTTTGTGTTTAAATGCTAAAAAAACATTTGTGAGTAATTTTTTGGGGCCGAGAACCAATTAATTGGTTTTCCATTATTTCTTATGGGAAAAATTCGATCAGAACCCGAACTTTTTAGGATTCGATCCAGAGTTCTGAACAAAGTTTGGGTTCTGAGGTACCACTGTATAAGCATTTAGAGCATTGCAGTCAGACACATTCCTACTTTACTTACATATAAACAGGGCATGTAGACTCTGTTTCCAACGATGACATCGATAAATTCGTCTGGTGTGCTGTCCTCCCTAAATAAAACCTCAGCATTGAAGATTTCTTAGGGAGGTTAAGGAAACTTTTTGGCTGTTTAAGCACATATCACTTGGCCCCAAAATTATTTTTTTAAATTAACTTTTTCCCTGGAGGTTTAACAGATTTTTAAAAGCGGTACGGCAAACATGTGAAGGATACTATATTCATGCAGAATGAGCTGCACCAATTTCTCAGAGCAGTGTGTCAGAGGGACAGTTGAATTGTAGGATAGTCCTCCACCTTTCTTTTGCTGAAATGGAAAAGGTTTTGAAAAAGATGAGCCTGTAAATATTTAATGCAGAAAACTAAATAAGTACATAAACATCATTAGATACATTTCATAAATACACACCTTAAAGTAGATGTTTGGTTTCAACCGGTTAAGCCTGATCCCTACTGATTCCAGTTCTTTCTCCAGAAGTGCCCTTCAAAAAAACATGTTGAATGTCCACAATACAAACTTTCAAGAACAATTTAAAAAGCCAATCCAACTGACCAAACATATTTGTCCACAAACTGATTTATTGTACATAATACTCATCCAATTCCATGCAAAATCTGCACAATCTTTCCCCACCAATCAGATGGTTAACTATTTCTTTTGTCTTAATGTCCATGTCTTATAATACAGCGTTTGTATGCCATAATAATATATTTTATTGTATTAAATCCTTTTCATTTGCACTTTGACCAATAAGAACAATGTTTCATCAATGAATCATACATCTGAAATTGACAATAAAAGATATTTTGACACTTGAATGTTTAGGTTTAGACAAATAATACACAAAAACAAGCAAGCAAGCAAACAATAGGTCCAACCTCTGGACGTCCCCCTTTGTTGCATCCAGCATCATAATGACAACATCTGCTGTTCTGGCCACAGCTATGACCTGCCTCCCTCTACCTTTTCCTGTGTGGGGGGGGGGGGGATTAGCACAATTTAATTATTATATGCAAAAAAAGTCATACAATCAAACAAAACAACCTCACACACAACTTTAAAACAGCATCACTTTTGAAAATGAATTATGGTATCATTAGCAAGCCACTAACACCACACAGAATGTCATGGCGATCATCCACATACCTTGGGCTGCACCTTCAATGATACCAGGTAAATCTAGAAGCTGAATGTTTGCTCCTTTATACTACAGAAGGGAACAAACACTAAATTAGACTTAATTTAATATGCAGCAGAATTGTGGTTGCAAAGGGGTGGGAAATTTCCAGTATATTTCCAGAAACTTTCCATGGGAAGTTAAGCTGGGGAATTTGGTAAATATTGACCTCCATGGAACTCCTGCGAGCTATCAGATACCACAAGGACAGCTAGCTGTATGAATAGTATAACACAGAATATGACTTATAAGCAGTGAGCCTTGAGGCAGATGCTTATTTTGGGGTGTTTATGCACACATAATTACTCACAAGTACTTGGTTACACAATGATATCACTATTAGTGCTAGCTTTAGCTTTGTTAAAGACGTTCCATGGTGGCTCCCCTTAGTATGATAGTCTCCAACTACATTTAAGTTCCTAGGGTAACTTGCAATTTTGCTAATTTCCAGTTTATTTCCATTAATTCCCATATATTCCTATGGAAAGTTTCCAACTTTCCCGGAATTCCCAGAATTCTGCAACCCTAAGCAGTGGGAATGGAAAAGTGTTTCAAACATTATTTTTTTGGATACCTCAATAACTCCAGGGATACACGTCAGCGTTGTGAATTCATAAGAGGCAGCCTCACTCTCTGTTGAAGTCATCAGACTGAGAAATGTGGACTGAAAATATTTTGTATAAGAACCACGGTGATACATAATCAACACTAGCAATGAGAAAACACTAAACATAAACTTCAAAATGTTAAAAGCAGGAAACACATGCATTTTATATTAAATGAGAGATTGAATTGAACAAACCTATAATTAAACACATAATTCCAGAAAACGACACTCACCTTACCCACAGATGGAAATCCTATAAGGGCTACCCTGGCATCACCAGATTTCATCACATCGAAGCCCTCCCCTTTGGCACCAGCAGATTTCGACGGTTCCAGCAGTTGGGCCCTATACTTTGCAAGCTTTGCTTTCAGCAAACCCAGGTGATATTCAGTGGCTGAAAATAAAAACGCATTAAAAAGTAAGACTCAGCACTAGTTTGTGCGGTATTAAATGGCATCAAAGACACAGGGTAACTGAAAAGTATTTGACAGCCGTGCCACTTAATTCCTAGGTGAGAAACAAGAAACAACATGTCAACATCAAGTAGCTCAGTTGTGCCATTCTGGGGAGAAAAACTATACTTACCCTTGTTTTTCTGGGTGCGCGAAATTTCTTTTTCAATCTCTGCTATTTTCTCGAGAATCCCCATTTTCACGAGAAAGTGGCCTATTTATCTGCCTGCTTTGAGAAATAACATAAAAATAAAAAAGAGAGGAAAAGTAGCTAACGCACTTCCAACTTAGCTACCATCTACCAGACAATTAGTAACTAAAAAGGTCGATTATTTGCTTTATTAGTCAAATGGTCACGCACATAAACCTTTTAAACAAGCGGCTACTCGAATATATCGCTGTCAATTATGCCCAAAACGTTTGCAGTTTAGGATAAAGGAAATAATTACACTTAAATTTACGATCCAACTCAACAGCATGCAGAGGGTGACGTCACCAAAGGAAGTCGCTCCTTAGTGCTAAACTTAAAAGTCCCGGAGATGAAACAAGACACAGTTACCGAAAGGTACCGGTCTTGGCAATATAGATTATTAAAATATGATCGCCAAGTAATATTTATCACAGTAATTTGTAGTTAAACGCATGATTAACTCTAGAGAATTATTAATTGCGGTTATAAATGGTTGTGTTAGATTGCTTAACTTGCATCCGAAAATTTAACCGCGTGTCACACTTTAACAACCCCAAAAGCACGAAACAAACATGGCTGCGGCCAGAAGTACCAGTGATTCTGTCCTTCATTCCGATGCTACTGGAGCCGAAAGTTTCCCTTTCGGGATTTCTGGAAGCACGCCGGCAGGCAAAGCGTCCGAAAAACAAGAAAATGTCGGCGATCAGAAAGTGAAGCCTTGCAGGGCATGTATGGATTTCAAATCTTGGATGAAAATGCAGAAGAAACAAACGTCCATGCAGCAGGTGACTATATAAGCTGTGGAGTTTGCATGGATAGTCAGTTTACTGACAGTGTGATTTCATTTGAGAGCATTTACAGCACATGTCCTTAAGGAAAACGTTATATAAAGTTTTTTCATGTTTTCTAGTTATCTTACGTTCATTAAAAATCGTATATATCCCCCATTTAATCCATGTTGTCTTGATGAATACAAATATGTTGTGTATATAATCACAATTTCTTTAATTTTTGTCCTTGATAAGGGGGACCGTGACGTAGAGGATCGCGAAAGGACAGCCGAGTGTCCGCTGGATAGAGAGGAGCTTGGCAGAAATACGTGGTCTTTCCTTCACACTACGGCCGCTTATTACCCCGACAAACCCAGCGACAGCCAGCAGCAAGATATGAAGCAGTTCATCAACCTTTTCTCCAAATTCTTTCCCTGCGACGAGTGCGCACAAGACTTAAGATCGAGGTTTAAAATAATTTTGTGACTGCATCCCTTAAACATTGAAAGTTATCAGAATCTAACTTTATTGGCCAAGTATGTGACACATACAAGGAATCTGCTTCCGGCTGGAATAGCAACTCCTGTTGCAATATTCATATATAGCTATAAATATTTCAGTCGTTGGTCACAGTTAATGTTAACTTGTAGCCTGCGCTTATCGTGTTATATAACAATAATATTTGATCCACGCAGTTGCTTATTTCAGGGTTGCCAGCTTTTGTCAGCTGGCTGGACCGAGATTTTCAAATCGAGATATAGAAGCAGACGCATTTATATGTATGTAACAGTTTTATTACCTTGTAAATAATCTTTAGGGTCTGCAAACTACCCCGACGCTTTTGATGTAGCTAATTTTAGGTTTATAATAGAATAATATAGATTTGCCGTAAGATTTCTTGCGTGAGCGTCTGAAAGCGTGTCACGCCAGATGCATGAGTTGGCAGCCCTGTTTGAAACCAAGTAGCCTACTCTATGCAGTTGTATGCTTTGACTTATGATCTACAGGAAAAAATCTGATGCTGTAATCTTCAAACCTCAAAACCCAGCCCCAAAATGAACCTTGCTGTAAAGATACAAATATATATGTACTTGCGGAATACACAAAATGACCCTTGCTTGCAGTGACAATCCTTAACTGATGGTTAGCCTACAGTTTACTATACTTACGCTGACCTTTCTAACTATCGACGAAGTTCAAACTTTCCTGACTGAAGTTATTTCCCCTGTTCCTTTAGACTGCAAACGAATGAGCCAGATGTAAGTAGTCGGCACAATTTTTCTCAGTGGATGTGTCGTCTCCACAATGGCATCAATCTTCGACTTGGCAAGCCGGAGTTCGACTGTTCCAAAGTTGATGAACGATGGCGAGACGGCTGGAAAGATGGTTCGTGTGATTGATGTCTCGAAACAGCAGTCCTGCTGAACAGCCGACGGCCATGCAGTTTTCCATCTGAAGATCGGTTAGTGAGGAAGTACGGTATCAAATTTGCACAAACATCACATTGTTAAATGTGTGTGTATATTGTATGTGATGAAATGCTATTAGTTGACATGCCAATGAAATCAACTAAATATATTTTGGTTGGAGAAAATAAACGTCGTTTCAATTAACATATTGAAATTTCTTGAAAACGAGTGTCTTTTTTTAATCTTAGCGATTTGCCGTTTTTTAAGAAATACGTTTGTGCCTTTCTGAAAACCGCCAGCATATAAGATTGTGTGTGTTTTAATATATTGTAATTTAGAAATTATTAAGAAACTCCATGGTCTCTACAATTGATTACACTTAAATTGTTTGTTGCACGCCTCGAGTTACACCTCAGAATTTGCACCAGACTGGAATGACAAATGCACTGCTGTTCGGAAGTCGGCAGAAATTTATTCGGTATTATATTGTCTGCATACACGTGTGCTGTGATTTGATGTTTCTGTGGCACTTTCAGCTTTTAATAATTAGAAACGCCTCTCTCTTCTTTCTTTTTGTAGAGGGTAGCGTGAACCAGTCGAGTTTATCACCCATGCATAATTAAATCCCAGCCATCGATTCCACACTGTATTTGAAAAATAGGAACTAAGCCAGATTCCTAAAAAGGTTTGACAAGGACCCTTGTTTGCGGAAAGTAACTGTTTTTCGGATTTTTCAATATTTTTAAAGACATTTAAAAATAATCTCACCTTCGGCCACAGGTGCCCCGCTTAACAAAAAAATAGGACAAATACCCTGAAGCACATTGTATATACATAGTAATATAACTGTATTAAGTTATACACTCATATCTGCAAAATACAATTGTAAAAGGCTTGTATCTCACTCGCTTTATCGAATGAGTATTATACCGCTTCATAACGAATAACGGTTAAGCTTTATAGCCTATTGGCTTGGTTTGTTACGGTCGCACCATTGACCTCATTTTCTAATGTTACGCGTTTAAATGGTCGACTGGGTTTCTGGTACTTGAACTAATCAAATGAAAGAAGAGCAATGTTCTGACTTTGCACACGCGATTGGCGTTTCTTGTTTTTCAAATTATGATTATTATGATTGTTCAGCCTAAGGTCCGTGTTCACGCGGCGCCCCGCTCCAGATTGCGCGCGCCGCTCCCATGCGGCGGGTGCGCGTACGACACATTTTAACATGATCTATGAAAAAGCAAAAGCCGAGCGCTGTGACAGCGAGCTGGATGGACGGGAGGATAAAGATGGAAGCAGCAGGGTCTTTCGGAGCTGGAAGGGCTGGTAGTGTTTTTAACACAATCGCCTTTATTACACAGCCTCAGACTATCCTTAGAATACTGTCGTGGGTAAGAGGGGTTTGTTTCTCTGTTGCTGTATTTTCAAGATTAAAAGATAATAATCTGGAGTTAATCAGCAGTTTTAAGCTGACACGGGAAATATATTTCCCGTACACAGACAGGGCTGTGTTAAATAATTATCTCATTCTTTTTAGATATTCTTTTTAAATGGACGCTTGCCATTGTAATTTGGTGTTTTACGAATATTTTTACTAAAGCTGAATATTGGTCTTTCTGTATGTTAAACCAGTTTGGTTTAAAGGGGTGTTTGGAAGTATTAGTTGTTGATGATAATAAAATGTAATATTGTCGATAGGATGTTAATATTTACAAGTAGGGCGTTTTCCCAATAGATAATAATGAAAAAAAATATCTGAACAGGCTGTAAGGATGACTGCTTCAGAAATTCAACAAATACGAACGGTCCCTACGCGGATACTATTTATACTCCGCGCATTTTTCATTGGTTAATTTTTAAGCCTCCGTGTCTTTAAATTACACTTAAAACAACGTTTTTTGGTGCGGCGCACGCAAATGCGCGTCATTTTCGCAGCAATCGATGGCTGTGTTTTGATGGGAATCTTATCTGTTGTTCTCATTAATTTTAGGTTGCTTTTTTTGAGCAGATAGCGACTAATTTCAATCCACGTTACATTTTGTGCCGCCTACGGAATGGCTCCACTTGTACCGTTAGGATCGAAATAGCCTACAATGTTCTACAGATGTTCCAGCCCAAATATAAGCACCGTGGCATTCTCACTTCATTTAATTTTCTGCTTCTGCGAAATTGTCTGCATGATACTCTGCTCAGGATATTGCCAGTCGCATCTAATTCGCAATATATATATGCAACAATGACATTTTTATATATTGGACAATTTTCCCCAATAATATATGCCAGTATATAGATAGAATACGACTATTATCAGATCAAAGCATTCAAAAAATGTAAACATTGTGTATGTTTACATGGTGTATTTTAACATATTCGACCGGTGCATAAAATAATACCATATATTAATTAGATTTATGAAGTTAAATTCGTACAGTGGGACTCAACCCGAAAAACCAGTCGCTACATACATCACGTGATTACTGCGACCCTTAATTTGGCTATATTAAATCTTATACCACTCAGAAGCTCCAACAGAACACGTAGTGGAATATTTTTTATTTAAATAAAAACGTATCCTATTTTGAGCATTACTAACAAGTCCTAGATAACAGTAGCATAATAAAACTGGCAGAACTGTATGGTGTTAGCTGGTGGAGGTTGAGTTTCATTTTCAGTTGCCGGGCACTTAGGAAATATCTTTGCTGTAATGTTTGCAGCATAAGGCAGATAGACTTGCGCTGAATCTGTCTGATACTAGGGAGAATGGAAGTTTGATGCCAGACTTTGAATGTGTCTACATCCTGACCCTGAAAAATTGGGCTCCTTCAGTCAGAAACATAACGACGAATCAAAAGTATTCCAGTTTTGCCCTTCTGTCAGTAATTATGGCTGCATACTGCTTGTTTATCTCACTATGAATATTTACTTACCTCTAGTTCCTGTTTGTGGAACTGAGATCAGATCTGTAACCTGCGTCATATTTCAGTATTCATTTTAAATTTCAAGGCCAGCAAAGATTTTGGGTCTTAGATTCAGCCTCTAAAGTACTCCTGTTGACTAATCTGTGTTATAAGAGTCATTTTACAGCCTTGTAAAATGTAAACTGAGTTTCAAAACACCATCGCCCATTTATGAAAGCATGTTAAAACAGTCTTTGATTGATGGATTAAAATTGATGATTGATTGGACGGGATCTGTAGTGATAATTGAAAAATGCAGCTTCACCAGTCTTGCACACCTTGGGGGCTCGTTAAGACTGCTGTGCTCCTCCCATTCTTTAATTCAGTCATCACTTGTCACAGTGTAACCCAGCCTCCCAACCTTATTATAGGATGAATATGATAAGCTCTGACTCCACCTCCAGGAGACGGAGAAAATGCAAGGGGCCTATCGCATGAAAAAGCATGGTGAAACCTTTAGCCAGTTGATGGACATCTGTCATTATCATCCACAGGTGTCCCAAGATGCATTTCTCCAGAATGCTAAACCATAGAATGTCTAAAACAGGGGTGGCGAACCTGATCCATGCAGAGCTGGCATGGGTGTGGGTTTTTGGCATGACCTCTCAATCAGCCAATAATGAAGCAGTGGTTTTCAACTCCAGTCCTGGGGACCCACTGTTATTGGCTGGCGCAGGTTTTGCTGCTCTAATTAGGTCACTAATTAGAGGACTGATTGACTGAAGAGGCCTCACACATGGGTTTGAACAGCTGCCCTAAAGGTTATCCCAAGAACCTGCATACACACCGGCCAGTTGCGGATAAGATTCCCCACCCCTGGTCTAAGATGTCTGGTTTTAGACTGTGGATGGGCTTTCATTCTTAACAGACATTGTGGCCCTTCAATAACGTGACAGGTGGTGCTCTTTGGACATTTCCATTCTGTACCTCTTGTATGCGGGGCAGGGATCCAAGCAGCCTTTTCCCTTGATGAACACCCAGGATCCGCTCTTTGAATAACACTGGAAAAGTCCCACACAAACGCTGTTCTATGAAATCCAGTGCCAGATTCACATGTGTCTTTCTGTAGGATTCTCCCACTGCATAAAATATCAACAGTATATTAACATTGCATTAAAATTTGATATTAACAAGGAATTTTGCAGTACTTTGAAAAATCATTATGTAAAGTATACAAAAATATTTTGCCTTGAAATTACATGTAGGGCGAGTCATGTGAGTAGAAAAGCATATAATGCTTACCGGGTTGTTTATAAGATTTTACCGAGGCAAGGTTGCACTTGGTTGTGACATAACATTAAGGAACTATATTTATGATGCGTATGGTGATCCAAAATGCTTCGCTCTAAGAATGTGAAAACAGGAGTAGCTTTTTCTCTGAGAGCAAACAGCAAAACCACCGAATGACTGCAGCAGAGTAGCTCTGAGAGTTGCCCATGTGCTTTAGACTCTGTAGCAAATTGTTCACGCCCTGGTGTGAATTAAATTGCCCCCTTGCAAATTACCTGCTTGGGAGCAAGTGAGCTGAGTGGATTTATCTACTCAGTTTTAGTAAATGGTCACTTGAATGGATGGCATCTTTGTGGATGCTGATTTTAGGGACAATTTGGGTTCATGTCTTGTTGATTGAACCGATGGCACGTTTAAATCTCATGTTTCAAATTCAGATGTGTGTTTTATGTGGTCAAAATTGTGTAAGATTAACAAAGTAATGGAAAAGAGTATAGAATTTCATTTTTTCACCTGCTAAAATTAGTGAGAAATGGTAATTAATTCAATTAATAGCCAATTAGTTCATCATTAAATTGCAACGTCATGAACTTCGTTAATTTGATGATTTCCTCAACAAATACAAAGTTAGTCTGGTTTAAATTTTAGTCTAATTTAGTGTTGCTCAGGACTATAACACTCATATGTGCAGTTTATATAATGTGATTTTGCTGATACCGTTTATTTAATCAACAGTTTAAATGGGTTTATTTAGTGGGGAATCCCAAGGTGTCCCCACCACTGGTACAAGAGGTCCTGGGTTTAAATCCCAGGCAGTCCTGTTCCCAGGACAATATAACAATTAATTGTAAGCAGTGGTGGCTTAATGGTTAAGGAAGCACATTTGTAATTGAAAGATTGCAGGGTCAAATCCCCAACCAGCAAGGTACTGCTCCCCCGGCACTGAATTAGCTGCCCCCTGCTATGTCACAACATCACATATGTGTTGTGCACTGCACTGTAGTGTGTCAACAATGATCACTAAATTCTAATTATATTGAGTCGCTTGAAGAACTGTCACGTGCCGATTAGTGATCCCACTCTCCTGTGTCCGCCCACACAGATCTTTTCCATGGTGGTCTTTGGCTCCATTGTGAACGAAGGTTATGTGAACAATGGCAGCGAGCGGCTGCGGTGCGTCTTCAACAGGAACAGCGACGCCTGCAGCTACGGCATCGTGGTCGGCGTCGGCGCCTTCCTGGCCAGCATCGGCTTTTTCGCTCTGGACGTCTATTTCCCGCAGATCAGCAGCGTGAAGGACAGGAAGAAGGCAGTGCTGTTGGAGATTGCCTTCTCAGGTCGGTGCCCCGTGCAAAGAGCTGACGCCTAGGCTTCTGTCCCAGCTGCTTGAATAGCTCACAGAGTTTGAACACTGTATTTTCAGATCAACTTTATATTCCTTAGTTGATTCTTTGAAACAAGATCCTTCATGAACCTGCCTCCTAGGCTAAGTAATCCAGTTCCTCAGTCTCTATGACAATGTTTTCTAACCCGGTCCTCAGGGACCCACGGACAGTCCACATTTTTGCTCCCTCCCAGCTCCTGGTAGGGAGCCAAAATGTGGACCATCAGTAGTCCCCCAGGATCGGGTACAGAACCAGATCAAGGTTTACTGGTAGGTTTAAACAAAACCTTGGTCTGGATTTGTACTTTCTGGACCTGAACTTTCCACCTCTGGTTAGGGTGCTGCACCTGTGGTTGGAAGGTCAACGGTTCATGTCCTGTGGTCAGCAGAGTGGTTTAACCGTTGGGCTCTTGAGCATGGCCCTTAACCGTCAATTGATGGTGAAGTTTCCTTTGACCCTATGAAAGTAATGGGTGCTCAGGGCGTAACTCGGGGTTGAGTCTGTGTGGTATTTTGCCACCAAACACACTGGAAGTTTATGAGTTTCATTCCACCCCAAAATTTTCCATTACAGCAGATGAAATAGATAAATTTCCATGATCAAGAAGAACATGTGGTCTTTGCTATGTAGAGGAGCTTCATACAATTCCTTGAAAGCTCTGTGATGTTTCTTTCCTCACAGTTTTGACAAACATATTTATTATGCTTCAAACCTAAATGCCCTTCGTGGTCTATGCTTTTTCTACTCCGAACATCTGCATTTGAGGATTTTTTTTAACCTACCCATACCAAGGGAAGGGCCTTAAAGATGGATAGAGGGATCATTAGAACTTAGTTAATAAAGATCAAGAGGATACGTTAGAATGAGATCATGGATACGTTGGATACAAGCCGCAAAAGTTTCCTCCGTAGGGCGTCTCTGCTCAGCCTTAGAGATGTGAGGAGGGTGAGGAGCTTCATCATTTGGGAGGAGCTCAAATTAGAGCCGCTGCTCCTTTGCATCGAAAGGAGCCGGTTGAGGTGATTCGGGCATATATGTAGGATGCCTTCTGGACCCTTCCCTGGGGATGTCCTTCAGGCATGTCCAACTGGGAGGAGGCCCTGGGGCAGACCCAGGGCACGGTGGAATGATTATATCTCTCGGCTGGCCTTGGAACACCTTGGGATTCCCCCGGAGGAACTGGAGGAGGTGGCTGGTGACATGAAGGTCTGGGCATCCCTGCCTTAGACTGCTGCCCCCACAACCCAGACCCAGATAAGTGGTGGAGAATGGATGTATGGAGGATGTGTTCGAGTAAAAGTTTAGTGAGGCAGACGTAGAGGGGACACTTGTTCCTGAAGGCTGGCACGCACTCCACATGCTGAGACTAAGTGGGCTTCAATGCTGTCGTAGGTCTCTGGACGTTCCTGTGGTTTGTCGGCTTCTGCTTCCTGGCCAATCAGTGGCAGTGGACTTCGCAGAAAGACTTGCTGCTGGGCCAGGGCACGGTTGCCGCCCGGGCCGCAGTGGCCTTCTCCTTCTTCTCCATCATCACCTGGGTGAGTATTATGGGTGGAGGAGCTTAAAATGCACCACAGCCATAGTCACAACAACACAGCCCAAGACACTAATGGGAAATAATCTATGACAGATAGGAAACAAGGTAATAAACACGATGTGCACTCAGTGCTTAGACACCGAAATGCATTTGCATTTAGTTTCTGACGGATACGTTTCTACAAAGTGACCTAGAAGTGAGGCAGGTAATACATCACAAGCATACAGCTGTCAACTTAGATACAAGTCCTGCTATGCTGAGTCCCTAATGAGTGATCAGTGCCGAGTGTGTCCCAATTCCAGGCAAAACACTCAAGCTTAGGACAGTATGATGAATGATGACAATCTTCATATAAATGAGACCATACCCAAGGGTGCATAGGACAGACAAGTCATGATGCCCCCTAGGTTCTCCTTTGGAGAGTATCAACTCTCAGGGCAACAAGAGGAGTTTACTGAGTCCAATAGAGAATACGGATTCACCCAGCTACATGGTAGGAAAGTTAGACTTACTAGACATAAAAGAGTCTTGGGCGTACAATCGGGTAGGGATGCTTGGCACATGTCTCTACCAATATTGTGGGAATACTGTGTATGTTTAGGGGGCGGGGGGTTTGGGGCTGAACTGGTCCCTACCGATGTCCCTACTGGTCCCAACCAAACCTGCATCCTGGCCCCTGAATGCCGTTTGTATCCATGCGTCCCCTTGTTTGTCGCCTTGTTGACGATAATGGCCCTTTCTCTATTTCAGGGCCACCTCTGTCTCTTAACCATGGACAAATTTAGAGGCATGCACTTCACAGAGGGCACACATAGGCTGATCCCTAGGGAACTGTTCACCTCTACTGTGGTCTAGGCGCCTGACCGGACAGCTAAACACTGCCGTTAACCAAGCTCCAGCTTGCTAACCTACCAGAGTCTGACAATCCCTCTCAAACTAACAGTCTCCTCAGTCCTTACAGCGAGAGCAGATGCTCACTGACGTCACATAAAACCAGAAATAGGATGCTCTAATAAAATGGACATTGCTTTTGGATTCATGCGGAGTCACGAGTCTCCACCCCCCACCCCATAGGCCCCCCCTACCAACACTGCCTGGAGCCGATAAATAATGAAACAGCCTTCCGGCAAGCAATTAGGGCCACACCCATCTAGTCAGGGAGAAGAACAGACATCGCCGTCTCATTTCATACTGTAGCCTCTTGTTCAAATAGCCAATCTATGCTTTCGGGCCATCTCCCTTAACGACAGAACCTGCTTCTGAAAGCAAACACCGATTCGTCCTTGTACGGTCCGGTTAACTTCTTCATGATGTCCCTCGGCGTACTGGGAGCTCACTGGCCGGTGTGTGCGGTTCCATGCAAGTAGGCATGTTGGTTGATAGGGGGCGAGCATTAACACTAACCCCCAGGGGTCTCTAGTTCAGTCAAGTCCTGGGGGGATCATTTGGCAGGTTATAAGTCAAGGAGACGGACTATTAGACTATTTGCATGGAAGCCTCGCCCACATCCCCCCCCCCGTAACCCCTCACTAACAGCATTAATCCTATCTAAGGCCGGGCTGACTGCCAGGGCGGTGCAACGCTACCTGATGGGCACAGACATGACCCTCTTCACCACGGAGCACATGGATGACAAGCCCGTCAGCCAGCTGTACCCAACGCCCGAGGCCACGGTGGAAACCACAGACATCTACAAGACCGCCCCGTTCTCATCTAACCCGGATGCTGCCCCAAAGGACTTCCAGGTGCCCACTTACTAAGAGTGACCCCCCCCCCAAGCTGCCATTCTCACCTGCAGACATCTACAGTTAGGATGGGCTAAAGTACACCGATTTTTTTTTTTTTTGTATTTTAGTCACAAATTATGAAGGTCATTAGAATATGTTGTCTTTGTTTTTGAAGCCCCGCCCATCCCTTAGTGCAACCATCCAATGAAATCCGTTTGTTCTCCTGGCCCCTCAGCATCCCCCGCTGGTGTGGGTACCTTTACTCCTAATGTGCATGTATTCCCCTCCCAACCCTTTCATTTACTGATTTACTAGGGACAATAGAAAGGTGCAGATTTACGATACTGCGCATCCGTAGCACCGGTGCTGCAAACACAGCCGACTCCCAGAAGACCAACAAACAGTTCAGACACCATTCCTACCAAGATGCCCCCCCCTTATATAACATTAAGCACCGCCCACAGGGCTGAGGTAAACCAATAGAATCCAAGATGTGTCTTGTCCACACAGATAGTCGGGTGAACCTAAAGTGACAACTAAAGCCACGTAAGAAACAAGCAAGGCTGTGCCTGTACAACTGAAGCAGATGCAGGTAACACCTGCCATTACCACCCAACATGACAAAGAGAGCAGCCGCTTGTTCATACAGCTTCTAACATGCCCCATTTGCCCGTCCTTTACCAGAGAAAAACTGCCTCTTTCAGCCACCATTCAGGCATTTATGAAGCTGTTTACGTCAGGATCCATGTCCTGTGGCTATATTTAACGAGACTCCAGAGACGAAAGGTAGCATCAGTCATCACGTCCTGGAAACGTTTAGCGTATGGTGTTTTCTGTCATATCCAATAGATCTCATAAATTTAACACAATAATGTAAAGACAAGCGATTAAAGCAGTTACTCTACATATATCTTTGGAACCATATGAAACCAGTTTTGTGCATTAAAGGTAAATACTTGGGAAGTGTCAATCCATATGATTTGTGATTAAGTGCAATATTTATGGGATCTGTAATGCATTCTATCAAAAAAAAAAGGTAAAAATATAGATGTATTTATGCAAAGTTGTCAAGCTCTGTGATGTTTCAGAGTCGTAGAAGTGCAAGTTTGTTACGTACACAGCGTTCCAGAGGATGGATTCCATCCAGGTGTCCAGGATGGAGACATTGACGTGCTGTCAGCGTGACAGGTCTCGAGCGGGAAAGAAAAGAGGGAAAACAGCAGCCGGTGAGGGCGTCCCACACAAAAGCTCGCAGGGTGGGGCGGTCTGGGCTGTGGACTCTGTGGGGAGTCCGGCTGTAACCCCTATCTAGCGAAAATCAGCCACTGGCTACCCGGTTGTCTGTCCAACCAGCTTGTCTTCTTTGGAATCCCAAGGGTCTGGAGCCTATATTCTGGAAATAATGGGCACAAAGCAGGGAATAACCCAGGACAGGGTGCCAACCTAGGTGTGTGTGTTTGAGTGAATGGTGTGTGTGAGTGTGGCATGAGGTGGGTTGGTGCCCCATCCTGGGTCGTTCCCTGCCTTGTGCCCATCCGGACCCCCCGCAACCCTGAATAGTACAACCAGTTACAGAAAATAGGTAGATGTTTTTTGCCTGTGGGGGGGCGAGGGAAGCTAAGTACCCTGGGGAAACCCCACGACAACACAGGGAAAGCATATAAACTCCACCACAGCTCCCATTAGGCTGCCGATACTTAAAAATCAACTTACTCTTTTACTTGACCATGTTTGTAATTCAGAAATGCCAAAAAGTGTGAAACAATGAAGGTGCCTTTAGCCTTGCAGTGTAAGTGGATGGCGGTCATACACAGAGCGGCGTCAGAACACCCACTGACCCCAGCAAATCAGGACAAATGGTTCAGTTTTCTGTTTATTTGCTCGCCACCCCCTCGTTTAAGGAAGGGAGGGCAGCAGAAATTACAGGAAAACATCAGCTGGAAAGCCAAGTCCCTCCTAGTCCTGAAGAAGGCAGGGGCAGCAGGGAATATTTTCGTTTTCTTCTGAGAGATGATGCAGGAAGTCTGACGTTGTGGTTAAATGTTTGAATTAGCCGTTGAAATACTGCCTTATGCTTCTGGGAATGTTATCAGTCAAATCATTCCTCCTCTGTAACACTGGGTTAAAATCAAAGGTCACTCTCTTGCTTGTGTGCTGAGCTTTTTTGAGGGTCTAACGGCTGACTGAGCATCCTTAGGGGCAACTGAACACTTTTATGAGAGTTATAGAGTGAGTCAAACCAGCTTTCAAAATCAAACACACGTCCCTCTATCTCATGGCCATGCAGGACAGAAATATACGGCTATGATAAAAAACTTTTGGCCTTTAGATGAAGAATAGAGAGTCTCCAGCCCACAGGCAGGGTCTAACATATTTTGTGCTGCAGACCAGTTTCCTCAGAGATTCTTAGACGTTCCGGATCTCAACACAAAAGAATGGAGGTCAATCGTATCTGTTTTGATTAGCATTTTCAGAACAGAATCTGGTAAATTAATTTGCTTGAAAGAACCTGCATGACTAAGTTCCCAAGTTAAAAAGGAATAAAATCACCAATAAAATCACTAAACCAAATCAAACCACCAATCAAAATCAAGGCTGCAGACATGGAATGGCAGAGACAGTCCTTATAACCAATCAGCAAGTTGAAAGGAGTAAAATGCTTAACCTCCCCCCTCGCTGCCAAAAACAGTTATAGGATACCCTGCATATGTTACTAAGAAATCCTCAATAAATCTGAAAATTGAGATACCGGTTGATGCATATACCACTAGTACCACTATTAATACTACCACTAAGAGTAATAATAATAATAATAATAAATTTGTTCTGTCACCACAAAATGAATAGCAAAGGCAATAACGATATTGCATTGATGAACTTCAGTGTAACATGTGGAAGCAGCCATGGAGTTAAAAAGATAATCGTGTTTACATGGTGCTGTGCAGTAACCTCTTTTGTGGATGGACAGAAACACCAGGCATCCAGGGTGCTGCTTACCGCTGCACAAACACAGGAAATGGCTCCCTAATTCAGCAGAAACAAGCCCGTCTTCCACTGAACTTGGACATTTCCCTTCTCAGATATAAATTCGGAAATAGCTATATTTTCACATTATAGTTGGACAAAATATGGCCAAATGTTTTTTGGGTCTTTAATCCCCATGTCACCATATTCATAATGCAGGATTACTAGCATCAATATTTTAATGTACACATTGAATGCTGGAGGTTCTCTCTAAACTACATATGCTTATAATATTTGAATGAGAATACAGTAACAAATCACGAATCACGTTCCTTAAGTGCTATTTAAATGAAAAAAAGCTGCAAAACAGCACCATTAGTTTCAAGAAGACCAAGACAGACTGCATAAGTCTCTTCATCTGTTAGAGGTAAAACAACACGGATTTCTGCTCAAGTTTCCAAACTGTGCCGCTGACAAACACGAGCGCGGGGCTCCCTGTCACCTCTTCAGAGACGCCCTTTATCTGTAAACAGCGTGAAAACACCCACAGAAAAATGCATGAACAAATAACACCATGTTTCTTTTATCCCGCCTTTCACTGCTGCTACCAGTTGACAAAGAGCACCTGTCATCATGTCACACGTGTCCCCATCAGACAGAGTGTCAGCTGTAGTTAGCATCTGCCGGCAAATGGGGCACGTGTGGAATTCTGACCACCAGCTACTGGTTTGTCCAGATTCAACTCATATTATCCTTCTGGGTCTTTCTACTAACAGAGGACATTGTGTCCATGGTCTCATTCCTCCTCTGGCTCCTCTTCAGAATCTTCTCTGTTAGTTTTTGCCCATGATAGGGGATTCCTGGTGGGCTATTATTACCGACTCCTTAGATTTCATTATGGAAGTGACTTGGACCCCGGTGGTAGGATTCTTCCTGCAGTGAGATGATCGTCCAACAGAGGGCAGCAGAAACAGAGGTAGGTTGGTAGCTGTCTTGTGAGGAGCATATAGCCACAGTGTCCCTAAGCACAGCTAGTCTTGTCTTGGGGAAAACAGGGACGGATTCTGGACATGAGTGCGAAAAAGTCACCCTCTTGGAAGGAGGCATTTTCCATTGGCTAGACAGAAAAGGGGCAGGACCTCAAGCAAGCTGAGAAAAATGACCTCTGATCAGATCTGGGCCTGTCGCTGTACTGTTGAGAAAGTACTTCTACTGTGGCCAAAAACCCAAATGGCTAAATGCTGAAAGTCACATAAACATGTCAGACAAACAAAATATTTCATAGTTATCACCATCTGCAGCGTTTGTGCATTCTGGGAGAATTGCTTCCACAAAAACAACACATATTGACAATAAATGGGCAGCATGGTGGCTCAGTAATTAGCAATGTTGCCCGACTCCTTCAGCAAAGGCGGCTTGAGAGTTATGAATCTCTCTATAGAGTGTGCTTGTATGTATTTAAGTACCTGCGCCCTGAAACAGACTGGTATAACCCTGTTTCAGGCCCCAGGCACCAATGCCCTGACTGGGATAAGGAATAGCCTTTGAGTATCCATTCCCCTAAATATATCAATGTGGTACCTAAGGGTATAGCTAAATGGCAGCGCTAAGCAGTGGTTCTGCCACTCCTCTGCCTAGCTGCTGGTGTTCCAGACTGCTCTGTGGGCGCTGTAATCAATCATCTGCGTATTTATTCTCCTCACACACAATGTGGTTCTCCCGGAAGTCCTTGTTCAGGTACTTGTGATCACTGTGGGCAGCCAAGCTGAACATTGTAATCCTTATTGCTTTTAAATCATGGGACAGAAATACAGCAGCAGCTGATTCCTGGGGACTGTCCCCTTCTGCAGCTTCATTGGATGGTTCTAGCCCTGCCCCCTCACCTCTGCCTGCTGAGGAGGGGGCTAGCCTCTATACCCCTATAGTCCTGGATGCCACCAACATTTCAGAAGTGACAGAAAAAGTGATCCGTGTGCAGGTGCCAAACCGGCAGAGTGGCATCTGTTTTATGAGCTCTCATCTGGGTTCCCCTCTGCTTCTGCTCAGGTCTGAAAGCAGAACACAGCAAGCTACTATCATAAATCAACATAAAATCACATTTCAGTATTTACAGGTATGTGGGAGTGACAGTAAAACAACGCCCCAAATCCTGTAACTGCCATGATTTTCAGATCAATCTCCCACTACTCCTTAAAGTGGAGACGGTAGACTGAAACATGCACTCCCTGGTCAGGCAGGTGGGGCCACTTAAAACTAACATAATTACTTACTTTATGTGTCACTTTATTACAGGTATTTTAGTGAGAGGAGATTGCCTTTGCTTTATGTTAAGGTGCTACAAATTGCCCAAAGCCACCATCATAACACACCGCTGCAATAAATTAATGACTCCTGCTAACATGACAGTCCTTCTCTATGTTCGGAGCCCCAGCTTTGACAGAATACTCACATGTCTGTTAGCCCTTGAGCAAGGCCCTTAACCCCTAGGCATTGTGCCTCCCCCCCACCAAACTTGCTCTCACCTTCATATGTGTCTGTGAGTCTCACGGAAAGCACGATGAGACCTGAACTCATACTTGTGCAAAAGAAAAATAAAAGATCAAGTGTGTTTACATAAGGAAGTGATCAGGAGGGTGTAAAATGAGAAGCAAGAAATATAAAGTGTGTAAAGCGGCAGGTTAGCTATTAACCCCAATACAGGCAGCACAATGCCAACCCACAGATGTTCAGTATTCTACAAAATGATCCTGGAACAGGAGACAGTATTGGACCACCGGGAGAGGGTGTCCAACCAACTCGTTTCACGGCGTGCTTTTGCGCAACACCTCAACGCAGCTTGGATCATACTGTCCCTGAAATAAATACCGTATTTCTGGTTACACTCAAGCTGGTCAAACCACGTGGCTATTCCGGCAAAAAACACGCACGCACACAATATTACCCAAAAAATGCATCACAAGGTGTTCGTGGAAACTAATAAGAGCAGTGATGTATCATCCAGTACCTAGGCTCCGAGGAAGCTGACTCTGCAAGTGTATTAGGACCGCACCAAAAATACCGCTGTCACAAGGACGGCGGCTGGATGCGGTGCGCATGCGCTTATGATTAGCAAAACAGCTAGATGCATCTCAAACGGCACAGATAATGCAGTTTGAAAGTCAAAGCAAAAACAAGAACGCGACAAAAAAGCAGGATCTGAAGGCTAATGACAACCACAGAAACAGTAAACACAAAAAGCCTCAGACAGAATTGTGGAAAGATTAAATTAGGACAAGGCAGAGGTGACTGTAGCATTTCAACCTTGGGGGGCTGAGGAAGAAGAGAATTGATTTAGAATAATAAATTTCAGGGGAGCTGAGTGGACAAGGTAAACACATTGAAAGACATTGTGTTAAAATACATACAAATATAAACGTTCAGGAGAATTGAGGTGCCAAATGAAATGAAATAAAATGCAAAGCTAAACCGATGGACAATAACAGGTAAGTAGAATAGGGTCTTACATATATACTTATATATAAGTAGGAGACGAGGTAATTTGGGTGATGCCTGGCTACAATTTACAGTATGTTAACAAGAAAAACATAAGGAAAAGTGCAAAGAAATACAGGAAAAGGTGTGGCAAGACACATACACACCTAAGTTACGAGAAACTCCAGGGAACAAGTCTAACAAATGCGTGCTTAATTGTCAGGACAAGCACTGACAGTTTAGTGTGACATGGATCATTGAAATGATCGGCAGAGATAAAAAAAGCAGATATATGATCAGATGATCAGATAAAGGGAGTGACTGAAGCGGAACATAACAGTTATAGCGGACAGATCAGCGGCGTCAGAAGCATTTTGAATGTGTGTGTGTGTGTGTGTGTGTGTGTGTGTGTGTGGGGGGGGGGGGGGGGGC
>JAODJW010000045.1:16680380-16698440 GCA_026777045.1 Hyperopisus bebe
GTGTGTGTGTGTGTGTGGGGGGGGGGGGGGTGCCACCTCTGAGCCAAGTGCTAGACATAAAATTAATAACTTGTAATTAGTATAAAAAATACGTTCTAAATACTTGTCAAGGAATGTACAGCAATCTAGTGTGCAACAACTTAAATTGCTGGATACATTTATAAGCAGTGAACATTTTACCATGTAAAGTTAACGGATAGATTAAATATAAAAGAAAAGCAATGGCAGAAGATTTTTTTTACTTATTTTTTTTTTATATGAAGAGCTGAGCACCTCGCCCAGCTGCTCCCGGCAGGCGGCGCAGTGCCTCTGAGCGCACAGCACCCTCATCCTGCTGGAGCAGCGCTGAAACACGGCGTGATCGTATTTATCCCAGCGCGAATATGCCCACCTCCTGGCGGCAGGGCACACAGTACTGAACAATCTCCCTGCTGGACTCTGCATGGCGGTGGAAGGCGCACACGGAAACGAGGTGAGGGCTCTCCCATTTTTCCCCATCCATGTTGCTGGCGTAATAGCTCGATTGAATCGCTTTCACTTTCTCCCCCGAAACCATTTTTCTTTGGAAATTGGACGATTGCGTCATCAGAGCTACATGCTCTGATTGGTCAAAGCTAACGCCAATCATAAATGATAGGCCGGGCAGGTTCGGGAAGCGGAGGGTGGGCTGGAACGGGACAGGGAGCGACAGAAAGAAATAGCTGGTAAAAATGGACTGGGGTTTAATGTCCTTTATAGCGATAATGATTAAAATATGATTTATTATTATTTTAGTTTTTACCGCAAAGACGGCTCATAACGAAGGGGAAGAAAGGTAATTCTAGAGGTAACGTTTATTGGAGGCTATTAACCGGAAATCACAATCGTCACCAGATTTGTGTTTATTACAAATGCGCACATGTCCATGGAGCAATACCACCGCAGGGTTTTGTGTCACGCACAGAATAACTTTATGATGGTGAATTAATTTCAGTGTTTTAAGTAAGTAAGTAATACTTATATTGCTTACCAATTTTGTCGTTTTGTAGAGATTCTTTTTTAAAGTGCAGAAATCTTCCTGGAGAGTTTGTTAGATGTGCAAGCATGATATTTTGAGTGTTATTTAGCCAGTGCACTGCTGCGAAAATGAGAAAATCGGTTCCAGTTTGCTGGTTTGCTGACCTTGGGCATTTTTAACCAAGAAATGAATCTAACAACTCCATTTCCCAAGTATGCTATTTGTCACCATTTTAAGAAATGATCGACAAGCTTGACGTGGATTGAATCCAGTGTTTTTTTCACTGCGTCTATAAGTTATTTGCTAAAGAGGCCTGACCAGAATCTGGAGATAGAAGCACGGTGTCTCAGAATCTTTTATGATAAAAGATACATTACTGTTTTGCTGTTAATGCAAAACTGCGCAACTTGTTGCTGTAGCTCCCCTACCAGATAATTCCAGTCCTTTTTAATCACGATAGAAACAGCATGTAAAGCTGCGAATGACAGAAACTGAGGGAGGAGAAGTGCTATAGAAATATCCCTGCCCAGATTTCATGTTATTAAATTGAGAGGAAATTGTTCTGGTAGAGCACTGAACCCAGCGTATCATGTTACATCTACTTTGAATTCTAGATGTTTGAAGAGCCTTTGTTATGAGAACCTAGTTTCTATGACAAGGTAATAGTTTGGTTTTTTTTTTCTTCACAGGAAGGGTTCAGCCTTGCGTGGGAGCCCAGGGAACCGCCTTCTCAAGAGGCTGCCAACAAGACCCGAAGAGTCATGAACGTGACCAAGGGGGGCCTGATCATCTTCACAGCCAACTCGAATCCTGCGGGCAGGGAGCTGGGAAAAAGGATTGCTGAGTGCGTATGGTGGACATGATGAGAATGGTCTTCGAGCATATATTTAGGAAAAGCAGGGCTTTTGTATTTTGACATAGTGAGACTTTTGCAGGGATGGCAATTTATCATGTGCCATTCAGCAAAGTATTAATGTGGGGGATTAGGGTCAATTTTTAATCCCAGTCCAGCCCCGTGGAACTACTCAGCCCTGGGACTTGGAGACTTTGAGGGTGGAGCTGTACAACTGTGTGGCATCATTCAATTTAAACCCTGAGCAAAGAGATGCACACATACTGTATCGTCACTGGCCACTTTATTAGGTACACCTTGCTGGACCCCCTTTTGCCTTCAGAATTGCCTTAATTCTTCATGGCATAAATTCAATAAAGTGCAAGAAAAAATCCTCAGAGGCTTTGGTCCATGTTGACTTGATAGCATCACACAGATGCATATTTGTCAGCTGTACCTTCATGATGCGAATCTCCCATTCTACCACGTCCCATAGGTGCTCTATTGGATTGAGATGTGGTGACTGTGGAGGCCCTTTGAATGCAGTGAATTCATTGACATGTTCAAGAAATCAGTCTGAAATGACATGAACTTTGTGACATGGCGTGTTTTCCGGCTGGAAGTACCCATTAGAAGCTGGGTCATAAATCATAAATGGCCATAAATGGATCGACATGGTCAGCAACAAGACTCAGGTAGGCTGTGGCATCTAAACAATGCTCAGTTGGTACAAAGGAGCCCAAACTATAGCAAGAAAATATCCCACATACCATTACTGTACCAGCAGCAGCACTAACTTTAATTGTTGCCACAAGGCAGGTTGGATACATGCTTCCATGTTGTTTATGCCAAATTCTGACCCTACCATGTCAAAATTGAGACTAATCTGACCAATCTGAGGTTTTCCAGTTTTACATTGTCCAATTTTGGTGAGCCTATGCCCACTGTAGCCTCAGTTTCCCATTCTTAGCTGACTGGAGGGACACCCAGTTTGGTTCTCTGCTGCTGTAGCCCATCTGCTGCAAGGTTTGACATGTTGTGCGTTCAGTGAAGCTTTTCTGCATACCTTCGTGAACCGTAGAGATGGTTGTGTGTGAAAATCCCAGCAGGTCATCAGTTTGACATTCTTGTACCCGCCCCTTTGGCACCGACGGCCATGCCAAAGTCACTTAAATCGCCTCTCTTCCCCATTCTGGTGACGTGAACATTAACTGAAGCTCCTGACCTGTATCTACATTGTATACATTATGCTACTGACCTATGGTTGGCCTATTAGATATTTGCTTAAACAAGCAGTGGAACAGGTGTACCTAATAATGTGGTCAGTGAGAGTATATTACAGTGGGTTATTTGCTTGCATGAGGTCAAAATGTGGGGCATTAAAAAGACGCCTTGATTAAGGATAGTTAAAGTTATGTGGCACAAGTCATAAATAAAATGTTGCGTAGTTACGCCTTTATTTCAACGTTTCGGTGAGGGACAAAACTTGAAAAAATGTACAATTTGAAAATCATGAGGAATGCATTGAGAGCCTGCTTTATTTACTTTGCAGGCCCATTGTTTAGTAAAGCTTGTTAGTATTTCTCCTGGTTGGACTCTTATATTCGCCTCATGCTTGCGGTTCGATTCGTGTCCCGCAGGCGTCTCGGGGTCGAGCTGGGCAAGGTGCAGGTGTACCAGGAGGCCAACCGAGGTGAGTGTTGCTCGGCCGGGCTTGGCTTGGAAATGCGTTGTTGCTGCTGTGTGACATGCAGCATGCAAAGGCCTCAGTTGTCATAATCAGTATCTGTATGTTTATAATTTGTGTACATGAATAGCATAGGATGTGTGGTGTGAATTTAATCGCTCTCTGCATGTGGTGCACGAAGATGAGGAATTGGCATTGCACTTGCATTTTTGTCTGTCACATGCTGCCACCACCCTCTGTCCCCACCCATATAGATATGCCTGTTGGGCGGAGGAGTGAGTGGGAGGGGGAGTCACTTTTTCCCTTCCTTGTTTCCCCAGAGACTCGTGTGCAGATCCAGGAATCTGTACGTGGCAAAGATGTTTTCATTATCCAGACCGTTTCCAGGTAGGTCTCTGGTGCTATGTCACACACTGGCCTGTAGAGGGCAGTGTTTGACTTCAGTCTCGCTCGCTGCCATTACCGACACATTTAGCTTATGAAATGAAATGAAACTCCTGTACTATGCTGTACGACGCTGTGCTGTGAAATGAGACGCGTTTTATTATGCATGCATCCGTGCAGCAGAGAGATGGGGGTTTGGGGAGGGGGAGAACGTGTAGCATATATCACCAGGTGCTTGTGGGTGATTCCCCAGGGACGTGAACACGACCATCATGGAGCTGCTGATCATGGTGTACGCCTGCCGCACCTCCTGCGCCCACAGCATCACCGGCGTAGTGCCCTACTTCCCGTACAGCAAGCAATGCAAGATGAGGAAGCGGGGCTCCATCGTCACCAAGCTGCTGGCCTCCATGATGTGCAAAGCGGGTTAGGTCTCCTGCCCTGGGGGGAGCGGGGGGGGGGAGCGGGGATACATCATGGTGCCCTGAGAAATGGGAGAGAAGGCTTTGGTTGCTGCCCTGCTTGCAAGTGGTTACAAGCCTCAGCTTTGGAATATGTATGCTAATAATCTAGGTATCGTACGTGTGCCCAGGGCAACTAGCCATAGCCCCATCGGTGACCGCTGCCATGTTTGATTTGTACTAAGGCCTGACCCATCTGATCACCATGGACCTGCACCAGAAGGAGATACAGGGCTTCTTCAACATCCCCGTGGACAATTTGCGTGCCTCTCCGTTCCTCCTGCAGTACATCCAGGAGGAGGTGCGGTGCCCCCGGGCAGTGGAGAGGGCGCCGTGCCCGCTCATAAACGCCTTTCTTTGAGCCTTCCCGCCGTCCCCTCCCTCGTACGAGCCTTCCATCCGCGGCCCTGCGCTTTCTGCAGGGCAGGGAGGCCCCGCTCTCGCCTTTGTGGCGCCTTCTGCTGACGTGACCTATGTTGTTTTGACGCTCGCAGATCCCCGACTATAGAAACGCGGTAATTGTGGCCAAATCTCCAGCTTCTGCCAAAAGGTAATCTTCTCCTTTGCAGCCCTGCCCAACGATAAATTTGTGTGGTTTTTTTTTTTGTCTTGAGGTGTGTGTCTGGCATTGGCAATCCGTATCCGTACGATGCGCCGTCAAAGTCAGTGTTGACCGTGTGCAGTTACCTGACCTGACCTTCAACTCTAAACCTAACACCTCCCCCCCTGGCCCCGCCAGGGCGCAGTCCTTTGCCGAGAGGCTGCGGCTCGGGATCGCGGTGATCCATGGAGAGGCACAGGATGCCGAATCGGACCTGGTGGATGGACGGCACTCCCCACCCATGGTGAAAAACGTGGCCGCCATACACCCCAGCCTGGAGATCCCCCGTGAGAGACATACCTTACTATCTTCATCTGTCTGCGAGCGCAACATTGCAATACAATACATTAACTCCTTGGCTACAGCGCCACCTGCTGCACAGGCGGGCTAATTGCGGTATGGTTATTGTTCTGATATTCAGTGCTGATCCCAAAGGAGAAGCCGCCGATCACGGTGGTGGGAGATGTGGGTGGCCGGATCGCCATCATCGTGGTGAGCTGTAAATCCAGAATTCATGACACTTGTGACATTACTGCAGCTGGAGGGGAGGGCTGTGGTCTTTCGTCTGCTTTTCATCACTCTTTTGTGGATACGGTGCTCCCCCCCCCCCCTTGCAGGATGACATCATTGATGACGTGGACAGCTTTGTGGCCGCCGCGGAGACTCTGAAAGAGAGGGGGGCCTACAAGATCTTCGTCATGGCAACGCATGGCATCCTGTCCTCGGACGCCCCTCGCCTAATTGAGGAGTCCGCCATCGACGAGGTGAGGTGGATGTTGAAGCCTGGTTGGTCCCTGATGTGGGGTGGGTGGGGTCTCTGGGTTGTGCCACCATACTGTGAGAATGGGCTACCAGAATCTGGGTGCATATTTGTCTGGTACTTGGTTTGCTCCAGGAGCTACATGAGGTTACCCGGTATCTAAAAATTTGCTATAGCTTGAGTTTTTATGTTTAAGCCTGTGGCTCTGATACTCTGAAAGCTCAGCGATTTGAGCTCATCTCAGCAGCTGGATCGGGACATATTGGGGAGGGTGGGAGGTAACAGTTACTATTCCCTGTCCTCCCCCATCCTTGGCAGGTGGTAGTGACCAATACCATCCCCCATGAGATCCAGAAGCTACGTTGCCCCAAGATCAAGACCGTGGACATCAGCATGATTCTGTCTGAAGCCATTCGCCGCATACACAATGGGGAGTCTATGTCGTATCTGTTTCGCAACATTGGACTGGATGACTGAGTTTTGGAGGGGGGGGGGGGCACTTTGACACATTCAATCTTCCCCGACGCCATTCTACGTCTTTTTTGTTCTTTTCACGTGAAAAAGTCAGCTTTGGTCTTCCTTCTGTTGGTTGCCCTTGGTTATGTTGAAATGCTTGAACTTGTAGTCCAGTAAAGTTGTTATTGTTGTTCATGTTATTATTAATCGGCCTTCCTTTAACAAGCAACCTTACGGCAAATTGGCGTAACCATATCATGGTAATTAAGGCTGACGTAACTAGATCGTGGTCACGTCCTCCCGGTAAATCTTGCCGAGAACTGTAGGCCTGGCGTTACTTAACCCAATGTCTATCTCTGGTTCTCCGTGCAAACCGCATAGGTTAGTGATCTTCTCTCATTTCTGCGACTGGAGTTTCTTCATCTGTCATGTGAAGCCTCATTCTTTAAATTTCCTTCCCCGCTCTTTACAGCCCTCGTCTGGCAGGACTTATGGCATTCTCAGCCCCCGATGATGAAGACGTGTCACGACGTCGCTTGTTGACGTGTGAGCCTTCGCTCATGGTAAAGACGCTGCCCTTTCTGAGGCAGCCTGGGGCAGATTAACATCCCCTGATTGCTGCGTTGCTGGTGGGGAAATTCACAGCAGTGGGTCTGTCGGTTCCTTTGTTGCGGAGACAGGCGCTCAGATGCCAAATGAGATGATTAGTGTGCTGATTTTTCTTTTTTTTGCCTTTTGGTATAGTAATGTAAGTGTGGGAATTTTGATAAGCCGTTTCACTTGATGTTGCCCTCTGTCCTTTAAATTATTTCAGCATTGCAATCCGGCATTTTCCAGGAGTCTGGGAGTTAGTCATGCCATGTATTAAAAGGTACCATTTCACTAAGAGTGTAGACCTTCAGACTGTGCTAGAAGAACACTGACCGGTAACCAGGTAGACCTGGTAAATATATAGTAAGTCTACATATTCCTGGGCATAAACCTAGTATTTGAAGTTTCATTTTCTGTGCAAAACTAACACTATTAACAGGCTTTGCTTCTCCTGTCAGCAGCCTGCAGTGACACACATTGTTGTACATTGACTAAAATTTGGAAGATGCCATTCCACAGAGACAAGGCTGGTGTGGCCTCTGGTGAACCATTTAAAAGGGTCATATAGCCAAGGATTTGAGCAGCCTGTTTTTAAGGGATCTCCGGATTGTCTTCGAATGTGAACCCGAAAGGAACAGCTTATTTATTTTTGGCAAGTTCGATTAAATAAATGGAGAACTGAGAGCCGCCGTCTAGCGTATTTGTCCGCCTCGCTCTGTCCTTTGTTCTGTCGGCCTGTTCTGGAGGACGACCTCCTGCAGCAGAGGGCTTACTGGAGTTACCCCCGCCTCCCACCCCCCAACTAGCCTGGTCATGCTTGAGATGCCCATGTGAATTGCGGTCTGTTGCTCCAGCATTTTCAGCCATGGTATGAAAGCCAGTGTTCTGTGTGAAAGTACTCCGCAAAATGCCAACAAACGCCTTTAGACTGCAGTGTGTCGTACTGGCTTTTCAGGTCCTCTGCCTATTGTGAGGAACCCAGTGATTGTATCTTACGTTGAAACAACTGAAATATGCAAGGTACTTATTTCTGGGGTAAAAGTTACCTGCAAACCTTTTGATGGCAGAGCAATAAAACTTATCTTTATATGCATCTTGGACTTTTTAAAGAAGAGGACGGGGTGGGAATAATAGTCAATAGCAATATAATTCAGTTGTTGACATAGGATAATTTTTTTTTTTTGCAGTCCCTCCCAGGGGAGACATTTCAGGTTCCCTTGCACTTATACGGATATTTAGAGGAAATGAGTGTATGATTTGTTAGCAGTTCATGAGTGATGGAGTGTGACCCAGGCACCTGGGCTGAGAGCCATGGTCGTCGATACCTGGAGGTTGCAAAATATGAAGAAAAGGGAGGGAAAATACAGTACTGTGGAAAAGTCTTAGGCAGCAAAAAAATCTTCATGTAGCCTGTCAAAGTGTCAGGTTATCCATTTCAGAACCTCACCCCATGATTTCCAGCCAACTGTCCACACACCCCTGTATTGTTTATTTTTTTTTACTCAGCCACTCGCACGCCTCGTACGGCTAATCAATATCTCATTAACTTTTTGAAGTAATTAAATTACATGAGCTGGTGGTGAAATTTAATAAATACATGGAACGGCTGGGGTGCCCCTGAGGAGAGGTTTGGGAATTGAAGCGGTGTTCATCTAGCCACCCAAGAAGATATCAGTAACTTTTTGGAGAAGAGAAGAGATTCTTATGAGTTTTTTTTATTGTGTTACTCTTAATTTGCATATGTTCTAATGCTAATTTTTTTTTCTGGGCAAAATGCACGTACCAGTCAGATAAATTGCTTTAAACATTTCTTTTGACTGCCTAAGACTTTTGCACAATACTGTTTCCTGAATTATCTCATGATGAAAAAGCTCTGCTATTACGTGGGTGACAGAGCCGTTGGAGCCCTAACCCGAAGTTTTGACTGGAATGATATCACGGATCATTTTTAGGAAAATAACTTTATTCATGTTTTGCGTCGATCATGTGACCGAATCTGTCAGTCAGCTCCGCGTACGGAATGTAAACACCCGACCATGCCTTTTACCTTTCAGCGGTACACGTTGTGCCTTCTCTCTGCTCAGTTTACAGGTGTTTACGGAACCTTGGGAGTTTACCACAATTTTCGAGTAATTCAGGTTCAATACCAGTGTTATAGAACTATCCCGAAACTCAAACCAAGAAGCCCTATAAATGAAGGGATATCAACAAGACAGATAATCGCGTTAACCACACCCCAGCGTGTCTGTGATCAGGGTCGACCCAGATGCCGACTATTGTGACATCCCGGCTACTTGCGTGTCACGTGATTATTGCTGGGGGACTTTGCACAGCTCTCTGGCTATGAAGGCGTGTGGGTCAGAGACGGAGTGAAGGAACAGACTCGCTTAGCATCAACATGCAAAAACAACATGCTTTTCCAGAGCTTAATTAGTACAGAGATGTGTGTCAAAGCTGGAACCAAGAACCTATATGATGGACCTCGCATTCACACGTTACCAGTGTTCAGTGTATTTATTGAATATATCACATATATCACATAAGGCAGCCAAAAAATGAGGTGAAGGATGGTTTACTTCTGACAAACTTCACCTGACAGACCCGCGAAGGGTGATAGTATCATGATAAGCTGAACTGCCTAATCTAGATGATAAGACGAATACAGCTCACAGCTAGAGGTCATATCTGAGTTGAGATTTGAAAAATCGGAGTGAAAGTGCAGGAAATTGCTTTTTGTTTCGCTGTAATTCCGTTCTTAGCGAGCCATGAGCTGTTTGGGTGGTTATGGACCACATCCAGGTTTTTTTTTTTTTACCCCAGTTTTTCCCTTTTTGCAAACAGGGTGGAGCAGACAATGGTGAGCTTAACGATTTTCTCCGTGGAAAGGTGTGGCTGCAGCAGGGATGAGTCAGGTGTTAAGTCTTGTCTGCGCAGGTGCTTCTTGGCGGACTTGTGTCAGGCATCAGCTTCCATTCTGTCAGGACAAGCAGGTGAGCTGCAGGATGCAGAGCAGGTGAGGCGACCGTAGCTATGAAAGCCACTGGAGGTGCGTCAACCCACACTCTTTGGTACAGGGCACTGGGGGGGGGAAAAAAAAGCTGTGCTTAGACCAAAAAATAATCGTACCCCGCCATTTTTAAATAAACTTGCAGAGTTTCTCATCTCAATACACCAAGCACCAGACAGTAAACCAAATAGAATTTAGACTTTATGGTCAAAAGACCGTACGAAGAAGAGGATTCTGGGTAGGGTGGGTCTTACTGATTGAAGACCCTAATTGTACCCAGCACATTTCAGATTCACTTCTCAACTCCATACTGCAATGTTTGATCTTTACACCTAGCCCAATACTTTAATTACACATAATTGGGTGTATGAAAGCCAAATCATCTTTCTTGTGTCTTATTTACATAAAAAAGGCACCTAAAGCACTATGTACCTACTAACCTTGTAATCTCATTCTGGGAAACATACAAAGCAGAAACAGGAGAACGACATAACTTGTAGAGACAGTGGCCTCTGATTCAGCAGTGAGGAGGGTTCAGGAATTTGAACCTTTACAGATGCAGGCGCATTCACTAAATAGGCATGCAGAATCGGTGATAATCACCTCCTCCCAAGCTTGGTGACACCACTGCTTCTCCTTGTCGGCGCGGATGGATGTACGGATTGCTTGTTTCAAGCAATTCCCGGCTAACATACATGTTATGCAACAGCCTTTTCAGTTTAACTCCCACAGATGAAATTTCCAGATATAAAGGCATCCTTGAATGTCTTTTGATTGCTGAAATCCATAGACTATGCTAGATGCCGGCTTGAAGAAATTTTTTTGCTTAATGTGTTTTGCCTCGGTCAGGCCCTCGAATTGTTGGGTGGGCCACAGGATTATCTAAGGGAGTCGAAGGGTGTGTGTGTGTGTGTGGGGGGGGGGGGCACTGTCCCAGCCCAAGCCTAACCCAGCCCCCTCCCATGGGACTGAACCTGGTCTTTGTATCATTAGAACAGCAGGACAGAACTGCAGTTTATGGAAAAACTAAATTATGAAAGTCAAAGACACCAAGCCAATGTGCTGAAGACACAGTCCCTGATCCACAGCCAGATCATGATTTTTATATTCAGCTGTAGCTCACACTATAAAAGCCACCATTTTGTTCAAGGCCTGTCATTCATCACATATGTGCATTACTCATACAGCCAACCCTAACCCTAACCATCTTACCCCAAAATGAAAAGTGTTCATTACACAAATTCCTCATCTCTCCCCACCGGCAATACATGTAACACTCATTTACGTGGCTAACAATACATGATTTTTCGTAACACACATGATTCACAGTTTTCATGCGGGATCGCAAATTTTACAACCTAATTACATTGTAGATACAATCATAAGTCTTGTTTTCTTACCATCATTTTTATTGAACAATAAAATTGAAAAACAATGCTAACGCCAATACAAATCACTGTGTACAAGTTGTTTTCACGGCATTGTGACCTGGAAAGTTTCACGTGTCTCCTACATTATGTTCCTCAATTGTTTTCAGTCTTACATGCAGAAAACGTATGTGTCTGTCCAAACCGATAAGACAATGGAGATTATTGGTTCGGCAAAGTACAAGCCACTCATTACTTTAAAGACTTTCGATCTTTAAACTCCATGTCACCTTCGGAATACACAAAGGACTAGATAATCACACAACACTTATAACACAATATTTCCTACACATGGAATGGAGGAATGAACAGCCCAAGAGCACTGCTATTGGTACTAACCTTAACCAAAAAGCTAAATCAACAGTCAGTTGACTGTAGGTTAGTTGCTTGTGCGTAATAATCATACTCATCATCTGAGGTTATATCTTACGTTTTGTCTTTCTTGCCATTCAGGAGACCTCATTATTATGAGCTCCACCATAAGTCAAAACCACCCAGCACCAATCTTCTGATTATCACCCAAACCCTGCTAGCAAAGACCACATCTGGCCACCATAACTGTCTGTCCTGGTCAATCAAGGTATAATGATTGAGAATTATGTGTCACGGTTCAAACAGTATCTACTAAAAGGGAAACATATTAAACCAAAAAATAAAAATCCTAAACAAACAAGAGTCACGATAGTATATATTGTCGATCAGGGAGGGATTCCGCTTGATATGTTGCTGACCGTGGGGGAGTGAAGGTGTCGTAATTGACTAGGAGTGTCTTACAGATTGACCGGTCGACCGCTGTCGTGTAATTAGCACCGCTTCTGTACAGCTGGCCTTGTGACTCATTCAGAGTTTTGCATGGTTTCTAGGGGAATGCTTGAGATCTTCCTTTTCAGGTGTTTAAAATTAGAGAGGCTAGCTACTGGGATTCCAAACGAGGCCCGACTGTCACCCCAAGCCATAGGGTACCTGCGGAATAGTCTGCGTTGGCTTGACAGCCTACCAGTCTTGGGTTTAACCAGCTGTTCTTGGGCCAGCCTATAAAGGAAGCTCTGAGAATCGCCCATCTGAGCTGAGACGTCTCCGGCACGGGTTCTGTGACCATAATGCACTCTGTTGTGAGACAGATGGTCACTCTGTCCCGCCTTGCCACGGTTTGTCTTGACCCCACGACGGCTCCTTCTGGGTCCCCCGTCCACTGACTTGGTGAGACCTTGTTCCAGGTCTTGCTGGACGGACGGGATAGTGCTACCCGTGGAATGGCGGGAGGCATGTTTAAACTGCGAACAGAAGCGTTTGTTAATGTCCGAGGGAATGTTTGATATGTACCTACAAATAGCATGTCACAAAGCAGGGAGCAGAATATTTATTCATCCGTCGCTCCAGTTACTAATTGATTGTTTATACACATTATCATGTAGTAATTTTTAAAGCATAATGCTAAAAATGCTAGGTGCTTCCACAATGTTGGCCACTAGTGTATGTAATTTTCATGTACTTACATATGATTAATGAAAAATTACACACAATACCAATAATACACATTACCAACTGTACTCTCAAATGAAAAGGATTCTTACATTTTAGCTTAATTCTCAAGAGACAATAGAGCAATGAAAAAATATCATGTATCAAAGGATGACAGGACAATGAAAATCATGCTTTTTATACCACTCTAAGGACAAAGGAACAATGGAAACATATTACAGATTTCCCTTTTTTTTTCGGACCACGGATAACTGAAACCGCGGGGGGGGGGGCTACTGTATTAGCATATTTCAAAAGGGTCCATACCTTAGTTTTGTCTCCATTAGGGTCTATGGAAATGCAGTTTTCCTGGACTTGCTGTTTTTTAACCAGCTCTCTGTTCAACCTTTTATCTTTTTCCAGCTGTGGAACTTTCAGTAACTGGGTAACCGCTTGCAGTCCATTAAGACTCTTGTCATCCTCCACAGGAATTGACATGGCATGTGCTCCGTTGACTAAATGTCCTGGCTTCAGCTCTGACCCGGCACTGTCAACACACTCAAAAAATTCCTCAGATGTCGTCGAGGCAGCAGACCCCTTCCTCGGAGACTCATTCACTCTGTGTTTATCTGATGTCATTTTCGCAAGGTTTTCTTTCTGATCATCTCTGTCCAGACATGTCTCACTACCATCTGATAGTGTAGCTGAGGAGAACACACTGTCATGTTTAGTAGTACTGTGAGGTGCCTGATCAGAAGTGACACCCATCGGACCTGGATGGTTTTCAGACAGCTTCAATGCACTGACCTCTTTACAAGTAGCTGCATCAATTACCAGGTGAATAGTTCTTGGTTTGGGGACTGGTGGGGGTGCAGTCTCCTGTTTTCCCAGCACATGTGTGCTATTCCGCATCTCAGATTTTGTCCCTGGGTCTTCTATGCAGCCTCTTTGTTGGAAGTTTGTTTGTTCTGGTTCCAAGGCAGCTATAGAACCTGTTTGGTCCAGACGTTTTAGACCTTTCTTGGAGTTACTTTCATGGTGTTGGGGTTCTTTGCCTTCTAAGTCCTCAGAACCTGGGTCATCTAGGGCTCCTTGGAATTGAGACTGTATTTGTTTTGGGTTCTGGGTTCTTGAAGAACCTGTTTGATCCAGATTTTGTGCTCTGCTCCCGGGTTCCTGCTGGATTTCTTGGTGTTGGGACGACTGGTTCTGGCTTAACTGAGGGCCATGTTTCTGTGTGGGACAGGCCTTCCCAGGAAGCTGTTCTTCTGGTACGACGAAGGGATCTTTGAATCGGATGGCCTGTGACGTCTCGAACAGCTCGGAGCGCATGAGGTGGGCATGCATGGGCTTGTTGGAGTCGCGGACGTTGATAAACCCTATGACATCACTTGGAGGATCAGGCTCAGGCCAGGTGGGCAGGTATGGAATCAAGTTGATTCGCTCGAGATGCAGAAGACCAGGGTGAATTGGGATCGGCTCTGGGATCTCTCGTGGAGGTCGGAGCACTTTTGGCACGGGATCTTTGCTACCCTTGTTTTTTTCTGAGTCCGTCTTACTTTCAGACTCTTGGAGATTACTGGTAACCAATGCGTATTTGGGATTGATGCGTTTGCGGGCTACAGCAGCAGGTATCGGTGCCGGGAGAGGTGGCGTGATTGGCTCCGGCTCAGGCTCCTCCCCCATGTCCACCTTACTCAGGTCCACATTCTGAGACACCAAATACAAGTCCTGAAAGTGCTTATCGAAGGTCTCAACCGCCTGGCCTGTGAGAACTGTGATGAGGTTCCGGTCCAGTCTGGAAGCTGTCCATGTGTAACTGGAATATATCAGTTAAGCAAGTCAAGTTAGGCAAGGCTGAATCCTTGTTCATGCTATGAAACAGCATTTCCTAATCCAGTCCTCAGGCACCCACAGCTGGTCCATGATTTTGCTCCCTCCAAGCCCCCACCCACACAGTCCACATTTTTGCTCCATACCGGGAGCTGGGAGGGAGCAAATATGTAGGCTGTCTGTAAGTCCACAAGGACCAGATTGGGAAACACTGCTATACAATGTGTCACTAATTTAATATGATGATTTCATTTATGAATCATTCAAAATACAGACAGACTTCATATCTGCCTCGGCACGTACCTGTAGGACCCAGATACTGCTCTGTCCCCATCCACAAACATGAACTTCTGTGCCAAGGATCCAAACACTTTCCTGGCTGATCGGGTGTGAAACTCCACCCCTCTAGTGCTTCGGACTCGCAGGTTCTGGGAAAGTAATTGATATCCCAGAAGGAAAGGTTTCATTTAAAAAATATCAAACAATTAGCTTTAAAACCATGACCTTCCAGCTGGGTTCCTCAGAAACCGGCATATTTTCCAATTTTCATCTTTAATCCCAGCTAAGCATATTATTACCATTGTCTACCCATTAGCATATCCTTCCCCTGATGCACCACCTGTTTTTGGTTCACTCCCTTTTCACCTGTTTTTCTCTGTTTTGTACTGTCTCGTCCTTTACTGCACTGCGGTTTGTCTTGTATTGTACAGCTATATATTCTATCATCCCCCAGTGCATCCCCTCTCCTCTCCACTCCACACGCGGCACAAGAATTTCACTGTGTCCCCCCGGAACACCTGACAATAAAAACTTGAAATCAATGCTCGGCTGAGCCAATTAATTATTTAACGGAAGACAGTTTTGCTTTTTATATTCTTTAGATGTGTGGTTTAGTGATATGGTTATAGTGTAGCTGGAAAACCTAAGTAAAATTGACCGCACCACAACCAGGACTGGCCAGTCCCAGCTTAAAAAGTCTGAAGAGTTCTGCAAAATTTTCCAACAGCGTTGCACAATGTCAGATGCGTTTCCATCCAATGCAACATTCTCCTCTGAATGCAGGCTGTGTTAGTCTAAAGCAATAGATTAATGTCCTGCATAGCCGAAGCCCGTGTCACATGCCTGACTTCTGAAAGGCCAAACGGGTCCGCAGTGGTACTGCAATTGCACTGTGGCTTTTTAAATTACATCCAGAGGGATCAAGGCAGGAAGATCTTCAAAATCTTAAAAGCACTGGCATTTTTTTTCCTAGGGGGATATTGTTTTTCCTACTGGCAAATCTGGGTCACTCGTCCATGTAGAAAACTTGTATAAAAGGGAGAAAAAGCAGGTCCTGACGGGATAGCACAAAGGGTGGGGTTTCAGCATATAGAGTTGCGCTACTCTGAGCCAAAATACTGAGAGGGGAAATTAGATGAACAAAGCCATAATGATGGTTAAACTACAGGGATAAAGAACATTACAGAGATCCGCTGAACGCCTACAGGTGTTTTGTGGGTCTGTTAAGCACGGAGTCGTCAAGAGAAACGGCGAACTGCAGTCTCGGAGGGGAATTATGCTTGGGAAGGCTGTTCGGGAAGTGTCCATTAAAAAGATGAGAAAACTGAAAGTGTATTCTACTTCGATAGATGGGACTCAGCGAGACGGAACATACTAGAATTCCGGTTTGCCCTGCATGTAAGTGGTACAATAGAAATATGGATAGGTTACAGCCATGAATTACCCTATATAGGCCATGAGCAGCTGACTATCTGGGAAAAAGGATTGACGATTCATCTGTCGCACTCATTGTCGGCGTCTGTCTGTTGTTGAGTCCCAGCTTCTTGTAAATTATGCTGTGGATGACCCAAGGGCATGGTGCACTGTCTAAAAGAGTCTACATAAGGTTAGGGCTTATGTCACATGCAATGGCAGTTAAGCAGGGCTCTTTGTTTCAAGTTGCATTGCATTGTTATTGTTACCAGCCTTCTACTAGAACATCTCAGGTTTTGCGCAACCTGGAATCCAAGAACTAAGCTCTTATTAAAGTCGCCCTCGTAAAACCTGTCCATTTGGTTCTTGAACTGCTCTTGGTGTCACATACAAATCTCTATGGTAATTTTAAAACGAGAACAAAAAAAAAAAACAGGCACTATTTTCTGGAGGAAAATTGTCTAACATATAATGAGTTAAAGAATGTTTATCTTTACTGTCACTGATTATAAAGCACTTATCCTTAGGACAAAAGCAGAGGCATTCGTGTTAGTAACTTTAATAATGTGCAAATCCCTCATTATCACAAGGTTTTGTGTGGCTATCAAACAGTAGCGGCTGTTATCACTCAATCAAGTTGTGAATGCAAAGTGCCACACCCAGGGTCCCATTTACCCTAAGGACCAGCAATTTCTGCAACAGACCAGCTCATCTGGGAGCTGCGCCCTGGATTTCTACGCCAGAGAAGATTTCTGCACCAAAAGCTAAGGGTGGTGGTCGCTTAATCTGACGCATCACTTTCTGTTTTTCTTTATGCGGAACAGAAATGTCCAAGATGTACAGAAGATCTCAAGCACTAGCCCTGTCCTAGACAGTGCCAGGAACTCCAGACAGGATCTAAACACGAGACCAGCTAGCGTAACAGCAATTAGCACAGGAGCAAGTTATACGGGCAACAATCAAGCCTGGCTCAGAGCGGCTTAGCTACCATATTTCCTTACCGATTAGAAAAAACAACTTTTTTCAAGTAGGAACAGTAACAATCAAAAATGTCTAGAAAGCACTTTCCCATCTGTTTATAATGAAAGCCATGTGTGGAATTGGCCGGCTAGCATTTTATTTGGCTGAGGAAGATAGCGACATGCCTTGAGGTGTCCCTTGTGCATTTGGGCCCGTCTGCACATGCTCAGAAAGTGCGGCACTCCGGTGGATTCCAGGATAATGTAAACGGCCACCTTCCTTTTGAAGGCGGCGTCCAGTAGGTCAATGAATATGTCCACATCTGTAAACAGGTCCATGACAACAGCAATGACCTGTGAAGGGAAAAATTAATCGTTTTACAGATCAAACTAAATGGAGTTACATTCAGACACCTGATATTTCTTTTCTTTAAGTTCGACACATTTTTTTTCTCCATAATGCAAACGCACCCGCAAAATAAATGTAGTACCACATGTGTCGGTTTTCTTTAGCTAAGCGAAATATAAAACAACAATTAGCCTGCTGATATCGGCGTGATCACTGTTCTCGTATTGTTGTCCGTGTGAAAAGTAGGCCACATATTTTAAGCTGAAAGTCTGCAGCCATGGTCAAGCATATAATGAAAAAAAAAACAGGAAATAACGGGGCGAGTCTGCTGGTCCGCTGGAGAACGGGCGTCATTTGTTAACTGGCCCATAAAACGTGAAACGACGTGCAGCATGATTATGAACATGAATGCAACTGCATAATAAAGTCAATTTAAATGTTTTATTGTTTTTGGATTTTTTTGTTTCTTTGTGAGTTAATAAGGATATTTCATGTTTCTTTTTTTTTTTTTTTTGGGGGGGGGGGGGGGGGGTAAAGGGCCCAAATTTTAAATTGGTTTTTTT
>JAODJW010000045.1:16698450-16715181 GCA_026777045.1 Hyperopisus bebe
GGTGCCGAAATTGCCATCTCTACAGCATACCCATAAATTGCTATATTTCGATTTCTTATTGTTTCCAAGAACATTTACATAACGACGGCTCCACAAAATATTCTACGCATCATAGTCTAAATACAGTTTTTGTCTTTCAGGAATTTAAAATTTCATCATGACCTACTAACACGCGGAAGCCTATATCATCCAACCACTCGGATGAGGGCATCCAATTAACATACATATTATTTAACACAACAACACAATATTCATACCTTCTGCGCCTGCACTATGGTTTTCCTAACGATTTCTTTAATGTGCGCTTGTCCGTCCATCGGCGGCTGCGTGTAAACATTGACCCGGGTCACTCCTCGGTACGAGACATAGTCCATCCATCCGATATCCAGGTCTGGTATCGAGCAATCAGAACGCTCCGGCCAGTATTGGAGTGACGGCTCTACGTCGTCGCTGCCACCCTCTCCCTTTGCGTTCACAGGATCAGATCCCGGGTCGTAAACCTCCGCGGTCCCTGTCAGATGCTCTAACTCGAGGTCGGACAGAAACTTTCGCACGTTGTGTGCATGGATGTATTTGTCGAAGGCGTCCCGTCCGTCCCTTAGGAGCGATTCCAGCGCCAGTCTTTGATCCTCGCTGTAGAAGAACTCCGGCTTGGTCTCGTTCGTCCGCATGTTAACGTTGTGTTCGTCCAGACACTGGATCTGAGACAAAGCCATGGTTTCGAAAACTTTGCTGTCTTGAAGCAATTTACAGTTTATGAAATATCCCACCTGAGATCAAATAATGAGTGATCAGAGAAAAGAAGAAAATCCGCGTTCTTTGTTCCCTCGTTAAACAACGTGTGGCTCCAAATAGATGATTTGTACCAGTAATGTGAGTGAAACTCCAGCAGGACGTCTTATATTGCGATATCATACTGTAAGAACCTCACTTTACCAAATCAGTCTTAGTTTCTTAACTCGGATCTCATGCTCCACATTTCTGATGCCGATGATGCAGACCAGGTAGCCGGACACACCTCAGTCACATGACATATCGGAATCTTCCCCGGTTCCCCTCCATTCCTTGGGACTCCCCGCAATTCCGTAACCGACTAAAAACTTTTTTTCACTTTCGACTGTACGAAGTGCGACTTTCCCGACGGAAAAATACCCGTTATACTCTCCCGACGGAAGACAAATGCGCGGAGGTTTTCAGTTGCCTAATCGTATTGATAAAGTGCAAATAAAGATTACTTAAACACTAAACCGGGTAAACACTGGAATTTCGACAAGGTACAAACATTAATTGATACAAACCATAGCTTTAAAATAATGATACTAATAATAAAAACTATTCTCTGAGTCTTCCAAAAGTTTTTTTAATTCCATAAGCAGGATTTCGGTAAAGACTAAGAAGCCCCGCTCTTGAATGGAGTCACTGTCTGGCGGGGCGCTGAATAATAACTTCAGCTCGCCAGGAGCCGGGGGAAGGGGCGGATCATGAACTTCCCCCTTTGCCTGTGGAAGTAAGCGCAAACGTGGGCGGAAATGGGTGTTTAAATCCGGTTCCTCGAATGATGAAATGCATTAAATGGTACAAAAAGTCTGGGCAACTAAAACACGTTTTTATTCACATTTTATAAATGGTTACCCCGGACGCACTGTATGTTTCACTCATAAACAATGTATTGCCTTCAACAGTCCCCAGTGTTAGGAAATGTGTTTGGAATGCAGCAAACCACCAAACCACAAGGCTTTGCACTATAAAAGGACAAAAACCTCGTGGAAATGGGGATGACTAACGCATCAGCTTCCTCTCATAAAAGGTACACATCCGCAATTGTTTGTAAGCTACTAGCTTTAGAATGTGGATGTGTACTGCATGTATATTCATACAAACAACAATGGAAAGAGATTTTTTATGTATTTACTTCTGTTCTACCTACAATAACATTGCCTTTTTCTGCGTTATCTATTAGGCCCATGTATTTTATTTCTTGTAGTTGAATAATTTTTCCAACCTGTATGCATGTTTTTCTTTCTGCCCTGCACGGTCTATATCCTGTTTTTATGCCGCAGGTGGAAATATATAGGCCTATCTTTCCAATATACAATAGTAAACTCAGACGTGGGTCCAGTTTACAAATGTGATAAATAGTTTTACCCAGTTTGTGTATGTTGTATGTATAAAAACTCATTATCAAGCCTTCCAAGCCCAAGTTCAACAGTAGACAGTTTCCTTTTTGGCTGCTCCTGGAAACTGAGGAGAATTCAATGTTGGCGAAGATCATCAGAAGGGGATTCCCTATTAACGATTCCTAAATCATCTTTATAAGAATCAAGCTCTTTAGAAAGAAGAGAAACCTCACTTTCAAATCTGTCACCAAACTAATAAAATCCATAAACTCCTTCGTAGGTCATGGTTGACTGTCACTTTTAAATACCGTGCTCTTTAAGAGAGGTGACACACGATACGCATACGTTCATCATTTTGACAAAGTGAAAAATCGTTCGTGACGAGGGCGGTCGAGTCCTTGACACTTAGGAGGCTCCTGACGCACGGGGAAGGTTTCACAAGTGCCCGCGAGTGAAGCTTCGGGGCATTTCTGTGTAAGCAGCGCGCTTTGGATCTACTGCATGATAAATGCGCTGCTGTTCCTAACTGGGCTTCTGGAATAGAATGCCGTGCAATGAAATAGAAGCAAAATATTTAACTGGTATTAACATTTCTTATGATGCAGGTCATCAAAAGGCATTGCACCCTAGCAAATGATGACTATGGCTTGTTATGTATGAAAGCTGCAGGGTATTACTTGCACAAAGAAAAAAAAATAAATCTTCATTGGCTCTACTACTATGCACAGGTGGTAATTGACTTTTACATCAATATATAAGAACCTAGTTTCTTAATGCTATTGTCCTTATACAGCTCCAAGAACCCCCTCCCCAAGTTTTGAAAATTCAAGAATATGTCAGACAGATGTTACAATAAACACAGCACCCCCCCTCCCCCCGCAAGTCTCAGACTGAAAGGGAATCTTTATTGTTTTACAGAATCTCCAGCTTTGCTGACGCTGCCCTCTTTTTCTCTAAAGGTTTGTGCACTTGTCAGGTTCCTTTGTTTGTATGTTTTTTTTTTTTCAAATCAGCAGCCAAGTTTTTGTTTCTGATGCTAAGTCATTAGGTGTCATTAGGCAAACCGGACAATTTGTCCCATGAACATTTGTCATCATTGCAACATGGCCAGCGGCTGAGGGGTAGGACATGTGGTGACACAGGGTGACACACGGAGTCTCCTCAAACAGTTTTGTGTGTCGTTTTCTCTGCATTCCTGCCGGCCCGTCTGACTCACCTCTTCCCTACTTTTTAACCCTTTCCCAGGTTAAAAAGTCCATGATTTTCCAGGTGAAAATCGGGTGATACTTGGAACGTTGCTAGTGATTTATGAAAAGTGGGGGCTAAGCCTTTGGTGTTGATTTTAATAAAAATGAATGAGAAACCACTATTTAAATTCATTTATGTACATTTATTTATAACACATATCTGTACAGTGCTTAAAGTGGGAAAAACAGGTGCCAGTACTCACCTTGTTATTCAGTACCAGGTGTCAGTACTCACCTTGTTATTCAGTACATTTGGATAATAAGAGAAAAACAAGGAGGCGCTGGTACTGCATACCAGTGAGTACTGACCCACTTCAAGCACTGATTATATAGTATTATTAGATTCTTTCCTTGTTTGCAAGATGTCGTTTTTGCTCTTGCTCCAGCACTAAACCCCCCTAAAACATCCCTGGCAATGCTCCTGCAAACTTTATACCTTTGAGGGTACAATTACTTGTCACTGGGGCTGTACCCTCAAGGGTCTACCAATTGTATCCTTAGCTGCAGGTAATTGTACCTTTTAAGATGAATTATAAGGGATCATTGGGAGTACATTAATGTTGTTTGTACCTTAGTAATGTTGCTCAGAGTCCATTTCAGTACCTTAAATTACCCCAAAGGGTACATTTACCTACAACTAGGGTACAATTGGCAGACCATTGAGTGTACAGCCCCAGCGATAAGCAAAGGTACAAACTGCTGCTCTTTTCTTCTGACAGTGTGCGTGATACCCTGAAGGTTTTGACCGCAGTGCTGGAAGGTCACTCAGCTGGTTCCTGCCCTGAGAATCATCTTCACAGCCAGAGGTGGAATCACAGGGAAAGGAAAAGGGCGTGAGGGAGACTCTGCCCACTGAGCAAACTCCAGGCGTGGCTGATTGTCTCAGTACTGACCTGGTGGCTGGGGATCTTACTTCATCCTTGGTAATGTAAGATGATTCCTTAAAATGAATATTAATCACAATTCTCATCATTAAAACTGTTACACAAATACTGTACATATATTTCTGGTCTAGTACTTTGTATATTGTGTGTTTTTATGTTGATACATGTGAGCTTCTATATATATCGTCCTTATCTGTGCATGGTATATATACTGAACTGCCAGTTGGCTGTACTGCTAAATGACATTTCACTGCCCTTTGCAGTGACAGTAATGATTCTTATCTTATGGCGGTTTTACTAGCTACTTTTTCATATTTTGATTCATATTTCATATTGACCATATTGACCAGGGCTATATGGAATGCTGGGAAGTGCCCTTAGACATTCCAGAACCAGAATGTAAGTGTTCCTCTTTGCCGACTGCTTGTTTGACAATGATGCTTTATATGCACAAACAGCCAAATGGGGAAACCAAACCTGTCTTGCAGAAATTAAATGTTTTTAAAGGGTAAACAGAAAAATGAGACAACCAGACAAGCTGCTTTACTAATGGATGTAAAAGAAGTCAGAATTCCTATTACCCGCGATCTGGTTTTGCGGACATACTTTGCAGCTGAGTCACTCAGTTTGCGCCTAACACCGCTGAAGGCGGGAATACCTGATCCATCGATATAGGTGTGTGGTGTAAACACGAGGAATGTTTTCAACTTTGGCAGCTCATGCAACAAAGGAAATGTGATCGATTTATTGGAGTGAAAGAGGCTTCATTCCATTGCGTGATAATAATAGGGTGTAGTCCAAGGTGGCAAGATATCTGCAGGCAGTGTGGTCTGCAACAACTCTTTAAAACCTAGCTGTTCTCTCATCTTCAGTAATTAGCTACATAATTATAACTGCAAAGACACAAATTAAGGGTTTTTACTGCCATCGAAATGGAACATTTTTGCAAGTATTTTGTAATCAAATTCAGGGTTATCACCTATTTTTATTGCAATGTTTTGTACCGTTACCCTTCTTCCCAAAAGGGCTCCACTAAAAGGTACAGCAAGTTCTGAAAAGTATTAAACATAAGAACTATAGCATAAGCTTAAGCACTTCGGGCTTCAAAAGGGTCTTAATACCTCTAAGTGCAGGAAAGAAATCCTACATTTAGGACCAGCTTCTTTTCTTTTTTATACAGCTACTCAGAAAACAGTTTCAGGCCTATAGGCTCACAGTCATGTCATGTTACGGCGTGGCAGCGAGGGGTCAGAATATCAAAGAGGGAAACAAGAACAAATGAACATGAAGTAGCATAACAAGGGAACAGTGCAACACAGGGAACAGAAGTAAGCAATAAAACAGAGCAACAAACACGCAGTAACTTAACACAATGGCTGGTTAACGAAGAGAGTGAGGGCAGGTATTTAAATGCACATAGAACACTGGGGCAAACAAGGAACTGGCTTAAATCATAATCAAACTAACAAATCAAGGAAGGCACAGGGACAACGAGCAACCGGTGAAATCAATAACAGTAAATGAACATGGAAATTGGGAGACATCGCACAAACTGAAAACTAAAAAACATAGCAAAGCACTAGGGCTAAGGGGCTAGAGGACAGAGGAGGGAACAGGACAGGCAGCAACACCTGCTGGCCAAACGGGAACATTACGCATAGGACAGGGACCGACCGGCACCAATCCTGACATGAAAGCTGGCGTGTATAAAAGCTGTAGATATATAGTTATTTGGCTTTGTGATGATTTACATGGGTGAACAACAAGAAAACATGGTGGTAGTTTTGGACATTAATCATGAGTTAATTACAGGCTTTGGCTTAGCACTTGCATCTTAGTCATTTTCAGAAACGCTACCTGTGGAGTCTGATCTTGTAAATTATCAGGCAGGTTCAGGCAGCTTGAAATCAAATATTTTACAGCATTTTCCACAATTTATACTGAGAGATATCTACTAAGGTTTTTCATATGAAGGTTACTATTCCGCAGTGCAACATCTTCCCCCAGTAAGCTCAGAATCTGTGGTCTCCTATGTCACGGTCTTACCTGAGCTATCTGAAACCATCTTTCCTGCACCAATCCCACCTCAGTCTGTTTCTTGCCAAACAGAACTGTGTTGTCTTTGGTGATGCTGCTGGTTTTGTACAGTATCAAAGAGTTCCTCCCAGATAAATTACTGCCTGGTACAGCCCCTTTCAGAAAATCATGGGCTGTAAGTTTTCAACACACCTGCATTTAGCAAGTCTATCATTGCTGGCATTGAAGGTATTTGTCACCTAGAAACACTAACAGTGAAACAATTATCTGTCTGTTTTCCATGTAACAGTTCAGAGGGTTTGCCATCTGGATCTTTGCGGTTAGCCAGACTGATGTACCTTAAGGAGGTGGGTTCAGCTATGTGGAGTTCCTTCTGGAATCTTCCCATGCATTTAAGTACTGCTTAATCTATGAGATTTCTCTCAAGAAGCCACCCTCTGCATCACACAAAGCTTTCAGTTGATGTAATTTTGTAGACTAAAGACAGGTATTTCTGTGGGTCAAGGGAGTCAAAACAGTTGACAGTGAAGTGCAGACAGTAGACATGCTTGGCTGGTTTTTGAGGACTAGAAGATTAGGTGGGGAGATTAAGAAACAATATAATTTGTTTTGCAGGGAGATCTGGAGGCTTATGTGAAGGGCAGAAAAAATATGGGACAAAAATGTAAACACAATTTCTTTTCTTTATGCTTATAAAAATGAGGAACTCACAACAGGAAAAACTATCTGCAAGACCTGATTCTTATGAAGCTGGTATCAGCTGATCAGTTATACATGCATGATTCTTGAAACTGCATTCTGGGAATTAGAAGGTCCCTGCAGAAATTGTAGGCATTCCTGCCTGTTTCTTCCCTCTGTAGGTGTAGCAGAAAAGCTAAGTTCCGTTGGGATAGGCTTGGCTGGGGTCCATTTGGTTGGGTTCTGCGCTCTTCAAGTAAGCTGGAAAACTAACCAGCCTTTTGGCTATTTTTAAAGGCAAGCTGAGACGAGAAATTGCTTGGACTGCTTGGCTGTTCTTGTGAATTATGAATAGAGAAAAACTACCTAGCTATTATTCTGAGGTATGAAAAAAATCAGTATTCAAGGAGAGAACTAAATATGTACCGCTCCGGGGATTATTAGCAATTTGAAGCGTAATTCTAAGGCTGGCTTGCTGTGGCAAGGGATCAGACACAATGCATAACGCTTTTTTGATTTTGATCTTGGAGACCCGAAGGCTCACTACAAAATGATCGTTAACTCTGCCAGGGTTTTCACGCACCAGTGACTCATCGCTTCAATAATGGTGTGCTTTGTTTCCCTCTGGTGGGTGATGTGTGTATTACAGTTTGTACAGTAATATGACCGACAGAGCAGATCGAGAATTTTCAACTCGTAGTTAAGTTTAATCACATGCCGTTTTAAAATGATCTCTTCTTGGCTGATCTAATTTCTTTCCTTAAATCGCTTGAGATACAGCAGCAGGCAACAAAGAGCAGAAAATAACGGGGCAAACAACTTGTTTAACTAGCTCCATCCGTTGAGCTGCAGACAACTCTAATTTGATGAAAATGACTTAATATGAACGTACTGTCAAATTCAAAACCTATGATACGACATTAACGTTATGCTTTACGTCCATCCATAACCGCTTATCCAGTATAACGGTGTTTCTCAACATATCGGCCGCGGGGAACCCCAGGCACTGCGCGTTTTTGTTGCCTCCCAAATCCCAACATTACTGCATCAGGTTTTCGGTTTTCTTGATTGCTTGATAGTTTAGCTCAGTCGTGTTGTACTGGGAGGGAGCAAAAATCTTAGGGTCCTCTTAGACTGAGTTGACAAACACTGCAGTATACATTACGGTGAACTTGAATCCTATTAGAGGAAGTACGCTTTTGATTTATATATCAAATATCAAAATAACACTTATTGCCGTGCTAAATATATCTTAATACACATTTAAATTTCGATATCATTTTCACAGTCTGTTAATTTATTATATATACTGTTATTTTGATGTGAAATGTATACCAGTCATCTACAGCAAGAAGAACAGGGCAGTTCTGAGTTCTGTAAGTGTGAGGATAATCCGAACACTAAAATATGTTGTATGTTGTATAATATATAGACAAGAACCTTGTTTCTTTAATTTTGCTTTGTTTCGCCAGTAAATGTTGCAGTTAATTTTCCTGAGGTTGTTTAAAAGATTTGCACAATCGAATGAGTAGATCGTTAAGTAATATGTTTATAAATTTTAAGAGCAGATATGACACCTGGAAAGCCAGATTATTATCCAAGCGCCTGCCTTTTCTCACATACATTAATTCGGCTAATGACTCTCTTGGTCTTGCATGCTGAGGTTTTAAAGGTCACATCTGTCAGTAACCTCATGCCTTGATAACGGTGTGTCTTGCTGCCACCTGCTGGGCAACGTGTGTATTACATTTTGTCGCAGCTGTTGTAACGTTCACGTCATAGAAACAAGACCGTAAACGTTCATCTACATAGCACCATAACAGGCTTCTTTATTACTGCTTAAGAAATTACAGCACATTCTGTAGTTTCGAAAAAAACAGCTCCCCTGAGTCTGATCCTAGTGTTTTCCATAGTCTCTCCATCTTATTACTGCACTTTAACATACATTTGTTGTGCCCATGCTGGGACATGGATTTCGGACTCATGAAAGTGTACCATATTGGACCCCCAACCCAGGCCTATCAAATTATGTTTCAAATTGTCTAAAGCCCCTGCCACACAAGGGCACCCCCAGCGAATAGGCAGACAATACAAAGCAATGGACATAGGGTCAAACATTCACCTGAAGACTTCCTGCCAGCCTGTGCAAATTAATCCATGTGCAGCCACATCCCAATGTATGTTGAGTGGCCTGGTAGCTGGTCAGATTCTCAGGCCAAGTATGATATGTGCTCCTCAGCTTGGGTATGGACCTAGGCAGGTAGGGTGAAAGCAGGTTTTTTGAACGACAACAGTAACATGAGTATTTGAATGACATGGCGATATGGCCGCATGCTGATAGAGGAAATTACATCGCAAGTTGTAACTTATATTGACTGTTTTACAAAATCCTAAGATAATCCTTCCCATGAACCCTACGTTTGCAAAGAGTAGGACTGGTGCTGCTGCCTGTATGTCAGGAAAATGGGCCAATCAGCAGTCTCTGGTGTGTGGTCACATGACTCTTTCCTGGGATACTGCAAACGTAGCGAGACTCATGTTGGTCGTGCCTATTTGAGTTCATTTCGGATGGAAGAATGTGACATGTTAGTAGGAAGTGTCTTTGCCAGGGAAATGATTCATGAGCATATTTCACATCGCACAGCTGCTGTTCTGTTTATCAGGGCGTTTGAAATATCAAGAAATTTTCTTGAAAATGAATCAGGCAGGACTGTGAGTCTTCCGGTTAAGCTTTTGGTTCCCATTGGTGTCTTTTTGTGGTTCTTTTGATATGGTTCTTTGATTAGGCTGATGCTTTTCTTGGGTTCCACGTATGTTTTCCTGCATCTGTGTTTGATTATTCTGGAATTTACAATGTTTTTTGTACAATTATTAGCATTTACTAGACATGAGGCCACCCCCTCCTTTTTCAATGACAACAAAATAAGGCTGGAAGCTAGTAATAATTCTTACCATACAATGAATGCTAGCAAGTAAATAACTGCATTTTGCCATTTATGTAGTAAATTGGAAGGAAACATGAGAGAACAACAAGTCCTCCGTTGTTTACCCACGTGCCACAGGGATAGAGGACTATGACATGTCACTCAGACCCCCCCGCCCCCCCCGCCATCAGCCAATCAGAAGCAGCCACCTGACTATTCCTTGAAATGTCTCAAGGGTGTAAGGAACTGTCGTCAGCTCAATGTACATCTCTTCTCCAGGGAGGTATTGCTAGGTAACCTTCACAGCTGACATCGTAACCATAGCCAAGTTAGTGTTACCCTTATTTCTACCTTTGGAATCTCATATCCAGAGCATGTAAATCTAAACATTTAAATTTGTAAATAAATTGCGTAATTATTGTTGTGAGGGTGCCATAACAACATTACTGGGCCCGAATTTGCCCTCTGTAAAGCCCCTGAACAGTCAAATACATTTTAACTTAATTGTAAATTGTTGAGTTCTTACTGTAGCTTCTTCATAATTACAGCTGTTTGCAGGGCTTAATAATTTAAATACAAGTGCTGTGTGTTTTTATAGTCTGTCCTGCTTTGCCTAATCAGTTTGGTATTCTGATTCTGCTTTTTTAAAACTATTATTAGAGAAAGAGTTGGTAACACTTTACTTAAAGCAGTGATCATAATGCATTATGGATACTTTCATAATACATTATAATGCATTCATAAAGTATTATAAACATGGCTATAACTATTTATGAACAGGCGTTACACATTATAGCCATGTTTATTATGCATTATGAATGCTATATGAAGCTCTCATGGTCTCAATGCACTATAGATACCTTGATAATGTATTACAAAGGTCAGTATAATATATTGCATAAGCCAATACTCAATCCCATCTGAATGCATTATGATGCATTATGAATGCATGTATGATCACTGCTTTAAATGATGATACAGAAGAGCTCAGTCAACTTCCCAACAATTATAGAAAAGGAAATACATATTAGCAGCATTTTTGCAATCCTGTTGTGTATATAATTATCCAAAATAAATGTATTTGTTTATCATGACTATGTCAGTATTACATTTTTATATGTTGGATTTTGGGTGTCTTCTTGTGCCCGTGATACACTAGAAAATACGGTTTTGCTGAAATCATAAATTTTATTATACCATTTATCCTTCACGTATGCTTGTATGTATGTGCCCTGTGACAAATGGCATCCCGTCGAGGGTGTATCTCAGCCTTATACCCTGTGGTGTTTGGGGTCCGCTCTAGGACCCACTACAACCCTGAGTAGGAGAAGCAGCTGGACGATGGATGAATACCTAAACTATACACAAGGCTGCCCCCTAAAGGTAGGCATTTAAAAAGTCTTTTAGATATTTGAAAAAATAGCCTCTTGTATTGAGAGACTCCACCCGAATAGGATTAAACACTGACCGTCGTCAAATAAGAAAACTATAAGAAAATTATTGCAATCTCATTTCAGTAAATGATAGATCTTAGTACCTGACGTACTTTACGCTTTAATGACTATGGTACAAAATTAACATTAGGTGGTAGTAAGTACACACGCGTAAATCAGCTTGCATTAATCTTTATTTAGCTAATCCATAGCTTGCTAACACACTCCCTGAGCACTCCTTCGTGAGTATGTTTAAATTCCTTATTTATCTCATTTATGACGTATTATGTCATTTTATCTTATTTATTGTTTAATAAAATATGGCACATTCAAATAATTAATGAGAACCATTTCAATACGGTTAAGCTTGAATACTAAATTGTCAATATTGCAAATACTTTTCGCTCCGGAAGTTATTTTTGGACCTTTGTTCACACCCAGTTAAAAACTTTGTTTGTTCTATTGTACAAAAGAATGTTTCACGTAACAGTGACTATAGCGTATGTCTTCAAAGGGCGTGTTTGCACCATGGAAATAGAAATGTCTGCATAAGTGGACTCCGATCCAGTGGCTCGCATTGGGACACAACGGATATTGTGTAACCCCCCCCCCCCCGTGACACCCTCTGAGCTGGCGAAATTTATGAATATTTCCCATAAGTTTCCCAGCTCACAGCGGGCACCAGATCAAGTTTATGAATAAGCATGTTAGTATTTATTTCAGTTGCCAATGTAAAATATAATAATTTCATGACAACTTAGAGCATAACAGGTGAGAGAGCTTAGGGGCGGAGCGAAGAAGTAATATTCCTGCGACTTGGTGTTGGATCATTTCACACAAAGAATGGAAGTTGTATGTAATATGGGTATAATATGACAACTCAATCATTTGTATTGCATTTGTATGGGCGCCACAGTATTCTGTCGCATGTAAGAAAGACCTTACGTATTTTGTCTGTAATTTGAAAAGATCCCTGTAGTCTCCAGATCCTTCGAGGAGCTGTACGTTTGGGATTTTTCTGCCTGGCACTGAAAAACGTGGCGTTCTCCTTTTTCTGTGCGATTTACAAACTCATAGGGGGGGGAGGGTCAAAGTCACAGGCTGGGCTGCTCGTTCGGCAGCGTTTTAAAGGGATATACAGTGAAATAATTACGATCATAGATTTATTATCACTGTTGTTATTCGCTCGGCAAGGCAGTGGATTGATCACACCCTTGGCCGCCCGCCCCTCCCCGAAAGAGCGTCCGTCGATGCGCCATGTTGGATTGTGTGGGTGTCACACCGAGGAGTGTGCAGAGGATCAGGGAGACGTGCGGGGAAGCTCGGCCGGCCGCGACACGCTGCTCTCACTTTCACATCTGAAGCCCCCAAAACAAGACCCACGCCTTCAAGTTCACCCACGTTATTTTCTGTAGTTGCATTGCAAGCTAAAGTCAAAAGTTATGGCTCGTATTTCAGCAGTGAAGAGTGCCCCCGCCTCGAGTGGAGCGCACTGGTAAGTTATTCATTTCCTCCTGGGGGTTTTTTTTTTGGAGGGGGGACTCGTCTGCCCCGGTGCTTCCTTAACGGGAAATACCGGCTATTTCGGCCACCTCTGCGGGGAACGGGGAGAGCGCCAGCGGCCTGGTGATACCCCTGCTTCCCGGGGAGGAGAGTAACCAACGCCAGCCGGGCGCCGGCGGTAAGCCGCTCCGGATTAGTTAACGACCTAGCAAGTTGGTACGGAGCGGTATTCAACAGATTGCTCGCCTCAACCACCCCCCCATTCTGCTTCGGACGCCGGAACTATCGGTAAAAGTGCGACTGTCCAACTTTTTACCCTTCCCGGCGGGCTGCTCCTAGTCGGCGAGCAGCGTTTGGACCCCTGGCGCCGTCGGTGGTTTAGCCCCGAAGGCTGAAAACGGCGCTGCGCGCCCCCCGACGCGGCCTCTCCCCGCGCCACCAGCACCTCACTCCCCGTTAGCTTTCCTGCTAACGCCCGGCGCTGTGCTTTATGCTAAGCAGCTGAAATCGCTAACTTTTGATTTAAATGCTTCCATGTAGAGAATTAGCGACGTTTGCGTAACTGCCCGTAACTTTTTTCTGCGGTTTTTACTCCGGAGTTCCGTCACCTCTCCATGACCCCTTCTTGTGAAGTTACACCTCGGGGTAACTTTAGTGCCGGTACCCGCACCGTGGGCTTAGCCTTGTCAACCGGTTGCTCCTCCGGCACCAACCATCGCCCCGGCCTGGGTCTCCGCCTGGCCGCCCCGTGTCATACCCCGGTCTTTCTCTGGTTCCGGGTGGGGCTGGGGAGCCGCATCCATTGTCTCGTCCGTGTTTGACCCCCCCTAGTGCCCTGGCGCTTTGTCTACGGAGACCCTCCGTGGATTGAGGACAATGAAGCGAAAGGCGGCGCTCGGGTTTGGGGTCCAGCTGGGCGCCCCGGTGCCTTTGCACTGCACGCCGGGCAGCGCTCCTGGATGCGCCCCGCACTCATTGAATTTACTGTGAGGCTCTTTGTTGTCACTTTCCGGCCGGTGGGGGTTGGGTTTGGGCTGGAGAGATTACACTCCCCGCACACGAAATCACATTAACACTTCATGATCTGTGCATCCGCTCCTTCGGCGTGGTCTTGGAAAGCAAAAACCTACTGGAGATCTTTTCATTTGCCTCCTTTCCACATTTCGAGCCGGACCTTTGTGGGAAAAAAAACCTGCTGGATCGCCCCTAGTCGGTGGTGCCAGCAAGGTGGCTCTTGTTATGTAAGCTGTGGTTTATCTATATGTGGGTCGACCGTACCCTTGAGGTCGTTCCCACAGCTCCTGGGTGGTTTTGTTTGCGGAACGTGCTTTGACGCTTCGAATGTCAGTGACCGCTGGCTGGTGGCCCCGGTAGATGGGTGTTGGACACACCTGACACCTGTCTTACCCAGTGGGGTGGGTGGTGGTTCCCAGCTGAGGTGTGGCAGCCGACATTGCGTCCTGTTCGCCTCGCTGATCTCTGCGCGGGGTCCATTTGCTCCCGTTGGGCTGTCGAAAGGATGACCTTTTTATGGTTTTGCTGCATGTTACATGCTCTTGTTGAAGTTGTGGTGTCTCGTTGGAGAGGCGTCTTCTGTTAGCAATTCTTTAGTGTTTCAATGCAGTTTTTCTATTTTTTTGTTTTAATTAATACAGTAGTACTACCGGCCTGGCCAGTAATCTGCACATTGGCAAGCTCTGATTTTGTTGGTGTTCATATGGTCTCCCATATCTTCATTCATCTTCTGCATCAGTGCAATCAGTGTTTTATATGTAGTCTGATGTAGTCAAATGAGGAAGAGTGACTTTGTGATTATGGTTTGCATCTCGTTCTCACCAAGTGTGAGAAAAGCTGTGAGTTCTGGGTGTTTTTTTAATGTACGTTCTATTAAATAAGTCTTAACTGCTAAATGATTGGTTTAGTTTTCTTTGGTGAAGAAGCAGGTTAGTGGTTTAGGGTTGTAGGTGTTAAGATGGTTAGGATGGGAGCTTGCATGGTGTATTTTAGTTGAACACATTTGTAGTTTATCGATTTTGACCTCCGTGCTTGCAGTGGATACATTTCTGCACATTTCTGAGATCAGGCTCACCATCAAAAGATCGACGACTTTTTAAAATTATAATTAGTGCACGCATGGGAATGCACTAATTTCTGTTCCTGCGGCTGAGAAATTACTTCAGCCCTTTAAAGGTTCACCCCCTTCTTGCAGATGATGGGTTACATCACAGGAACAGTTTTTCGTGTTGATGCTTAGCTGTTTGTGGTCTGAAACCCGTGGGAGAGATTTTTCTGTTGTCCTTGTGCCGAAATTCTCTGCGCGTATGAACTCGGTGACATGGAGGTAAGAACAAGGGCCGCGGATGTTTCTGAAACATCTCTTGTGTCTTTGATGTCCTATATTTAGCCTTGATAGGAGGGTCACCTCCTACAACCTTTAGGTGTGTGTGTGTTAGGGGGCAGGCAGCTGCTAAGACCCACGCCTGGTCAGCTTTGCCTATACTTTCGTGGGCTGATCCGGTAACTGCATCTGATACCCTTTCAGATATTTCCTACTGCATATGCATGAGTCCCCCGGCACTTAGTCAGGTTTGTAACTGTTAAGCAGTGAAATCTATAAAATATGCCAACACACTTGGACCTTGTTTTCTGTAAACATGATGAAGTGGATCACTTCTCCAGCTGTTTCACATAGAGGTATGACATGGTTTGATGTCGTTTTAATCCGGGAGATTTTTTTGCTGTTTCCAGATTTCCTTATTTAAATGTCCTTTTGGCAGAAATAAAATTTCAACCTGTTTATTGTGGTGGGATGGGGGAGGTGTAAATGGCAAGCTTCATATCCTGAAACATTTTCCAGGAAAAATCTTTATAGATTTCTTAAATGGTTTTTGCTCAGGATGGCTCTTAGGTTTTATAGTCACCAAGCTGCATTTTATCTGCTGCTTAATGGTTACCATTTCAAGTATCATGGTTATATTCATTCGACGTGAGTTGTTTGACTATTTGAACTGGAATCCTGATTACAGCAACTTTGCGGCATTCCTGCACTAAACAGGTCGGTGATATGCTGTTCAGGAAGTGTTGTTAAAATGCTCATTGGCGCCATTCCTGTCAGACTTGACTTGCACAGCGGTTTTGAGCGCTGAGTTCGTTATGTCCTCCTCTGTGGTCATCACCTCCTCTTTCCTCCGTGCACGCCGCCTCAAATTTTATCCTCGGCAGCCTAAAGCAGCTAGTCCGATCGGACGGAAATCCCGTCTGCCATACGAATGCCGAACGTCGCTGGGATAAGGGAAGGCCGGATCTTGTGGCTGAAGGTTCTGGCCTATTCTTGAAGACCCGCTTCTGAAAATTCCAATCAGGGCTTGGGGACTCTACCTCTGCGTAGTGCCCACTTTCTGGAGACAGGTGGTGCTGTTTGAATCCGTGTTTGGGTCCTACCCATTTGACTCCATGCGCAGGTTGTGAATTATAGCACGTTGGTGTGTGTGGGTTTCATTGACTCCCTATTGGCGTGGCTAGGGTGAGGACCAGGCCTATGAGAGTCAGCCCTGTCTTCCTCTTGCACGGTGGGACCTGAATGAGTGATTAAAGCAGCAGATGTTTCATTAGGGCCCCTCAGTATTCATGTGTATGCTGGCCCCTGATGTGGGGTGGGGGCAGCGGTTGGTCTGGAAGGGGGGGGGGCACTATGGTCACCCCACAGGACACAAGGAGTCACATTTCAGGGCCTTTTAATGAATTTACGGTCTGTGCCAAGTTGTTTTGTGCACTCCTGCCCCCCCCCCCCCCCACCTTCCTCTGGCCCCTGTTCAGGAGAACAGGAAGTGCTGCCTCCACACAGCTTCAGAGGGTCTGCTGGACCTAGGAAGACTGGCCCCACGTGTCGGGGGGGGGGGGGGGGGGGG
>JAODJW010000045.1:16726737-16741791 GCA_026777045.1 Hyperopisus bebe
GACTTTCTGAGAGCCCCCCCCGCCCACCCCGCCCGCGCTCAGCTCTCCCCCCTCATCCGCTTCCAGCCACTGCCTCCAAGCCAGCCATCCCCGCGGACCCCTGGGTTTCATCCTCGTCCCCCGCCACTCCTCCGAGGAGCATCGACCCCTGGGTGGCGCCTGTGGCCCCCGCCGCCGCCACAGCCTCGGATCCCTGGGCACCTGTGCCCGCCAGCCGACCCAAGGCCCCCGCCTCAGGTAAAGGGGGGGCAGGCAAGCGAAATTATATCTTATCGTCAGTTACAGACAGTTACTTAGTGTGAAGATCAGAACCTTCCTTTGGACAGATATTATTGGGGTACCGCAGTATTATAAGAGCTGGTATTGACCCTGGGGGGCATTAGGACCCAGCAATGTGGGGCCCCGGGGGTTTTTACCTGCAGAGAGGTTTACCCCTCTGCCGTGTCCATGTGTGCCCTCAGTCACATGACCAACCAGGCCACATACTGACGGTTTATGGTGAGGTTTATTGTCGGCTGCAGTAGGTCATCTTGTGACATTATTCATACGGCCGCCCCCTGCAGGTACCTTTGACCCCTTCCACACGCTGAATGGTACATCCAAGGAGGACCTCTCCGAGTTCGACAGCTTGCGCTCCTCTTCCTCCATGACAGGTACACAAAGGGCATCTCTCCCAGCATAGCTAAGCGATTTGGGTCCAGTACCTCACTGGATGGTACAACTGCAGCCCCGTCTGGGACTCGTCTTATCGCCACTCGCTTCCTTTCAAAATCCGTAACGCGTGAGAGAGTCAAAACAGGCTCTGTGCTGCTGTTTGTCACCCGCCTGGGTGCTGCAACACACTAATGGCTGAGGGAGCTCTTCGGGAAGTTAGAATTTGAAAATAAGCCGTCCTGTTCTGAAAGCATTTTCCCTGATAACATGAATGACTGGCTGTTACTGACGTGCAGCCAGACCTCAGACGGCTATAGATGGTTGTGAGTCCCCGTGGCTGTCGCTCCCTGCCTGCTCCTCGCTCCCTGCCTGCTCCTCGCTCCCTTTCTGCTCCTCGCTCCCTTTCTGCTCCTCGCTCCCTGTCTGCTCCTCGCTCCCTGTCTGCTCCTCGCTCCCTTTCTGCTCCTCGCTCCCTGTCTGCTCCTCGCTCCCTGTCTGCTCCTCGCTCCCTGTCTGCTCCTCGCTCCTCACTTCCTGTCTGTTTGCTCCTCACCTCCAGGTGAATCCCGAAGCCCCACCCACGCATCGCGGCCCATGGCTTCCGTCAGTCCCGATCTATTTGATCCGCTGCCAGCAGCCACCGCTGCCTCTAGGAAGACCCCCGAATCCTTCCTGGGCCCCAACGCCGCCTTGGTGAACCTGGACTCGCTGATCAGCAAGCCTCCCCAGCTTCCATCAGCCTCCAACCCCTTCCTCGCTGCTGGTATGCCCCATGCTCCTAGATCAGTCTAACAACTGGTTTTTCAAGGTGATGTTGTCGAGTCTATCGATCTGGATGGATTTGGATTTTTCCCGCCTCCCTGCAGGGTCGGCTCCTCCCCCTCCGGTGCAAGTCAACCCCTTCCAGGTGAACCAACCCCAGCCACCCACCCTCAACCAGATGAGAGTGAATCCCATGATGGGCCCCGGGGCCCCGGCTTTTGGCGGCCTGCCCCAGATGACCACCGACCCACTGTCCCTGTCCTCCATGCCTCCCGGAGGCCCTATGGCCATGGTGCCCTTGACGGGCATGGCAGCCATGGCGCCCGTGGGCAGCGTCCTTCCCGTTGGGGTCCAGCCCTCCATGGCCGTGCCCCAGCCACTGCTGACCACGGGGCTGCCGCCGTCGGGGGGCGCCCAGGCCGGCACAACCACCAACCCCTTCCTGTTGTGAGGAGCTGCCCCCTCAGCCCCCTGCCCCTGTCCGCCTCAGAGACATAGACGATACAGCCCTTCGTGTGTTCAGGCAGGTGCTGTTTTAATACAGTTCGCAGTAGCACTGGTCACCTAGCAGAAGGTGCATTTCACCCTCGGAGGTAGGTACCCAGCTGAGATTGGCGTGCTTCACCCGAAATAACTCCTCTGCTTTGCGTCGTAAGTGTGATACCCTGTCACCCTTAAAGTCCGCCGTAGCTCCTTGGCAAGACTGTATAGTATTTACTAGGAGTACCGAACGTGCAAAATCTTTCGATCGCTTTTATGAAAAAGCCTGAAAGTTTCGTAATTCTGCTTCACTTTTATTTCTAGCCTAATAAAGTAATGTATTTACTAATGCTAACCTTTTTTTTTTTTTTTTTTAACCAAAGTAACTTAAATGTTCTACATCAGTGCATATACAGAGTGTGTATTCACAGTATGCATCGGTAGACACAAGCTAGAGAAGCCCAATCAGTTTGTCATTCTTTGGATGCTCCGACCAGGGGTTTTGCACATGCTATAGTTACTTTTGCAATGTTACCCCCCCCCCCCCCGACTGTCGGTTCACCGTTAGTCCTTAGCTCAAGTAGCCAGCCAGTGCCGGGGTGGAGGGGGCGACGGCAGTGTTGGTCACCTAGGAGACGCACGTCCGCCTTCCTGCTTAGGATGCTGAGGTCTGGAGTCGTTGCACGCGGTCTTCACACGCAGCATAACGAACTCTTACCGTGTAACAACCTTTTGGAAGCATCATGCAGATCCTGCCTTTCTTTCCCTCTTTCTTAATAAAACCACAGTGTGTATGTGTAGGACGTCCTCCATCCATACAATCTGGACATTTAATGGGTTTAATGGTCGTTTAAATTCATTGAGTGTCCAGCTGGCTCTGTAAGGTCCAAATGACTGTTTTAACATAGACCTGACTGATCCTCAGATTTAGAGTTAGGCCTTTCTATCTCTCTCTCTCCTTCTCTAGTTTTCTCTCTCTCTAGTTGTGCTATTACAAAAGAATGTTCTAGCAATCTGTTTAATTAATATTTCTAAATAGGTTGTTTTGTGTGTGTGTGTGTTTTTTTTTTTTAAATACGTGGAGGGGTGTGGACAGGAATAAAGGGAATGGGGGGGCTTGAGCCTGCCCCCCCCATCAGCCGTCTAGCGGTTGGTGAGCTTTCCCAGCATGCCCGTCTCTGTGACACACGTGCGGCTGCGTGAAAAGTAATTTTTAGCACACGTATATCAGTCCCCACCCCACAGAAATCAATCCTGCCGAAAACAGATGCATTATCTTTTTAAAAGTTTTTAACGCCATAGATTTTAAATATACATTAGAACAGGTGTACAGAAATGAGTATTCAGTCACTATGTAGAGAAACTGGGAGGGGGGTTATCTTGATCAAATGTGAAGAAGGTGGGTCAACCCCCTCCCTCCCCGGTTAAGTGGTTTTGACGTTAATTCATGCTGAATGTTGAAGCATGTGGGTATTTTTATAATACCCCCCTCCCCCCAAACCACATAGGGACTTGCCCAGTCAATAGCAGTTGGTTCCATCTGACATGTGATGAACCGGTTTTGTTTTTACAGGTCGTTTAATTTTAGTCTGGCAGGTTTGCGATAAAGGCGTTTTAGCAAGAAAACGGGGGGATTCCTTCAACCACAGAACAAATGTTTAAAAGCAAAGAAAAGAAAGAGAAAAAAAAAACACTGTGCATTATCTTTTCATTCGTTAGGCAGTTAAATGTGGTGATGATCAACAGGAAAAACCAGACCTGGCAAATTGAACTGCGGAGCGTTCGGTCGTGCGGAGGGTTTGCTTGGTTTCCCCTGCTGTGATGCTTCACATAAAGTAATGAGAAACGGCTACTTACAAGCACAATAAAACTGCAGCGTATCACTATGAAAAGACACTTACCAAAGTCACATCTCTGGCATTTTATTCCAAAGCAGGATGTAATGTTTCACTTTTCTTACTGATATGTAGACACTTGTTTACTTACTTGTAGGTCCTGTGCTTTATTTCTCCCTCTCCTTGATCACTGCCCATTTTACCTTTTTCTACTTAATTCGCCTTTAGTACCCTCTGCTGGAGCTGTCACAGTAGTGCAGTTTTGTACAACTCTGTAGCAAATTTGTGGGTGTGTTCAGATCTTAGCTAGCTTACCTATCAAGACACGTACTCAGGCATAAGGGAAGGGGGTGGGGGGAGGAGACAGCTTTAAGCTATGTTTATATACTTTAATCCGATAAATGTTGACGTGCTGAACAGGTTCTAACTTTATATTAAAAATGCTTATCCCTGCAGATGAGTATAACATGAATATGCAAAATTGGAAGTTAAAAAAAAACTAATGACATTTATCACATGTTGCAAATGTTTTGCAATGTCTATGAACTACATACAATATCTAGGTCAATTTGTCACACTGTTGTTTGCATCTCATTTCTCATTCAGTGTGTGTGTTCCCATTGGTTTCTGTTACTATGTATTCATGCATTTATTGTTCAGGACTAACATTGTGAGCATATACAAGTCTATTTTTCCATGTAATTGTATATTTACCAAACTGTTTCATATTACTGGGAGCAGGCTGCTTGTTATGGAAATGTGCTCAACTTGTTTGGCATTATAACTGTATAATTTATCATTTGTACTATTGTAACATATTTTTCTGTACCTTATTTCTTAATGTTTTTTTTTTTGTTTGTAGAGAAGTCACATGAGTAATGTGATGTTTTAACATCACCTAAATAGCAGCGACATGCTAAAATACCTCTAGCTGCAAAGGTAAAAATAAACTATCAGTCCGGCTTTTGCTTAGAGTCTCTGTGAATGCTGTCAGCAGTTTGACAGCCACTGGCGTTTGGTGCCAGTGAAGAGCCCCCCCCCCCGCTTTCAAATTATCAATCTGTAGCGTGAATCTAAGGTCATGCCGGAGAGTCTGGAGAGAACTCTGGCTGTAATACTGACATTTGTTGGGCAGTAATGAGTGAAATGTGGGACCAATAGCTTACAGTACTTTATTATAAATATACAAATGTTATGAAAAAATGACTATACAACTTGATCCTCTTCCCACAGCAAACCCTGCCCCAAGCTAGATCATGGGTAGGCTGGTCCTGTAGCATGGTGGTGGGGGGACCCCGCATCATACATCTCTCGTGTAGCCGACATCATAGCCTAGCTTCTTCATGTCCTTGGTGACGATGTTGAAGGAGAGGCTGACGGTGCCCTGGGAGTGTACCCTAGTGACTGGTACAGGGATGGAAAACCAGTTGACGTGAAAGCAAATCAGGGCTGACCTGAAACCTCAAAACCAACTAGAAACCAGTGGGTGTGTCCTCCTGTAAACAGTGGTCTGTTAGGATAGACTATAATGCCAATCTTGCAGCGAGCTGGCAGGGTATGATTTTTTTTATAGACGGTAACGAGCAAACCCCTGAGAGGTTGATTTGAATAAAATGATTCATATCAAATGTGTTACAGCTATATATTCACACACTACATTGAATGTGACAAGTATCTCTATCCAACAGATTGTCGCAGTGAATGACCTCATTCACGTCACACTGAAACAGTCCCTGTTAATTTTCATTGCAACGTGTGATCACATGCTGTGAGAGTAGATCCTTTGGAGTTGATGAATTATATCAGTGGTGATGGGAGGAATGTGGATTCAGAGCCCCTGATTGGCAGGCTAGTGAAAGTCAATAAACCAATAAGAAGTGGGTTAGACTGCATATAATTATGCACACTGGATTTTGTCCCATGCCCAACTACATGGGCTATCAACAGAGTATGTGAACAGTATATAAGGAGATGAGCATGCATACCTTCTCTTCCTTCACCCTGGGCTATAACCTTGGGATCTGTAAACTCTGGACGCCGTCCCATTAGCCAGCTAAAGAAGGGGGAAAGTAGTGTTTTGTGATGTGCAGCTTAAAGCTAGAGTGGGAAAGGTCTTGGAATGTTGATGCCGTCAACAAAAATGCAGATTTACATTTGCTCAGCTGGCTGTAGCCCTTGGCTTAAAAAATGACGTCCTAAAGTAATTCCATACTAAAGCAAAACTACCCATCAGCATGCAGTTTTTAGTATTTCAAAAAAAAAGCCGTAAATTAAAATTAGGGGTGGGCAATCTTATGCTGAAAGGGCCACTGTGTGTGCAGGTATTCGCTGCAAACTCCCTACTTACATTACTATTTGGAGGACTGATTTGCTGAGGAGTCTTCACACCTGGGTTTGAACAGATGCCCTAAAGGTTATCCCAAAAACCTGCGTGTACACCGGCATTTTGGGGATACGTTTGCCCACCCCTGGTGTATATATACACGTACACAGCAAAATTCATTTTCACACCACAGCTCAAACAGGTTTTATACAGTTTAGTTACCTTGTGAATTTTTGTAGCCTGGAAGTAGATTCTGGAACAAACATGGGAATTGTTTTCACGTGTCTGATGAAAATAGTGATTTCAAAATTACCAAGCTGCAGGCAGAATCGCATTTACTGAAGCAAACATTTCGGCCGTTGGGGATTTTTCTTGTTACTGGGCAGTGTCTTTGAGCTACGGGGGAGTCTGAGGAGGTGTACCTACTTGCCAGGAGTAACAGGGACGTGAACAGCCCCGTACCCTCGAACCACATCGTTCCCAAAGGTGTCGGGGCCGTACACGCTGAGCACGATCTGGGGCCCTGCAAGAACAGCATCACAACACTCACAATCATGTAACTGCACCATCTGCTTATCCCTACTCTTATAACAAGCACCATAATATACTTAATAAGATACTTGAGCAGGGTTAATTCAATACTTGCTGGTTTAAGTTCACAGGTGAACAGTAAACTTTTGTTGATATGTTTCAGTAACAATATATGAAATATATGTAATTCGTAGATGTTTCAAAAACACTTTTCTTGTCAGTGTTTATCCATCATCCGGTGGTTTTCCCTCCCGAAGTGGGGTCTGGATGTGGTGCCAGTTCCAGTCAACATGCTCTTCATAAACGTTTTGTGAACAGCAGAGAGGAAAGTGGAGCTCTCACAGCCAAATGGATTGGTGCTCTTGAAGGTGATCTCCACGGGGAAGTTCCACACCAGACCATGACGTGTGTCCCGGCCTCGGGAGGAGATCTGGGATATGCCTTCCTCCAACCCCTTCCAGTAGGATATTAAAATTAACCAGGCAAACTAAACCCAAATTCAGTACCGGACGTAAACAGGGTTAAATACAATGAACAACAACCCTACGGCTGATGAGTGATAAGGACGACAAGGTTTACGTGCAAACAGGAATACATTTCAGGCACTGTGCATTACAGAGCTGAAGTAAATAGTGACGAAAAAGCGGGAATGCCGTCATGCTAGTGAACGGTGTTAGGACACGTTAAGACCCTTAATGGTGCACGGCATGGAAATTCCCATTTCCGATGGCACTTTAAAAAAAATCAGGAGGAAGGCTTCGGGGAAGAGGCGCTTCTGGCATCAACAGGCACAAGAAGACATGAGTAGCTGACGGTCTGGCGTTGCAGTCAATCACTCACCGACGTGGGTGCCCAATCGTGTCCGTACACGAAACAATACTTGCAGTAAAGCTCGTCATATTCGGGAAACTAAAATGTGAAAAACATTTACAAAGGATAGTTACTAGTTAAATGGTTTGCACGAGGATTGAGCTGCTAAGCAAAATGACCATGATTACGCAGAAGTGCAGCGAACAAAACTATTTAACTTCTTTTCTTCCAATAAATAGACGGCGTGACTCTGATGCGAAACGCATTTGTCGGTCTGCGCTTTAATCTGTACAACGGGTCGAAATAATGCCAATAATACGAATGTCGAAGGAAATCTAATGGTTAACTAGGTAGAGTTGGCTACTTACATCTGCGCCTTCTATTTGCCCGTTTATCATCAGAAGAAACACAGATGGGTTACTGGTCGCCATTTTGGCGTTGCAGCATTTAGAAGTGTTACAGCTACAATAATCAACCCACTGATACGATATAAACAAATGCTGAGATCGTACTTGATAACGTTAGCTACGCAACGAGACCGTTGCTAACAACCATCGGATACAATTTATGGGTCTCCATTCGGGTCAAAAAGTACAGTGCGAAAAGCGTTTTGAAATTACAACTCCACCAGATGGCAGCAACCAACAATGCGAATGAAGGGCATCGCCAATTGCGCATAAATTGTTTTCTCGCTCGATAGACTTCTCCTACACTACATCAGGGAACCACTTACATATATTGTGCAAGGTCTGAGATTTACAGTTTTATTGAACTATGTACTACTTAAGGAAGTGCTTAGCTAGTCAACTAACATTTCTGCAGGTACATGAAAGCACAAATACCCATGCATTGGCATTGCTTGTGTTTTTTATTCCATTAGATTGTATTGAATTATTTTATTCTCACTATATGCAGTACTCAGCAAGACATCTATGGTGCTGTCAGAGAGGTACATTCTTAGACTCTTCTACATTAGATGATATGCTGGTTTGCTGGGGGGAGGGGGATATCTTTGACAGAATGAAACCCCCCCCCCAGGCTTCCACTGACCTTTCTCAATCCCTTCACTGCTCCCCACCTGTTAGCCACTCTCTTCCTAACCCAGGACACCCCAGGAAGGTGGCTTTGAAGTGGAAACAGTAAGAATAAAGCCAAGCTGTCAGAAAGTTTACAAAATGCATCTTGGGCAGTCCCCGCCTCCTCCTCTCAGCGCATCCTTAGCGTTAGCATTCAGCTGACGTCCTGATTCATGCCTACAGTAGATGCACCACCATAGAGCTGACTGTCAGTCCTATTTGTTTCTCATCCACGCGTCTCTCTGAATCACATCGGCGTTCTTTCTCCCTCCCCTCTGTCAATTTCAGTGGGGTTTCTCTGGATTACGGGTACAAATTTTCTTCACTCAGATGCACATGTTGTCCGAATTTCTGCAAGGTCTCCAGTCTGAAATCCAACAGCTGTATGTCCCCTTTTTCACTCATATGGAAATTTCTGGAATCTTCCACCGGTTAGAATGCATAAATCTTTCCGCGCAGAATTTCTCTAGAGGTGAACCCACATGGTAAACTATTATTGGACTTTGTGCCAGTTCTGTATCACATTAAACTTGTCATTGAATGTAAATATTATCTTCCCGAGTAGCACAACCAGTAAAAATCGATAAACACGAGCAGAAATAAAGGTAAACATCAGTATAAACTAAGATACACACATATAATCCAGAAAAACAGGCACAGAATCATTAGGGCTAATCCTGCTACTTTTATTATTTTTTTACGATTGTAGATTTTGCCAGCGATGAGCTGGTGTGATATTAAATATGAGCCAAATCTGTCGCCTCCTAAGATTAAACATCTGTTTACTGTGTCAATGATTACAGTGCTCTGCGTAACTAACACCCGCCAGGTCGATGGTTAATATTTACTGGGTTTTCTAAACCACAGGGCTGGAGAAACGGTTCGCTTTTTTGTGACCAGCTGTGGCGTGCACCCACACCCTCTCCCTTCCCCTTCGCATTCCTCATGTGCTGGCGTTTCCCACAGAAACATCTTGGTTGGCCACCAGCTGTTCGCGCCACAACAAATGGTGGTGAGGTGCTACTGCGTAGCGGCTGTGCCTGTGGCTGTTTGTCTTTTTTGGTACAAGGTGTCGCCTGGATCCTGCATCCCGAAGTGAGTCAGGCTGGATGACTGCAGTCCAGGGTCTTATCAGCCGCCGGCTGCCAGACTCTGACCGCACAGAGCTGCATTCTTACACTTTATCACTGGGCAGCTGAACTAAAAAAGCTACGAGAATTATAGGAACATGGCAATTACAGTTTATTTATTTAGCTGTTAAAGGAGGGTGCGTCCATAGAGGACCAGTCCCTGGAGCAACTGGGAGTTAAGAGCTTGGATCAGGGATGGCATCTGAACCCGCTGAGCAACACGCCACCCCTCAGCAAGCCTGACTTAATCTTAAAGCTACTATCCAGTGCTAGTTTTACCTGAAAATTGTCAAGACAACAACGAAAGACCGCAATAAATGTGACACCAACTGTTCCAATGGTTAATCCATACAAAAATAGCATTAAATTTAGTTTTCTTCATCACAGGGTGATGATCTGCATCTCCAAAGGGAATTTTGTTAAAAAGACAACAAAGAAACCATTTTCACTTTCCCAACGACTTTTGCCCATTGATGTCTGTTTTTGCTTTTGTTTGATAGTTGACCTCAACGTATTCCTGACTGCCCTCCACTGATCTATTTGGCTTCTTAAAACAGAAGTCTGACATTATACAATTTATTTCAAAGCACAGGATACCGCTTAGGCTCTCTGGGTACAAATTCATCTTGTATGAGGGTACAGGATACAAAATAGACAGTATGAAAGTGTCATAAGCATACGGACTGTGACAGACATGAAAACCAATCACAGAAAAGGAAGCATTATTCAGTGCAGATTCATGCCTCGCTGATCCAAATAAACAACTGAACCCAACCTTATTGAATCTGGGCAGAATTAATGAAACGCAAATGTCATAAGCATGCAGATATGATTGGGTTGGTCTGGAAAGGCAGCTTATGGTGGGCATCCAAATGAGAAGCAGGACCCCAATTAAGTGCTTTTGCAGTCACGCCAGGTCACGATTCCGTTACAATACCACAGCGAGGAAAATAGAGGGATCTCATGGAAATGAATCTCTGTTCTGACGGCTTTCTCTGCTTAGTTGAATAGGTAGTGATTTATTAGGAAACACGACCCCGGCTGTTTGTCGGCCTCGCATCACAGTGCTATTAAGCTACATCCCCGTCACACACGAGCATAAAGAAAACGGTAAATGAGGCTGCAGTGGTACTTTCAGATACTTCACCTTCCCTGAAAATGGGAAGTCTGCTTTCTATGCGCCAGCTATCACAGGAAGCTCTGTGCTAATAAATGTTTCCATCTGGGACTCTGGGGAGTCAATTAGGTTTGCCGGCTTCTGTTACTGTAAAGCCTTCGATGGTGGGAACCAAAGGACACCACTACTGAGCGATGGCGCTGGGTGTCCAGCTCTTTGAATGACTGGAACAGAAGAGTTTGGCTTCTGGCAAAGCCAGGATGGGACAGGCTGCTGGACTCGTCCATCATCTCCAGTGTGATGCCCTCAGTACGAGGCACCTCCCTCTGCACTGGACCAGAGTGGGGCTGTTAACCCAGAGGAAGTGAGGTAGTCAAGAGATCTGGCTGTCGAGACTATGAATGAGTTGTGGAATTTGAGGAAAGAAACCCGGTCCTTTAGGTGTCCAACATGTGTCCTGAGTCAAGCTTTGGTTGCTGGGTCCTCCTGCCTTGTATGACTCATTAGATTGAGTTTGATTAAGTTTTGGTTATAATGCAGGAAATATCCTCTTTTGAGGGGATGCCAACCTAGCGACTTAGACACTCTATATGCTCCTTGTGGGGTCAGGGGGCTCCGGCACTGGGTCCCATCAAGGGTCTGATTTGAGCCAACCAACCGATTTCTGAGGATTCATGTGCTAAAGAAGCATTGCTGTAAGAGTCATCATATGAAATCCCTGAACGTGCTGCAGGGCTGATAAAGGAGATGGATGAATTCTTCTCGTCCATTTTTTTGTATCAGTGAATGGTCATTTGTTCACAGTCCTCCATCCAGGTAATCAAAATAAAAAAGGATTTCCAAGGTCAAATGCATCAGGAGAGGGGAAAAAAAAACCTTAGTTAGGATGCTAGCTTAGCATCCATAGACTTCCGTCTGTGAAGATTTTCTATGCTGGTTGAGTGTCAGCATGTCAGCTCTCCACCGGCAAATTTCATGAGCCGAAAAGCCGCAGATACCCTCAAGGTATAAACAAAAGGTAAGGCAGAGCACGCCGAAGACGTAAGCAGGTTATACAACAAGCAGAAGCTCACCCCAGAGTTTATATTTTGTCTTCTGTGCAGCGTTCACACCTTAGCTTGAAGACCATAAGCAGTGATTGAGACGGAATCCCAACATTGACCTCTTATGTAAGGTGGGGTTTTCTCATCAGTACTGTCTAAAGATATGTTTCACGTCAATCTGGGGAAAATGTATTGATGCGTTAGAAGCCAATGTTCCTATAGATCAGGGGTCTCCATATTTGGTCCAGGAGAGATACTATCCCGTAGACTTTCGATCCTACTTGGCTTCTGATGAGCCACACCCATTCTCAGGTAAATACTAGGAACAGGTGTGGCTCACCAGAAGCCAGGTAGAATACAAAACCTACTGGGTAGTAGCTCTCCAGGACTGGAGTTGAAGACCCAAGTTGTAGATTAACATTCCGGAGCAACTGAACCCTTTATAGAACTACTGATTTCCCCAAGTGAGTCAAAACAGTGGTTGCCTCTATCTGTGAGTGCTGAGGCATGTGAGCAGTTTGATGAGTAGCTGGAAAATGAGATCACCCTCAGACCAGTCTTGGCCATCCACTGGTCATTGGCTTCATTACATTGGTCACAGGAGGAAAGCTGGCATGGGTCAGGATGGAGGCGAGGCATCTGGTGACCAGTCTAATATAATCAGTGCTCGCTAAAGGGTGGTGGATATTCAGAAATCTGAAGTGGAGCCCAGGGAAGTCGTGATGTCTGTGTTGGAGATTTTATCATGGATGCTCTTGAGTACCCACAACTGGGATGCTGAAGTCAGTTGAATCTGTTGGCAGGTGCAGAACTGTATCACGTTAGTGACAGATCTAGCCTAGAGTTTAGGATGGACGTAGGGGATGCTGACGTCGTCCTTGGCAGGAAATGTTGACAAGGGGTGGGTGTACATATTGGATCAAACCACATCATGGGTGATGAGTCTAGTTTGCCCCATGCTTGAGGTCTTGATAAAACGCATTTACAAGCAGAGGTCGAGTTGCATCTTTTGCTCGCTCTTCCTGCCCTCATTTGTTCTGTTTTGTGATGATTCACTGCATGAAGCTTTCACTGCCTTGGCGACATGTGAGCGGTGTGTTTTCGTCTCAAGCACACACATCTTTACACCGCCGCAGGCACTGGAGCACGAGATCAGCTGCCTGCCCCATGCCGCGATGGGAAACTCGAGCCAAGTCATGGGGTGGCGTTTGTTAGCCCCGGATGCAAATGGCAGCTCTGGAGAAAGGCACAGACTGCGTCCGCTATGGGCCACGTGACTTCGAATGCCAATGGCGTCGTCCCAAAGGCACCCCCGTACTGACGGCTGGCCGTTCGGACCAAATCTGGCCTGGGAACAGGAAAGAGGAACAGTGCTGATTCCTGTTAGCTCTGTTTCCTATGGTGGTCCTTCTTGTTTTTCCCTTTTCCCAAGGGGATTATGGGAACGGCGCAGATTCTTCTCAATTTTTCATTGTGGGGGGGTTATTTTTGGCCCCCTTTATTTATACATCTCTTAAGCTGGCACTTTAACTGTACTGTTTAAATTCCACTGCAGAATTGTAACCCTCCTGTGCTTTGAACCCACAACCCATTCTGCTCTTTTCACAAGTGTACCCTTAACTACCATGGCACACCCACTGGCATCTTGTTCAATTTGCTACCCTGCCGGCAGCTTCGAGAGCTATTTTTTATTTTTATTTTTGCACAATGTCCCATTTATTCATGTCTGTCAGCATAAGGCTAAGATTTCACAGTGCTCAGAGCTCCTAAATCCCCAGCCAGATTTAGGTAAAATTGCACAAGATCTATGCATTTTAAGGCTGCAGTTCTTCCCTGCCTACCAGCACCTATGGCTGGTAGCTTTGTGATTTGTTTGTTGTCAGAGTGAAATTTCCCCAGATATTGCAGCTAGCCTGAGATAGTCTGAGGGTCTCACTTGCAGATTGCGTCTGCGCTAAAATCTCTTGCGTAAATATCCGTAGGATGTATTTTTGTGAGTTTGAGCATTTTTTTTATTTCCTCGGCGGCAGCCAGTTTCCGCATGTGTGCTGGAGAGAGGCATCGACAGAGGAGGAATTTAAATGCTTACGGAATCCGTTACATACATCTTTTGTGCTTCATGCTTTAGCACGAGTAGTTTAGCATGTGGTTCTCAGTAACCATGTCAACATGTAGACAAACAACCTCAAAGAAACTTCTTGAAGGTTTAGATATCGGGGGGGGGATGACAATGTCTGTGTTGCAATCATTTTGAATTACTTGAAATTTCTGAGTAAGAGGCATCTTTTAAAGAATCGATGTCCTGCCCCCAGAATCACAGCGCATCAAAAACCTGTCGTCAAGGTGTGAATAATAGTCCTTTTGAAAAAAGTCAGAATGTAGGGAAGTTATATAACATGTTTATTGCGGGCCGATAGTTGGAGGTCAGATCTGTAACAATGGTTCTTGGCAGATATGGAAGAGTTTGTGTGTTCCTGTGGTGCAGTACACGTGTTGTAATGCAGTCAAAATTGTCAGCTGTTACTTCAGAAATTAACTGCAGTCAGCCATCGGCAGTTTAAAAAAAGCGACACATCTCGCCATGATCTGGTGAGCTTGCATGTTGTAAAATGACGATTCGCGGTGACTAATTTGTTTAACTTCAGGGTATCACAACCACGTCTTTTGGTTAAGCCGGTCCAATCGTTGGTCATTTTGCAGGAAAGAAGTGGCCTTTTTATAAAAAAAATTATTATCAACAAAAACAACACAGTATGAGACGTGACATGAAAGGCGACAGGGAGGCAGACAAACACGAAACAGAGAAGATGGCGAGAAAAAGAACCTCACTCCTGACGGGATGGTGAAGTGAAGCGTGTGACAGGGGAATGGAGGAATAGGGTTCTTTTTTGAGGATAGAGGAGAGGAGAAAAAAAGCATAACTCAGCTGTTTCGGGATCAGGAGAACAGGGGTCAGCTGGGTGATGTACAGCTGGGTGTAGGTTCAGTATTCAGGATCTGCTGGGTTTACTGGGGCAAAAAAAAACACACCCCAGTGTTACAATATAGAAGGCGATAAGGTATGGGAGAAGTGAATGAAAGACCTGACATCGCCTCACCCCCACCCTGCCCCGCCCCACTCCATCCCTGCCCACCCCAACACAAAAAAAACGGGGGTAATAATTCAGCATTAAACAGGCAAGTTCCTGGGCATCATCCGCTGGCTTTGTGATGGGGTATCTGGGGGCTTGTTTGAAATGCAGTGCTGTTTGCGGAGCAGGGGTGCAGGGTTGTGGGGGGGGGGGGGGGGGGTT
>JAODJW010000045.1:16749795-16776901 GCA_026777045.1 Hyperopisus bebe
GTGGTGGTCAACCCCCCCCCCTTCACTGCCATCATATGCACTAACACCTGTTACACAGTCCCAGTATCTATGTGTGTGTTTTGCTCTAATCCCTTATTCACTTCTTACTAGTGAGATTCATAATAACGATGAAAAATAAGTGAGGGTGGTGAAATTACTTTACCCTGATCATTTCTTGAATTTCATGATGCAAGATACGTTTCCCAATCAAACCGCATTAGGCGGTCATGTCATCTTAAACGGCACTGTAGATGATGCCCCCATCTCCATCTATGTGCTCTATGCATCATATATAAAGAGCGAGAGAGACGGATAAAACGGGGAAAGCGAATCCACTTAGAAAACCTCATTTTTAACAGATTTTTTAAACCCACGGTTGCCATCTCCGTCTTCCTGCCAAGTGGTTAAGTCGTATAAAACTGAGATGGTTTCCTTCTTTTTCCAAAGATCATCGCGAGGTCGTGATTCCCAAGACGGACAAATGGTCTGCAGACGGGGGAACTGTCTGATCAGGTCGCCGGTCCATTTCAGGTGGCTTACGGCCAAAAATTACATTAAGTACATTTTTAAATAGCCAGACGGCATATCCAAAGTAAAATTCATTGTACCGTGAACGATGAACCTTCATAATGCGGTAAACACGGGGAGGAACGTATGACGGGCATGTGTTATTAAATTTTGGCAGAATCCTCCATTGATAATTAATATTTTTTAAAAGCCGATTGTTTTGACAAGTTTTACGTTACGCCGAAGTCCACTGATATGTTTTCTATGTTTGGTCCAAAGCAGAAGATATCACCCCTTCTTCCCACACACACACACTCCCTGGTGCCCCTTCAGATGTACAGATACACAGAGAAGAGGACAGGGAAGTAGGTATACCGGGCAAAGTTCAAAACTACCTTATTTTCATCGAGACCAGGCGGGGAGAGACAGGCATGGTGGTGCTTTCAAAACATACAGTAACTGTTTACTATGCCGGCGTCTCCTGTTACAGCCATGGTGAATAGCTGGAGGAGACTTCCTGACAGGAAGCGTGTGGGGGGGCTGGTCAGCAGATACTGTATAGATTCCGGGTAGTCGAGCTAAGGACCTACCGTTACACTATAAGATGCCAAGCCCACAATCACCTAACCTCGGAGTTCAGCGTCTCTGTCACGTTTCTGTCGCCCAAGTCGCGATCGTCTCCATCACTTATACCTCAAATGACAACGTGATTTAAAAATGCCATAAATGACAGAATAAATCATTCTGAGTGATACATTTACAAACGGAGGGTAAACGCGTGATGAGTAATGAAATGTTAATAGACCGTATCTGGAATATGAGGCGGCGCAAATCTGACGGAGCTTTTTTATTAATTTCTTTTTTTTTTTTTAGTTCTGGCTTCTTCTCCAAAGTGTGGAGGCGTAGCGGTCCTGGGGGAGACGCGGCAGAGGACGCCGTCAGCGGCAGAAACTGCTCACATCTCACACGGGCGCTACGCGCAGTGCGATCTGCCGCTAATTAGTTCTCTTTGCAGTCAAACCAAAACCCAGGCAGTTTAGTCTCCACCCTGAACTCTCTTTACGCATTTTAACTGATACTGAAATGCGCTGCTAAGACATGATGGGAAATCTGTCATTTTATGGGATTTTTACTGAAGATTCACGCTATTAGGTATAATAATTTAGACTTAAAAATGAAGACTACGGATTACAGGGGATTCATTTTGGGCGCTCGCTACGAATGATTATATCGTACTTGTGGGCATGTACAAAGAACAGTATATTACAGCATTATCACAAAACAGAAAGACGCAACATTACGCATAATAGCGCTCTTTAAACAGGCCGTAATAGAAGCTGCCGTGAGATCCCCGGTGTAACATGCGGTCTGCGGTTTATTCAGCGCTACTTACGCTTCTTTAATCACTTCCTTTGGTCTTACTTCCTAAATAGTGCTCTCTAAACAAACAAGCTAGAGAAGGTGAAAACGCACCGAACTGAGCACATGGTGCTGGTGCCGATCGTCCCGGTGCGAAGCGGCATCACGTGTGAGAGGAACCGGGGAACCCAGAAGTTTGACGTATCAATACGAGAAGGAAGCTGGAGCGGCGCGGACGCACGGCGAGAGGCGCCTCGGTGCGGAGCCTCACTCTCCGTCCGGCATAGATGCTGCGATTTTTTAGAAATCCTTATTCCCGTCCGATCTGTTCGCTTACGGTGCCGCAATCCGGATCTGAATCTACGCAAATCAGAGCAGCGGAAAAGTACACTGGGAGTGCGCAAACCAAGTACAATAGAAGCATGCTTTGGCTCACCAAGGATTTGGCTGCGGTGTACTGACATTACAAGAAACGCTTATGGGAACTTACGGTACCTCAGCTGAAAGGTAATTTCTTTGTTTAATTTTAACTTTTAAAACCGTACTGTTGAAGCAGTCATCACTGCGGATCCAATTGTAGGTCATTATCTTACAAATACTTCCAGCACGCAAAGGTGTAGATCTCAAGATATAGTTGATTTTCCTTTTCTTAAATATAACTGCTGCTGGATAATTCTGTAGTGCTATTTTTTGTATATATTAATCATACGATGGCTTTTCGGTTTTGCCTCTACCCACGTTTTTTTTAGAAAAAATGAAAAAGGATGCAAATGATCCCAATTCGGCAATGCGGATTAAAATGTATATTCAAACAGGGAAAAGCGATTCGACGGACATGCCGAACTTGAGCGGCAGTAACTGGTAGCGATGCCACTGTATTGAGTCGCATTAATGCAGCTCTCGCAAAGCGCGTCTATTGTCTAGCTGCCGTCAGTGGGTGACCCTCACCTCTGCTGTTACAGGACCCGCTGCCAGCTGCGCTATCATGACTGATGGCGAGGCGCGAAAGCCCGTACAGTACTTGGACTTCCAGGAGGTGAGGGTACCCATTTGGGAGTCCGTCCAGCTCCCGGTTCGGTGCGAGGACACCGAGGGCGATGAGGAGAAGGAGAAGGAGGAGGGCAGCGCTGGGAACCCTAACGCGGAGAGTACCGGTTCCGGAGGGTCGAGCGGCCGCGATCCCGCTCCTGACCTGGTCATGGATGATAAGGAGCAGCCGCCGTACCCGGGCCTGGCACCCGTTGTCTTCTTTTGCATCAAACAGACAACCCGACCTCGCAGTTGGTGCCTCAGACTGGTCTGTAATCCATATCCTTTTCTTGCATTAACGTGGCTGACATTTCTTTTGTGCAGAGTGGCCAGGCTTTTGATCTCCTAAATCGCTTTTTGAAGCCTTTGTGTCTGACATGAGTTGGAGTGGGGGCGTCTGCAGTCCTTGTGAGTGAAAATTTGAAAATGGGCAATTATATATATATATTGCATATCGCAGCGTTTGACCAACAGCAGAACAGTAGGCTGGTCATACTCATGGGAACTGTGAGCCCTTTACAGTATGTCTCTTATATTAATGTTCAGCCCTTCAGGGACTGGCGATCTGCAAACTTTACAGTTAAATGGAAGGTGTCATCAAACATTTGGAGATTTATCGAAATATACAAAAGTTATTATTATTGAAAAGGTGTGTGTGTGTGTGTGTGTGGGGGGGGGGGTATTTTGAATTAAATTATCTTTCTTAGCGTGAAGTCGGCTTGGAGTTCTGTCAAGTTCTGTGAAGATCTGAAACAAAATATTTCATAGAAATAATGGCTGGTTCCATCGGCCCTGTCTGCTAGAAAACTTGGTGTTTCATGAACAGATCAATCTGCTAATTTCTTGGTATCTTGTTTAGGTTTTTTGTGGGTTTCTTTAGTGTTTCATTTGTTGCCGGTGTTTTTTTAACGCGCGTTGCAGTATTGATTTATGGGGGAGGCATCGCCAAACAGACCCAGGCCTTGACGGCAGCCGGTAAATCAGGCATCAGGGAAACGCACAGATGCCGCTTCACATTACGGCTCCGTGCTTCACTTTCACACAGATCCATTTGCACCCGAAACATGTCATTAGCAGTTACTCTGACAGTATTACAAAATGTAGCGAGATCGCCGTTTTAGCATGCATAAAACGCTCTCTTGTTACGACCGATTTACTGCAGATCGTTCAGGAGGGCACAGTTCATAATAAATAACTATTTGTTTATAATTTATAAACTTCGAAGCAAGGGCGTACCGAGAAATTTTGGCCCCCTTGACAGAAAGTCACCTTGGGCCACCCCTCAGCCAGCCTTACGTATACAAGGGCCCTGTGAGTCATGGTCCCCTTGAATCTGCTCCTTCGACGGACCGGCTCCGAAGGTATGGGAATGATAAAGAGAGTCGGTGTATCAGATCGCGCGGGCTGTCTGTCAGAAAGTAAAGCTGATCCCCCGATCTGCATGCGAAGCGTGGCTGTCATATGGATGATGGAACTGCTATTGTTCTTCACTGGTGGTACGGCCAATGAATTAGTAGGTCGCTGAGTATCTGTTAGCTAACGTTGGGCATGGTGCTTTTTTCATTACCTCTTTTTAAATGTTGAATATTAGCGTCGTTGAAGGGACGGATTATTGTAGCATGTTTCTGATAGTGCGATATACGTCACCCGTGTGACGTGGTGGTAGTGATGGGGTCATTTTTTTGGCGCTGTGCTCATTTTTATGCTAGCTGACTTCATTTTGTTGTGTTTTTACCCTCTGGTTTCTGGCTTCTCTTAAATATAGGACGACTGGTTTCACTCCAGTTGCAATATTTTGTTTTATTATATCTGACAGTTGCATGGATGTATGGACATTCTTCTAGCAGTAATGGTGTTGTGGGCGTGTGCCAGTTTTAAGTGTGATACTCTCCACCTTTTTCCCGGAGACAGTTTGTCGTTTCTCCACTTCCGGACTAGAGCATATATACATTTGATTGCTCCAGCCACAAATCTCCCTGCACCTGTAGGCTTGTATGGCAGCCTTTGGACCGGTGCTGTAAATACCCAGCAGACAGACACTGTATGTGGATCTTAGCAGGGGGTGTTCTGGAAATGGAGAAAGGTTACGGCCATAAGTCCTGAGAGGAATTCTGTGGGTGTCCTTAACTGAAATTGCTACAGTGATATTAAGTGATTGTATCAAGTGGCAGCTAGTAACCTATAAGTCTGTGGAACATAATGTACCTGCTTAGCCACTACAATAAATGATTATGACTGGCTGAGTTACGCGGACTGTCAGCACTGGACTCGTGTGAAATTGGGTCACGCTGGAAGGATCTTATTAGCAGTAAGTCACAGAACACCCCCACTCCACCCCCAGGTTAATGACAGTCTGCAGTTACTGTTTCAGCAAAGCATCACATTCGGTTTAGCCTTCACCCCTCAGTACGCGTGGCCTGCAGCACAATAGCTGGCTGCCGCGTACAAGTCTGAAGGCAGCTCTTGCTGACGATAGCTTGCACGGTGCTCTGCTTACGTTGCACCAGGCAAAAAAAATAAATATATATATTTATATATATTGCATGCGGAAATTAGGTGCTTTAGTTGTGAAATGCAAGCAGGTTGCACAGTAAGTATTAATAAGAGGAATAGATAATGAAGCGGTAGGTATTAAGTAGGGAGTTAATTACGCTGCATGAGTGTGTGTGTGTGTGCGTGTTTTGCTCTGGGAAGCACGTGTCATTAGCGTAGCGTTCTTGTGCTACTCCTTCAGTGGCTCATGGTGAATTTGAGACGCCTTTCCGTGGAGGAATCCGGAGCCCCCGGTGGGTGCTTCCCACGTGTCGAAGGCCCCCGCTTCCCATCAGCCTCTGCGCCTACATGCCTGGGGACCCCGTAGCAGTATTTTTTTCTTCCTGTGGGACTGGCTTGTGTTGGCAGGGAGTTCCCCAGCACGAGTACTGGCAGTTGCTAGGCACCAGTGAACTTGCGGGTTTTGGCCAGAGCATGGGCTGGTCGGGCCAGACTCCCCCATTCCAGTTGGGCACTTAAGTGCTTGATTGAACTAATTATTTTCCCAAGTGAGCCAATTTGACACTTCTCAGTGCTGAGGGTTGTTTGCCTTTTCAAGAGTCAGAAAATCTGAAGAGCACTGGCGCACCCCCCCCCCCCCGCCCCCCCCCCCCCCCCCCCCCCCCCCCCCCCACAGTCTGGTGGTGACACCCAATCACCCAATCGTCTTTCTTCTACTGATTCCCCAGTTATGACATCGCAGCGTCACATATATTTATGACCATGTTGTCTAAGGCTAACCAATCTCCCGGGTTACCGACAGTTCCACAAGCAGCATCTCGGAATGCCGGCATCGCTGGGCAGTTGCCGTGGCGACGGCAGTCACTAATACTAAGGCGAGCTTCACCCACGTAACCCATGATGTAGTGCTTTATCCGACTCACTGCTTCATTTCTAACGGTGATCGATGGTCCCTGATTAACGGCGATCTCCTCTTGGCCATCCTTCTCTCCTTCTCGTTTTCTCATCTGCTTGATGGGGTTTTTTTTATTGCCCATTCGCCCGTAATTACGTAACTAGATTCCGATGGCCGGATGCAGCCTTATCAGCATGTGAGTAAATACAGGAGGCTGGCTTTCACTTCAAACCATCAACAGGTTTGAACATCAAGTACACATCGGTCAGCTCTCTTCATCTTAGGCCGTGAGGTCTGCGAATAGTCTGGGGGAGACAAACAGACATTTTAAAGGTACTTCTTAAAATATAACGCATCCTGTGTACCGTAGCTACTTTTATTAAATGGCACAAACCTCATAGGCTGAGGAACACATAGTGGCCTTATCAAGTGTCTGTGTGCTTCACTGACGTTTTAAATAACCCCAGTCGAGTCGTGCTGGGGCTTGTGTTTTTCTGTTTGGGTAATGGTTTGTGTACCAGTTAAGGGGTTTGGCTTGCGGTTGCAAAAAAAGTAACTGGTTCAGGTCCCCTGAGAAAAGCTGCCGGTGTTACTGTTGACAAAGGTGTTTCACCCCCATCACCTTGGCGAAACATCCATATGTGAAACAGACCTATGGAAGGTAGTTAGAAAGTAGCTAAGTAATAGCATTGTGGAATAATGTTGCACTCATGGGGAAGGGAATCGGCATGCCGTTTAAACTGTGTCATAGAGTGTGGGTTTGAGATTGAGGCTTGGGGTCTGGGTCCATTACTGCTTTCATTCCCCTTTTTGGAAATGTTTTATCTCTAGACAGTCGACTCTCTTGCATTTTCCCACAATGCACTGCCATCTCCTGTTTATCTTTTTAACTCTTATTTTTTTTTAAGGTGACAACAAAAGCTGACCTAGTGAACGATGGTGTTGCAGTTCACCGCTTGGCCCTAAGAGCTTTTTGGCCAATCGTGCGACAGAGTGATTGAGGTTTTGAGGGGGACCTAATTGGGCTGATTTGGTCAGGTGGTGTAGTTGTTTTTTTTGACAGCCATTTGTGAGTTCCACCTGGCAGGAGATGCAGATCTGTCAGTGGGTTTGGGAGGCCTTAACGAGTCTGTCTTTAGATACAGCTGTGTTCTGTGACAGGATGTCTGTTTTTTCATCTGTCTGTCCCAGCTGATGCATTCGTGCGTCACATTCAGGGGCTCCTGGGCTATTTTGAGAGCACCGGTAAATATCGACTGAGCAGCTGTAAGCACATTGAACTCGCGGGGGGAAGATTTATACTTGACTGCTGCCCATTATCAAAAGCAGTGCCGAAGTGGGTGATGTATAACAGAATCACGCCCTGGAACACTCTCATAGCAGTACACAGTGATCCATAGACTTTAGATAAAGTTCTTTCTTATTTTGGAATTTCTCTGCTGTGGGCGTGGCTTACTCTTTGGAAGGCGGAGTCAAGTCTGGAAGGTGGAGTCAAGTCTGGAAGATTGAAGGGTGATTTTGCATCAGACCTGACCTATTCTGTTGGCCACAGGGGTGCTCCGCTGATGTAGGAGAGCTTCTTGGGAGGGCAAAAATAAATAAACCAGGGGGGTCCTCTTATCACCCAGATTCTGTTGAGCCATTTATCCATTTCTAGATTGACGTGGCTAAGGTCCTCCCCCGTTCTTTTGAGTTTCGCCCGTCAGTCCACGTCTCGCTGCCCTGTTTGTGACCCTATATGAACAAATGACATCCAGACAGGCTGATGATGGCTGTCATGGACGTAAAATCCGATTACTGGACCGGGTTACAGCAGAGACCACCCCAGCGGGTTGTAATCGTCCCTAAGCTCCTGAGATGTAAGACGTAATGAACATTTATGATTGTGCCTGCAGTTGAAATGCACGTATTTTATTGCCATTTGGCGCTCCTTTGAATGCATTTCCTGTTGCCACTGGAATCTTTTGATTAAGAACTTACTTTCCAAGGGAATTATGTAGGCAATATGAGAAAAACTCAGCCTGCTGCATACTGTATGCAGCATCCCTTATAAATACTGTGTTGTGTATTTTTTTCTTGTACTTATATCCCCACCCCCGGTCCATTCCGCATGTCTTCACTTCACTGTGGATTTTAAGCTGGGTACTTGTGCTAATGGTTGCCTTCTGGGTGGGCTGAACCTGCTGCTCCCCTATTGGCTGTTTTTTTGAACAGCAGTAACTGTAAGATCTGTGCGAGGAGCCGGTCATATGGGAGGGGCCTGTTAGCTGCAGTTTATGCTTTTACACATTTTCTACATTAGGGGCCCTTGCGCATACATGGATAATAGGAAAAATTCTTAATTTTGACAGAAAAAAACTAATTGCTAAGGAGACCTCAACCATTCCACCACCTGGGTTTAAAAGCTGTCAGTTTCTAAAATGACAGTAATATCTGGTTTAGAAAAAAACAAATTTGATATGGTGCTCAGTACATTAGCAGGCCTCTGAAAAGCACTTTTCTTATGAGTGAGGCCCCTGTCAGCTGGAAGATGTGGTTGTCATGGCGATGCCGACAGACGGTCCATAGGGCTTCATGGACTTTTCTGGATTCACGTTAGCGATAAACCCGAGGCGTTCTCCACATTGCCGGCGGGGGAAGGTGACGTGTCAGTGACGACTGGATGGAATCAAGGCAGTTTGACAGAGATCAGCCTGAATCTCGTACCCCACCCCACCCCAGGGTATTCTGTGGCACGGCGGTGTGGTGCTGTCCACGTCGGGCCTGGTTCGGCCACCCATCGTATCCCACGGAGCACAGAGGAAGCTCCTGGGCTCCCGCTAAAATTAGAGTGCGTGGGGAAGCCTCCAAGGGAGAGGAGCAACGTCACAGGGAACCACCTGGTTGCCAGGAAACAAGAAAGTGTGTAAAAAAAAAAAACCCTGCGTGCACTGCTGCGGAGGCGGGTGGGGGGGCGGGGGGCGTGCGGAGGCTCGGTTGCCCCATGCTGGTGGGATTTCCGCCAAGTCAGTGCATGTGCATTGCACAATGTCTGATAGGTGAGTGATCCGGAGGGCGAGGCGCAGATGGAGGTCGGGGTCGTTGCGTGACATTTCGGTGAAACCACCATCTCAGCCCATGATCTCAGGGAGGAGAGATGAGATCAAAGTATTCACGCCCTGCCAAAACTGCGGGGGGGGGGGGGGACAGGAGCCCCAACAGACACCTTATTCTGCAATGTGTCTGATGCTACTTGCTCTGTGTGGATATCTGTGTTCCCCAGGCTTACAATCCTTCCTCGTGTTTAAATGATCACGTTTCCCGACACCAGTTCTGTTCTGCCAACAATACGTTTGGTCTTTGGGCACATTCCCCGCATTTTCAGATACGCGGGTTGTGTCACTTCAGAGGGGCTCGAGTGCGTAGCTGTTGCCGTGGAGAATTTTCCAGCACTGATTTTTACCCCCCTTTCTGAAAGTGGCTTCTTTCTTTACAGCAAATTAGAAAGAGCCGTTTTTTGTTCTGCTGGGTCGAGAGCGGTTAACTTAATGCTTCACTTGTCTTCATGACCTTTCTGAACATGAAGTTCCTCGCATGGGCCTTCAGACTCCGCGGGGGTGTGTGGATTTTGAAATATACTATAGTTTTTACCCCGGGTGGCCTCTTGTAATGTTGCAGTTCTTTTTGAAATCTTGTCCACATGGGGGCGCAAGAGAGCAGGTGGTGGGTCAGAGCTGCTGTCACTGGCTACAAGCTTCAGCTCACCTTTGTGCTCACGTGCTGATTCACGTCGACTCCTTTGCCATAAGGTAGACCGGCGCAGGACAAGTAATTTAATCAGGTTTCAGGTCATGGTTTGGACTTAACGACCTTTAGGTGATAAAGGAGGTGAATCCTGTCTTGCTGTGGTTTGAATTCAGTTGGCACTGTTATGTGCTCTACACAACGTCTTTGAAAGAATATTGAAGGCACATTAATTTTGGTCTGATACCATACCAGTCAAAAGTTTGGACATGCCAAGCCTCCTACAAAAGAGAGTGAGGGTGTTGGCCTGGCCACCTGACGTAAACACAACAGAAATAGTTTTGGTTTGACCAGAGAGTGAAGGAAAAGCGGCCAATGAGTGCTCAGCATACATGTGAGACCTCCTTCAGGACAGCTGGAAAAGCATCCCAGAAGGCCACCTCATGGAACTGGTGTAGAGGAGACAGTTGGGTCAGCCAGTCCCTGGAGAAGTTGGGGATAAGGGCCTTGCTCAAGTGCCCAGTAGTGGGATCATTCTGCCGATCATGGGATTTGAACTGGCAACCTTCTGAGTCCCAACCTGCAGAGCTGCACCCCCCCCCCCCCCTAAGAAATTCATTTTATTTGTTCAATACTCTGTTGGTCAGCAAATAATTCCATGTTATTTTGTAGTTTTGATGTCTTTATAATTTTTCTTAAATGTAGAGAATAGTGTAGATAAACATTTCCATGGGTGAGTGTGTCCAAACTTTTGACTGGTACTGTACGTTCCATGAATTCTTAAACTAGCCTCTTGTTTACTGAATGTTCTTTTGTTGCACTTCTGGTCATTCTGGGTGCTCTGATGTTCAGCTGTGTTGTTCCGCTTGGGGCTGACCGCTGACCTGTGTGGCTTTGATGTATAACCATGCTGGCTGCTGGGTGAGACATTATCTCCAGAGCTTATTTATTTATTGATTAGCAGTTGCTTTCACTGGTGGGAGCTGTTGTGTTAATGCTGGACAAACCCATGGTAAACTACTACATCATCATTGGGGTTTCTTTACTAAGACTGGCTTGATTTAAATATTGACTTAAATTTAAGTTGAAGATGAATCCAGATTAATGAGTTTGGAGATCGAGTTTTTGAGACCTTGACCCTTCGACTGCAGTTATCTTTGCAGCCGTAACGCAGGACATGGGCTGAAATTGCAGCAAACCGCTGCTCGCTTCCCTGCAGTACAGCCGCTGTCAGGCCTGTCAAATCGCTTCACGTTGATTTTTACAGCAATCAGCATAATCTGCCTCCCGCATTTTACAACAGAACTCGTAACTGTCACAGGTGCACCGACATCACGCTCTGCTGTGTTTATGGGTACGTGAGACCATAAATATCAAATCAATTCACGTTAAAGGCTTGTAGCAACATTAGTAAATTCTAACAGATGACTGTTTTTAATCGGCACCAGTGTTTGAAACATTTATTAAATATGCACCATATTTCCTTCGGTGGATTATCGAGACCTAATTAACGTGATGCAAATGGCTGCGTAAATTACCGCTAAGTGGTGGATTCAGCCTCTGGGTGCTCTGGATGGTGTTGAGGATGACATGGATTGGAGCTTGTGGGCACCTTTTGGGCCCGGTTGGGTTTTCCTGCAGGGCCCGCTTTGGCGCTGAAGGCCCCCCGCCGGTCTTCTCCATGTGTCTCATCCATCTCATTTAGCTTTAAAGACGAGCGATCTGGCTCCATCTCCGCCCCTTAGCATCGACGGTTAGAGCTTCGCAGACGTGTTTCAAAAGGCAGTGAAGGATTGTTCCTGGAGGTCGCGTGCATTTATGTTTCTCACATCTTCATCGTGTAACATGCTCCACATCTGTCAGGTACTGTTGCTGGTGAAAGCTGTGCCCCCCCCCCCCCACTCCCCGCAGCTATCAGGAGACAGCATTTGTGAGGCATCGGTGGGGCGTGACGCCTGCAACTCATCGCACCACCGGCTCGCCGATGAGCCGCTGTGTCTACATGCATCTGACACCAACATCTGCCCAACCTGCTCCACGTCGAGCTTGTCCAGGAGTTCCGGCGTGACTTCGGAAAACAAATGTCCGTTCCCCCATCTCCCACATGTGTGGCTGAGAGCGTTTTCGTGGTGGTGCAGATTATGTAGCTGTTTGTTTTTGACTAAAAGCCCCAAAGAGGTTTCAGCTTAGAGGACGGGTTGTGTGAAGGATGGACACTCTGACCTCCGTCCCAGGGGCTTATGGGATATGTACGGCAGAAATATGGATGGAAAAATGCAGAATGAATGAAGAGCAGGGCAGATGAGAGAGGCAATGGTAGACCAGTGTCACCATCAAGAGCCATAACCAGTAGCACTGGGGAAACTGGGGAATGGGCTTAGACGGGCTGAACAGACTGGGACAATTACACTGAGCAAAGTCAATAAGCCACAATATCTTGCATGAAAATCTAGAAGATGAATTTTGGACGATCTGTTAATAAGAAGATACAGTAAAGTGTTATATAAGATGGACATTTATTGATCCCTGTGGGGGAAATGTCTCTGTCCAGTAGCACAGAAAGAATTACTGCAAAGGATGATGTAAGTAAAAAGAAAATGTAAAGGAATATCAATAATATCAACAGAGAAGTAATAAATAAAAGAACTGGGCAGTAGAATATAACACTATGGCAAATATAATTTTTGGATCCATCCATCCAGCCATCTTCCAACCGGCTTATCCTACTGGGTCACGGGGGGTCCAGAGCCTATCCTGGAAGCAACAGGCACGAGGCAGGAAACAACCCTGGACGGGGGGCCAGCCCATCACAGGGCACACTCACACACCAGTCACTCACACAGGCACACCTATGGGCAATTTAGTAACTCCAATTAGCCTCAGCATGTCTTTGGACTGTGGGGGGAAACCGGAGTACCCAGAGGAAACCCCACAACGACACAGGGAGAACATGCAAACTCCACACACATGTGACCCAGGCAGAGACTTAAACCCAGGTGTGTGTGTGTGTGTGTGTGTGTGTGTGTGTGTGTGTACCTTACCTTATGGGGACACAATGTCCCCACAACGTGCTAAATATCGTTTTTTTTCCCTTATGAGGACCAATTTCCTGGTCCCCATAAGGGAAAACTGTATTTTATAAAAATCAGTGACTGCAATGAAAAAAACTAAAAATGCAAAAACTCCTGTATTTTGTTTGGTTACTTATGGTTAAGGTTTGGGCTGGGTGGGCTTAAGGTCGTTGTGTTGTAACTAAAATTTTCCACATGGAAATGAATAGAGAGTCCCCCACAAAGATATAATTACAAACCTGTAACCTGTGTGTGTGTATATATATATATATATATATATATATATATGTATATATGCACTTAAATCTGCATTTTTAAATCCTGGTTTAATCCTGGTTCTGCTGGCCGCTGAGCAGCAGGTTGCTTCCAGGTACACAAGAACAAGATGAAGTAGGGGGCACTGGGAACGTCCAGAAAGCAGCCAGGTAAAGGACTGCAGCGACTTTCTAATGGCAGAGGTGACTGTCAATTTGTCTGGCAGTTTCTCATGAATTGTAGGATGACATCGAGTGACCTTCAAAAAGAATGGGAAACATTAAGTGCAGGTGTGAGGTGCACTGCTAGGACAGTGTGTATCAGGCTCCTAGAAGCAGGACTGAAGACCCATAAAGCAAGGAAGGAGCCCTTCATCACTGAGAAGCAAGGAAGAGCTTGATGCTATTCATAGACACACACCCAAAAAATGAGAAATGAGTGAAAATAAATTGTCCTGTGGTCTCTTAATTTTTTCTGTGGCTGTATATTCCATAGACATTTCAACCTTAAACAATTTGCAATTTGCACAACAGCTTTTTGCGCTATGTTTACTAAATGGGTATTTATAGATATTTGCAATTTATTTGTGAGCAGTAATCATGTTAAACTATACAATCCTGTAGATCCTGCAGGTTGACAGTTCAGGTCATTTGCGAATTCTTGTTCTTCAGAGCTGTTTCTCAGCCCTTTTTATGGCTGTGTAATTGAGTCATTTAAATACAAATGCGAATGTAAACCGTTTGTCCATCGCCGTAGTGACAGCTGGCTGCTCGCCCAGGAAGGCTCCGCTCTCCTTCCCATGAATCACGCAAGAATCTCCGGATCCTTCCAGAAACGCTCGGCCTTGAGGGTGGCCTTTAGACGTGTGTCGGGAACGCAAACCCCAGGCTGCCGGCACGCAGGGTCTCCTCCCTGCTGCCGTGACCGACCGATGACCCCGGTCCTCCATTTTGATTGGCTCTGAGCCTCAGACAACTCTAAAAGCAAAACGTTCCACAGAAGCCAATGTGACAGAAAATAGCTGATGGCCTGGGTCTTGTTAAATGATTCAACAGTGACAGGTTTATGTCATTTAAAAAATTTTAAAGATCAAATGAGCTTTTTGTGATATTAGTCATGAACTTTCTGCTGTGGGTTTGGCTTCTCTTAGTGTTCTGAATTTTAAGGGGTTCTGGTTGGGTGTCGGTTGTCACCAGGAATCATCTACTCTAAGAAACCACCTTAATTGGCTCCAGAGTAAATGCAGTAGGCTTGTGTGGCTCTTGAACTTGGTCCAATATTTTATTATTTTGGTGGATCTGCGGCCAATCTCGTAAAGCAAGGTTGAGGCTGGAGCCAATCGCGTTGCACGCCTGGAGCCAGTGGGCGTGTGCCACACCTTGTTGATGTTTTCTAAGGCTTTGCCATCCTGCACTTAGTCTGTCATGAAGATGTAACCATGACAGCTCCAGCCCAAGTTTGAAGCTTTTTTGTGCGAGTATGTGTGTTGGTCTCCAGTGTGAACATGCACCTGGAAAGTGCGTTGTCATTTACCTACCGGGTTATAAGATCCGATCACATCTATCGCAACAAACTAAATGGGTGACAGAACAAAATATAAAAACTAAACAGAAAATAATGAAGACTTTTAAATTAAAGTATCCTACTGTGATTTCTTGCTCTGTCCTTCCTTTTTCACACCATAGTGTTCCTCAGTGCCGCCATTCTCCTCTCTCTAGTCTGCTGTGAGGTTGTAAAAGATTCAGACATGAGCACAGATGTTTAAGTCTCTCCCTGACATTATCACCCCGAATGCAATAAAGCAATTAGCAGTTAAACCTTGAGCAAATGCTGTAATTAACCTGTGGATGTCAGAATTAGGTCTGTTCACCATCCGGGAGGATGTAGCCAAGAGATGCATATTGCTTTCTTATTAATTTCATTTTAGGTTCTCCGAGATGTAAACCGGAATACAGCAAGGAGGGAAACACCGGCATCAGTCCAACATTTAAGGAACCGGATGTCTGACCCCAGGGTTTACAAGCAGTCAGTTTGTATAAATGTAAACAGTAAATTGAAAAGTGCTTTTGGGTATGAAGTATTAGCAGAGTGACAGCTATAGTAGTGAGGAAAGTACGTGGAGAGGCAGCCTTAGAAATCACTGTGCTGAAGTCTGTAAAGTGACAGGGTCTCTGCAGAGGAATCGTTAATCAGCAGAGGACGGCGGTCGGAGGATATGGACGATGGGTCTCCTGTTTTTGGCTGAAGTCCCACAGTTACGTCACGAAGGTCTGGTAACTGCTCCTCTTCGTTTGTGCAGCCCAATGCGTTTGAAGCCATTACATCGCCAGCGTTTCGACTTAATCGATTTTTTGATTTAAGACTTGGTTTGCCCTGCAGTCCCCTGCTCCTTCATTGCCATTTGAAGGGCGAACAGATGAGGGATTTGAGACTCATATGGCCAGTGGTTCACTGTTAGCCTAGCACGCATTCTGCCTAAGCTACCGGGTCAAGCCTTTGATTTTAATGCTACTTCCTATCAGGGAACTGGGCCAACTTCCTGTTTCTGTGTGAAACCTGGAGAAAAGCGAAATGCTTCTCTGCCAGTGTAACCAGAACATGAATAATTTCTGCTTACGTAGATCAGCGGTGGCCAATCTTATCCTTAAAGGGCCGGTGTGTGTGCAGGTTTTTGGGATAACCTGTAGGTCAGCTGTTCAAACCCAGGTGTGAGGACTCTTTAGCCGATCAGTCCTCTAATTAGTAATCTAATTAGGGAGTTGCAGCGAAAACCCGCATACACACCGGCCCTTTGTGGATAAGATTGGCCCCCCCTGGCGTAGATGTACTTCATTTTGAGTAATGCATGAGTTTTCGTCAAAATTTCTATGGTTTACCAAACATTCTATTGCACAAGGAAGAAAAAAACAACAAGAAAAAAAATGGCAAAACTGAGATCATAAAGCTCATGGAATTGAAAAAGTGTTTGAATGCAACTCAAGCAGTAATAGTTTACTATGAGCAATTTGGCATTGCGCCATCTGTGGAAAAAACGCCAGAATTACAGGCCGGGATGTGGTTTTAACTTGGTTTGTCATTATGCTGTAGCATATTAGGATGATATTCACATAGGAGAGTACAGAAAAGTGATAGGGCCACATTAATGGATGTGTAGATATCTACATAGGACATGTGTGGTTGTTGGGGAATCCCTGATGGAATAGAAACTTCTAATGTTATTTTTTGAGGGCACAACCTTGAGTCTTGATGGTGGCCTATGGCAGTGACACCTGGCTGCCTTAGTGGAGTGTCAGGAAGTCCCTCTGGGGTGGCTGCACCCACCCACCCATGTCAGGCTGAGCTCTTAAGCCTGTGTAGCTGTCGCTGGGCCCAGGGATCCGGGTCTCAGGGCCTCTGCCGGTTGCTGTGACCAGCCCGGAACAGGGCCCCCTGTGTGCGGACTTTTAATGAAACCCGTCTGCTTCCTGAGGGGCTCAAGGCGAGGAAGGTCTGCCGGCGTCGTTCGCATCAAGGGGCAAGAAAAGGAGGAAATTCATGAGGCAGCTTCTTCTGTAAACACTTCTGCTGGGTTATGGCTGTTTGCGGAGCCAGGGGCTGTATGGGACAGACACCCCCAGACCCTGCTGGGATGATGCTCTCAGTTATTTTTTTCTTGGAGTTTAGAAATCTCCATCTTTACGTTTGTCCTTGATTTGCTGCCTCGGAAACACAGTCCGCAGTTTGTAGGAGGCGTCGACGCCGCTCGCTCACTCACTCGCTGGCTGTGGGGGGGCGTGGCTGGCTGGCAGGCTGGCGTCACACGCTCACGTCAGGCTGCGATGCATGATTCCAAAATAGGAGCACAACTCCAGAGAGGGATTTACTTCATATGTGCTCTGCACTTTAGAGGAGCAATTATTCTTTACGTTTGACCTGATTGGCTTCTTTACCTTTCGTCTGTGCTAGTTTTAATCGAGGGGCACTCTCACACTCTCTCACAAATTCACACACGCTCACACATGCTCACAACCTCTCACACTCACAGACTGTCTCAGACACTGTCACACATGCTCACAAACTCCCTGACACATTCTTACACCCTCACACACTCTCTCCGATTCTCATTCTCTCACTCTTTCACACTCTTACTTTCTCACACACTTTCTCAGATTCTCACACTCTTGATCGCACTTTCTCAGTATTTCACACTCTCTTAATTTCTTACAATCACACTCTCACTTTCTCACAATCTCACACTAACACACGTCACTGTTCTTACAGTGGGGATTGTACCAAACGTCTTTGGTTTTCGACATGATGCGGTTTTGGGTTTGACACTGACATTGTGAATTCTGACATAAAATGAAGAAGGTGGATGGAAGATACGTTCTTTTCCCACTCACACTGACACACGCTTACGGAGACACACACACACCGACTGACGCACGCAGAGACACAGACTCGCACGCACGTACACACAAGCACCAACACACTCACACGCAGCAACACACTCTCTCACACACACCGACATACGTACACAGAGACACACAGCAACACACGCTGTCACCAACACACACATACAGTGACACATTCTCACACACACACATACAAGCCCGTCCTTTAGCTAATGAACCACAGCAGAGGGTCTTCCAAATAAAAAGGTCCTTTATTCCGGCAGAGCTCAGCGTGGCATTTGGTGGCTCTGACTGCGGCTGCTGTTGCTGTCCGCGGCTTGGTGGCACCGCATGCTTGGGGACACAGAGTGCGCTGGCGTCTGTTATCGCAGGATGAGGCGGCGGTGGCGCCGCGTGTTAGGCGAGAGCCCCCCGTGTCAGCGGCCCTCCGCGTGCGCGGCTGCCATTAACCCGTCGCCAGGCAACTCTCCGGGGACAAGACATTCCTGAGAACATCTCCCTCCGCAGGCAGAGCTGCAGAACAAGCCGCAGCCAGAGGGCGGCACGGAGCTCGGATGTTCGCTGCAGTGGGACGGCAGTCGGCACGTTACCCAGAGGGCTACGGGGCGTGCTGGTTACTTGGTGCTCTATCTCTGGCTGAAACCCAATGCCAGAGTGGCTGGTAAAATGAATCAGCGGGAGTTTATCCATACCCTGCCTCTAAAATGTAACTTTTTTTCCATTAAACATTTATTTGTTTGCTTTGGCTTTTAGGTTTTTTTAGAGGTTCAAGCAGCATTAGCTGCTGGATTCCTATTGTTTTGTTTTTTATTGTCTTTTAAATGTAACTTTAATGTCCCCTATTTCAACGTATCCCTGTGCCTCTGAAAAGCACTTTGAATTGCCTTGCATCTGAATTGTGCTATATAAATAAGCTTGCCTCGCCTTCCCGACGGGCCTCCCTCTTGGCTTGTGATGAGAGCGAGGAAATAATAACCGAAGGTTCGACAAATTCCCTGGACTGAGACTAAGATCCGCTCCAGCCATGAGACCAAAAAGCCCTCAGCTCGACAGAAAGTCTGAGCAAAATTAGTGCTTGACTGTCCAGGATGGGGTCTTGGAGGGGGCCTGGGGAGCTGTATTAGCACTTGTGGCACGGTCACTATGACACCACGCTGGAACGGTGAAGGACATCGGGCATCTTTGGGTGCCGCCTAGCTGGGAGTCGTGACCCGTTACCCTTGAGGAGGCTCTTCCCGTTGCCTTGATGCAGGTGCCAATTTGATGGGAGGTCTGGGGTCACAGTGGTGTTGGGTGTCATCGGCTCTTCTTGTTACTGTAAATTGGTGTTTCTCAGTCCGGTCCTCAGGGACTCACAAATAGTCCCTCCTGGGAGGGAACAAAAATATGGACCGACAGTAAAGTCCCCAAGGACCGGATTGGGAAACACTGCTGTAAATTACTGCATGACATGGAGAAAATATCCTTTTAGCCTCTGGCAGCAATCCCAGAATTCCAGAGGCGATTAAGAGGGAGAGCTCAGATCCTTCCTAGTCTGAATTCCTAATGGTGCCTTTCTCCAAAGGAAGACGTCACTTCCGGATTCAAACCAGACTTACAGGTCACTTGTGCATGGCTCTAGCCCCACCCTACATGTTAGTTCCTTGTAGCATTTTGGAAAGCAGGGGCTGTTGTCGGGGGCAACAGTGTTGAGGTGTGGTCTACATTGCCATGGTTACAGGAAGCGTACTCACTAGGACACTGTGCTGGGCTCCCATACATGGAGAGGGGCAAGGCATGTCCACCCATGCAACCTACCTGCAAATGTTGACCTTGAGGTACATGTTCCCTGACCCACACCTTAAATCAGTAAATTTCAAGGTTAAATATACAGCATAGCAGAGCTGGGCTCACATGGTTTTATGCAGGTTTGTCACGTGGTCCTCCTTAATGCGCCCATTAATCTCCAACAAATAAATAATTGTTAATAGCCGGGTATTATTGCCAGGGGACCTATAGCAAGTGGGTGTGAAGTTCAGTTGCGAAGATGTAAAGTTTTTTTTGGGGGGGGGGGGGGTTAAATGTGTCTGACTGGTATCCCACAGATATATTCCTTAATGCATTTGCTCTTTGTGAACATCGTGAGCCAATCGCGCAGATATCGCCATGGTTCCCAAAAGTCAACAGCAGAGCCTGGTTGGTTAAATCCCTAAATTCTGTTGTTTTTTTTTTGTTTATTTGTCCTCCACAGCCGCTCATGCGTCGTGCTTCCGTTCAGTGTTGCGGCAGACCTCGCAGCGGGCGCTGCAGCGAAGGGGGGGGCGGTAGGGTGCAGGGAATACTATGCAAACACCAGCACAAAATTACAGCCCTTTTATCAGAAATTACAGCCTGCGGGGAGACCCAGCCGAAATGTTTGCATCTGTCTGTAGTTTGTTAATCTAATTGTTTCGACGACTAAGTAGTTTTGTCCTGGTAGCTATGTGGCTCGAGGAGTCCTGGGTCATAAGTCTGTGAGGAAAACAAAACTAAACGAAATCAAATGAAACGAAAACAATGCAAACAAAAGCATCCCTGGATTGTTGGTCTTTTTCCTCAAGCGACTGCGACTGTCGGTTAAAGTGAAATGAGACCTTCTGCGGCATCGGCTTATTGGTTTGAGCCACTTGGAAAACGTGGGTGGAATTTTTTTCCCATGATGCCTCAGGCTGATGATGAGGCCCACAAGCACCTGGGTCAGAGCTGAAGGAATGAGTGTTAAAAAATACGTGATTTTTGAAGCTGTGTGTAAAAAAAGAAAAAAAAAAAAAATGACTGATTCTCTTAGGAAGACCACAGCCAGTACAGCAGCCATCTTTAAACCGGTTGAGTTTTATTAATTTTCCTTGTGAAATCGAAGCTGTGGTTTGTTAAAGCAATACTTTCATCCAAAGAGACTTCTGGCCATGACCATGTGCTGCTTGGTTCAACCAACAAGAAGTGGAGTAAACCAGGAAAATAATCCCACCCCTGTGTGTTCCAAGCCATTTTTCCCCACTACTAACTGGCATTGCTCATGGGGTAGCAGTTAAGGAACTGGGTATTAATCGTAACCACTCTAGGGAAATTCCAGGCTGCACAAATGGCTTAATTGTAGAATAATAAGAGGTATGGTGCCTTTGCTGAAGACTGTTCTATGATGATCTGAGAATTCCCCAAGTTGTTATTAAAATGAATGAATATTAAGTGGTCAAGCTGCAGAAACACATTGCAAAAGTGTTTGGTCTTTAAATCCAGTCATACTGATCGTAGCCTATGTGACACTCTAGGCAAACTTCACCACCAGTGCCCCCTGTTGGAGACAAAGTGAAATCGGCTAGATGAGTTGGTGCCCCCTTAAAAGATGGCGTCCTAGGGTTGGCCAGCACCGAATCCAGCCTCTCTGGTGCCATGATGTCACGGTGCCGCCCTTAAAACCGCAATGCTTCCCCATGGACACCATCTGCGGTGCCAAAGACTGCCTTGTGCCTGGGATGTGTGTTGAGTGACTGTCCACTGATCTCTCAAGGCAGAAATTCGGTAAAAGCTCAGTCTGTTTTTCTCGAGTGATTCTCTCTTAGTCTACAGCCTCCTTAGCAGCCATATCTCAGTTACGGCACTTTTCATTCCTAGCGGTGCTAGCCTGACATCCTGAGGGCAAGCTGATCCCGGATCAGCGAGTGGGTGGAAGGAGTCTGCAAATGTGTCCATATAAGGGCCTAGCGGGCCGGTGCTCAGGCCTTATCTCTGTCCGCCAGATTCCAGGTAGTTATGCAGTTATGGAGCCAGTAATCGGTTGTCTGTCTGCATTTCTTTGTCCTTCTCACCGCGTTAATCACTCGTTGGTCGGCGCTTCTGTGCCGGTGGTCTGCGGATCTTCCCTCCAAAGGCTGCTGTCCTGGTTGCTGGGCACCTGGGTCACGGAATTGATTTCACACAGTAGAACTATCATGGCTAACTTAATGAACTGCAGGGCCAAGAGCTGTTTTTTCCGTTAGTAAAAAATGAAGCTGTTTTTCTTTTGGGTGGTGTCCTAAAACTCCTTAGCACAGGACTCAAACAGGACTCTCCCCATCTTCAGATTTGGGGTGTTGCCACTCTCATGTGTTTAAACAGTTTGTACTATGACTTGTCCTCAGCATCCATGTTAGCCGGCTATCGTCCTATAAGCTGTAAATTTTGGTGCTGGTTTAAGGCCCTATATACACTTTGCACCTGTAGCTAAGTAAACACCGGCATTCCTGACCAAAGGCTACAGATGGCTAAGATCACTTTGCTGCGATTTTACGCCGTTCCTGAGAGTGTGTGATTCAGGGTGGGGTCACGGTGTATCCGGGTGCGGGGAGTAGCCTCAGAGAGCCTGGCTGGCACAGTCTTTCCCAGTCTGACAGGACGTCTCCAGCACGAGAGCCAGCTGGTGTCTGCGCAGATGTTGGTTTTCCCCTGGCCGACATCCGAGGAAGTTTTTGCGAATATTTCACAAGGTAGAGCCCCTGTTTTACGCTTAGAAATGCACTTCGTTCTATCCGTAGGTGCTACAGTCCGCGCTAGTGTATTTGGTTGGTTTTTCGATATGGAAACATGCTGTACACACCCCCCCCCCCAGAACTCCTGGTGTATCCTGTGCACCTCTGGACCCCTGGCTTGCACCCCCATCCCCACTAATGTCGTTGTTGATTCAACACAGAAGGAGTTTATTTACCGAAGTAAAATGTCTTTTCATTTTTGCAACCAGGTTTCACATGTGGCAGTGTGGCTGTGGACATTTTTAAGGTGTGTTTTTAAGGTGAGGAGATGAATACCCCCACCCCCCTCCCCCACCCCCATTACTGTACCTCCTGAGGGTGATATTCAGGTGGGGGGGAGAAATTTAGCAGCAACCAGTTCAATGTTATTCATGCTCTATTGAATGTGGCTCTGTGGGGGAGTAGATGCTGGAAATCTGTCCCTATTAATAGCTTTCTGTATTCACTTTGCTGGAGGAGTGATGTGATTAATTACGCTTCTCTTGCTGGGGGAGGGGGGGGGGTTGCTAGTGCGACGTCATCTATTTCTGTTTTTAAATCCTACCTCTATAAATGGTGCCACCCATGATGCTTGGGTCAAACTCTGAACTTCCCTCTGATAGGAAAAAGGAAGTTTTGAAACCCAAAGTGGGCGGGATCACACTGGGTTGTCAATCACTGGCCTCACCCAGTGGGATCCCCAGAATTTTATCCAATCAATCTTGGCCGTGGTTACGGCTTCACCCCCTTCTGCTGAAGTTTGATTTGACATTTTGACATTTAAATGTGGAAGGTGCTTGTGCAAATCCAGGTCCGGTTTTTCCTTATCACCAGACGTGATGTCACAGACTTCATTGTGTCCCCGTCTGTGTGAGGCTTCAGGAGACTGGTCTCAGCTGACCCTAATGGATGTCTGGCCAAGGACATGAAAAGTACACTTTGCCCGTAGCCATCTTGAAGGGGAAACAGACACTGTGCCATAGATGCTGTGTGTCCCTCCTCGCCTACCATACTTTGCGTGCTCATGCAAGTTCTCTGTGTAAAGGGCACCGAGGAGAGGTTCCAACAATGTTTGATACATATGCCTGCTGATAAAAGGTGCTTGGGAAAAATGAGCAACCTAGTGAAGTCAAGGTCAGCTGATTGGCAGTGGCAATCTTCAAAACAAGTCAGTCAAGTCTTCATGAGTCCATATGACCAGAGTCAGTTGGCAGAACCTGAGTCCATATCCTTCTAACTAAACTCTGTGATTCTCCATCAGCCCTGTTGACCCTGAAATGGGTGATGCCTCCCTGTTGTTTGGTCAAACTGCTGTGAACCCAGTGGGACTCAGCATTCGTTAAAATCTCGAGATGAAGCATCGCATTTGGATGTACAGCCTGGCCTGAAACGTTGTCTAATGGTGACTAAACGGATAAGCGAGTGAGCGAACCGCTCCAAGGACCCCAGGACGTCTTCGCTTAGAACGTTCCGGAAGGATGGTCTGTCTTCATGTTTTGGATACCATGTCGGCCATCCGTCGTCAGGGGGAGAGCGACCCAAAGTGTCCGTTCCAGGGGAGGTTTACGTTCTGCGCTGTCGGGGGAGATTTCTGTAAGGCTGAGGGGTGTAAATGTGATAAATCCGCCCTCCCTCCCTCTCTGTTTGCCTCTCGCTGGCAGTTTAAACTTTTTGTCAGTCTCTTTCTGGCGGGATGGAATGGAAATGATGAAGATGGGGGGGGGGGGGTCACAGCAGAGCTGTGCACGACTGAAGCTCCCCCCTCGTGTAATCAGTCTTGTTATTACCTAGTTACCCGCTAACAATATTATGGGTTACTACAGTGTGCTGCCAGATGGACAGACAGGAATACAGAGTGTTTGGCTTTTTGGTGATGAATTAACTGCTGTTTTTTTTTTTAAGGCAAGGCAAAGGTCTGTCCTTTCATAATCTACCAGCCATAGAAAGACACGTAAATGCAATTAGTGTATGTGTGTGCGTGTGTGTGTGTGTGTGTGTGTGTGTGTATATATATATATATATATATATATATATAAAAATGAAATGGTATTTTGTCTAGAGTTGAGAGTGGGGGATGGGGTTTTGCATGTCTTGTTTTTACATGAATTTGTGGCTGGCGAGCGAGTCTGGTAGCTTTTAAAAGATCTGCGTTCTGTCAGGTTTTTCTCTGAAGGCACACGTGGGGGAGCCGCCTGTTCTCAAGCCATTGGGGGTGGCTATTTTTTTTCTCTCTCTCTCCATTTCTTGTTGACCCTTGACTCCTGTGCACCTGGTTCGAGCGCGTGAGCATGCTGGTCATCCTCCTGAACTGTGCGACCCTGGGCCTGTACCAGCCCTGCGAGGACATCCGCTGCGAGTCTGATTGGTGCTCCATCCTGCAGGTGAGCGCCCCCTGGAGGACGGGAGGTGTGGGAACAGGGGAAGGGGGGTTAAATACCAGAAAGGGGAAGTTCTGTCACACACTTGTCCCTTGTGATTGACCCGGACTGGTGAATAATCGGGTGCGTGAGTAATCGTGCTGTGAAATCGTGAGGCGTGACTCAGCCTGGATCAGCTGGGGGCGTGGCAGTCACGAACAAGGACAGGCGAATGGGAAGCTTGTCTTGAATTGCCCCAGAAAAATATCAGTAAAAAAGAAGCAAAGTAACTAAAAGCATGAAAAAATGTCACAATGGAGTACCTTTGACGTTGTTTTCCTGCTGCTGCGTCTGTGCCCGCAGGCGTTTGATGACTTCATCTTCGCCTTCTTCGCCGTCGAGATGGTCATCAAGATGCTCGCTCTCGGGATCTTCGGGCCCAAGTGTTACCTAAGCGACACCTGGAATCGCCTGGACTTCTTCATCGTCATGGCTGGGTCAGTCCCGTCCCCCCTAATCCCACCCCAGCCCCTCAGCTGACAGGAAGAGGCTCTGCCTCGTGCTGCTGATGCCGTCTGGATGCGTCAGATGTTCCTGGGATGTCCGTTGCTCACCGCAAATACTGTGCTCTCACCTCTGAGTTGTTCACGCTGCTCGTTTTCTTCCTGCGACACACCTTCATCCTGTACCCTTACTTACATTGTGTAACATCTCCAACCTCCTGTCTGTGTTTAAATGTCCTTCAAGACAAACCCCTCCCCTCCTTCTGGCATGGTTTCCCATTGATTAGTTTATTTTTCCATAATCATTTCCATAAACCTATTATCTTGAGCGAGGTATGCTTCTTTTGTATAGAAATGTTGCCAATTATCCATTTAATTTCTTAATTGACCTGAACTTAATTAGACTGGAGGTTTTATCTGTGGCTGACAGGAGTCCCAGCCCAGAAGCAGGGCCTGTGTGATGCTGGGTGGTGCTTGGAAGATTCTCAGCAGGTTCTGAGTGGTGCTAGTAGGGTTCTAAGCAGGTTCTGGGTGGTGCTGGTAGGGTTCTAAGCAGGTTCTGGTGGTGCTGGTCAGGTTCTGAGTAGGTTCTGGGTGGTGCTGGCAGGGTTTTGAGCAGTTTCAGGGTGGTGCTGGTCAGGTTCTGAGTAGGTTCTGGGTGGTGCTGGCAGGGTTTTGAGCAGTTTCAGGGTGGTGCTGGTCAGGTTCTGAGCAGGTTCTGAGTGGTGCTGGCTGGGTTTTGAGCAGTTTCTGGGTGGTGCTGGTCAGGTTCTGAGCAGGTTCTGCATGGTGCTGGCAGGATTCTCAGCAGGTTCTGGTGGTGCTGGTCAGGTTCTGAGTGGTGCTGACTGGGTTTTGAGCAGGTTCTGAGTGGTGCTGGCCAGGTTCTGAGCAGGTTTGGAGTGGTGCTGGTAGGGTTCTAAACATGTTCTGGGTGCTGCTGGCTGGGGTCTGAACAGGTTCTGGGTGGTGTTGGTCGGGTTTTGAGCATGTTCTGGGTGGTGCAGGTCAGGTTCTGAGTTGATTTGGGTGGTGCTGGCAGGGTTTTGAGCAGTTTCTGGGTGGTGCTGGTCAGGTTCTGAGTGGTGCTGGCTGGGTTTTGAGCAGGTTTTGGGTGGTGTTGGCCCGGGTTATGAGCAGGTTCTGAGCATCCTGGTAGGGTTCTAAGCAGGTTCTGGGTGGTGCTGGCTTGGTTCTGAACAAGTGTTGGGTGCTGTTGGTCGGGTTCTGAGCAGATTCTGAGTGGTGGTGCTCTTTCCTTTGCTTGTGCCCCCTACAGGATGATGGAGTACTCGCTGGACGGCCACAACTCCAGCCTATCGGCCATTCGCACCGTGCGCGTGCTGAGACCCCTTCGGGCCATCAACAGGGTCCCCAGTAAGTGACACACTGGCCGCTGATAGATCCGGGCATTATTCCTACCAATCAACTACTGTACTGTGTTAGCTCATTGGGAGGTGCCAACAAAGTAACCAATGCAAAGGGAAACAGCTCCAACATTCAGCAATTCAAGAGTTTATTGTCTTAAGCAAGTAAACAGTTATGCTATATAATGAAAATCTTGCTCTGCATAACACAAACATAACACAAACACCGGTATAAATTAAGTTGCTAAAGGAATGCAATTAAATAGTAAGTCAATAAGATAATAATTACAATAAGTACAATCATGGTAATAAATTCATTAACACGGTGCAATGTAAAAGTGTAATGCAGATACTGTGAGTGTCGCGAAGGAGTCCTATGTTAAGGGTAATAGTCCAACAGCATGTGTAAATGACCAGGCTGCTGTGCAGTCAAATTGCTGCCTTTTAAAGGAAAGGCTTGTTAAATTCCCAGCCTGATCTGTTCCGAAGTCAGCAGGTCGGCAGAGACAGTCTGCCCGGCCCAGAGATTCCGGGATTGCCGGGGGAGATTTGGTGATTTAGCGAGGGGTGTGTAAGAGGGCCGGAGGTGGAGCCCAGCGTGGTGATATATGGCAAACAAAACCAAGCAAAAGACAGATTAATCAAAAGACT
>JAODJW010000045.1:16776993-16823917 GCA_026777045.1 Hyperopisus bebe
AGAAAATGTCACAAAGTGCTATTCTAGGAGCACCCTAAGAGTCCGGAATCCGCCCTCCGAGCCTGTCGGCTACAGTGGTGAATCCTTTGCTGACATTCTGGCTTTTGGGGAGTCCTTGGTCGTGTTTCAGAGCAACATGCTGCCTCTTGCCTGGCCGCCGTAACATGGCAAGGCACTCGTTCGGCGGGGACCTGTCACACGGCTGGCTTACACTTTGCCTGAGAAAATATATTTATTTTTGTTTAATTTTAGAAATTGTCCTGATGGATTGCGTATGTCGCCATCTTGCCGTCTCAAACCGCTTTCTGGGAAGGGTCAGCCGGGTTGCTTTTTGCTGAAGCCAGATTCATCAGCTTGGGGGGGGGGGGGGGTATGCAGGGCTGGTTTCTGCTCAGGCATCCCTGCTTGGGAGTATTCTACCCCCCTCCCTCTTAAACACAGAGGGAACATGGAAGTAGATTTCTGGGGACTTCTGGAAAGCCTGGTTCACTGCAAAGGACCCAAATCGCTGCAGACGTCCGAGTGTGTTTGGTTTAAAGTAACTTTCATTTATTAATCAGCTTAAACTTCACGTTCCCCCCTGACTCAGGCTCCAATGCACAGTACTGTGCAAAAGTATCAGGCACTCAAGGAAAATAATGTTTAAGTGACCTTCATGTTAGTCTAAAGCTATGCTATTATGTCTTTCAGAGTGTTAGCTCAGCCATTTCAGAACCTCCCCTGACCTCAGAACCCCAGCTGCAGCTACCCTCCAATTTGACTCGACCATTACTACACCTCATATGGCTAATCCATACCCCAATGACTCTTTTAACTAATTAAATTCATTATTAAAATGAGCTGATGCTGAAGTTTAACCAACACATGGAATGGCTGAGGTGCCCCTGAGGAGAGGTTTGGGAGCCAAAGCAGTTTGTGTTCTTCTAGCCATCCAGCAAGATGTCAGTAACTTTTTTGTATAATAGAAGAAATAGATTTCATTGCTTTACTCTTAATTTGCATATGTTCTAATGTTAAATTAAGTATTTTGTTCCAAGCATATATTTACTTACTACCCAGATAAATAGCTTAAAACATTTCCTTTGACTGCCTCAGACATTTGTACAGTACTATATGTGTGTGTGTGTGTGTGTGTATGTGCGTGTCGCGGTTGAGATGTCGATGTGACTCAGGTCAGACCCAGAGGATGCTGTGCCGTTCCCGTCGGCCACATTCTCTTGGTCCACTTAGCCGACTTCCAGGGCCCTGGGACTGGCGGGCAACGCTGGATCACTGTGGCAGTTGCCCTGGCGAGGTTGTTTTCCCAGAATACCGCTGGGAGCCGGGCCTGGCAGAGCTTCACTCAGCACAAATTGGGCTGCTTGGGTATATTTTTACTGTCGCGTCTCACTCTAATGTAATAGGCACAAACGGAAAGTGTAAAAATACATTTCGTGCTTTAAAAACAGAGCGATAAGAATTATGCTGTATTGCAGTAAAACGGGATATAAACATGGGAGCTAAGCTACATGGGACTACAGCTGGTAGCGTGCCAGTTTGGCCCCTGGGGTAGCTCAGTGTGTCACACTCCCGCCTCCTACTGCCAGGATCGTAGGTTCGATCCCCACACTCAGCTCACCATCCCTGCCTTTGCTGATTTTTCTGGTAAAGTGAATTCCTTTAGATTAAGAACGGGTTACAATATTAATCATCTGTGTTCTAATTAAATGGCCAATTTGATGCAATGGGATCTTTCACGCAACTGGTGAACAGCAGTCAAGGACGAAGGCTTATATCTTGATTGCTGTTGGCTCAAGTACCAAAAAGGTCCTTCCTTTGGTACCTTGGTACCTTTGGTTTAAGGTCTCCCAATCCTGCATTGTTCCAGTGAAATTGGACCGGTAATTTCCTGTCGATAAAGGTATCAGCCAGTCAGCTGGAATGTAAGGTTTCCGGTGGACACAAAGCCGAGATTTCAGATTGTGCTGCTGATTGATGTAAGACTTTAAAACGGAGAGCAGCTTGAAGAGAAGTCCGCAGACAAGCGTCATGGAGCTTTGCTTGGTTAAAGAGATCTGTGCATGAAACGGGCAGGAAGATGGCAGCCCGCTTCTGGTGATGCTACAGACTGACATGGAGGCAGTACCCGTCGCCAAGGGAGACCGCCTCTCTGGAAGCGGCCTTTAAGGGGGCCCAGCCTTTGGAGATGGACGGGTTATGCTATGCGTTTTTAACTGTGCGTTTTTTTTGTCTTTCTGTTTTTCAGCTGAGAGCAAGAAATTCTCCATTACCCTCCCGAGTCCAAAATCTGCTCTAGTGCCTTTTGTCGATAGACTGCTGCACAGCAACCACTAGCGTTTATTTATTAGCGATGCAGTACTACGTTCTTCCTCGGCTTGCCGTCTGCAGCCTTCGGTTCCCTGCTCCAGTGTGCATTTCCTGCGCCACAGTGTGAGGTGGCTGCTGTAGCGTGTGCTCTGCCTCTCGCAGATCAGACAGATTGGCCCTAAGCCGTGAGCGCGTGTGTGAATTCCTGGGCCCCGCTGAGCCGCCTGCGGGGGTGTTTCTGCTCTCTGCAGGCATGAGGATCCTGGTGACGCTACTGCTGGACACACTGCCTATGTTAGGCAACGTGCTCTTGCTGTGCTTCTTCGTCTTCTTCATCTTCGGCATCGTGGGGGTGCAGCTCTGGGCCGGGCTGCTGAGGAACCGGTGCTTCCTACAGGATGATTTTAGGAGGTAAGCACAGGAATAGGGAAGGGGGGGTCAGATTGAAATAAACACAGGAAAGTGGGGAGTGGGTTTAAATATAGGAGTACAGGAAGTGAAGAGTGAGGGTAGATATAGGAGGATACAGGAAGTGAGGGCATGGTCGGATAGATAAAAGCAGGAAGTGAGGAATGAGATTAGATATAGGAGGATAAAGGAAATGAGGGTATGGTCGGAGAGATAAAAACAAGAAGTGAGGAGTGAGATTAGGTATAGGAAGATACAGGAAGTGAGGGCATGGTCGGATAGATAAAAACAGGAAGTGAGGAATGAGATTAGATATAAGAGGATACAGAAAGAGAGGGTATGGTCAGACATAGAAGTATGGGTAGGGGGTGTGGTCAGCCAACACAGGAAGTGTGGGTGTGGTCAAAGATAAATACAGGAAGTGTGGCTGTGGTCAGACATTAATACAGGAAGTGGGGAGTGTCAGGCAGGGGGGTTACAGTTAATTATATATATTCTAATTAATTATTAATTAGTTATAAATATAAAAAAAATCAGACTGCAGCAAATCTTTATTCAGGGATGATTTCTTTGAATGTAGTGTCTTGCATAAATTCCCCAAGTTCACACTAATTCAGACACTAATTAGATTGAATTACTGCAAGATCAGAGAGAGCGGACTTAATTTGTTGATTATTTTTGCAAGGGAGAAAGTCAACACCAACAGATGGGATTATAGCAGGAACTCTTTGCTGGCAAGAGGGGAGCCGTCTGTTAAACAAAACTTGATCTGTGTAATCAGCACCGTCCTAACTGACAGACTGAGGCGTCATCATTTGTAAAACTCTGCCAGCCTCTTAAAGGGACAATAATCTCTGTGTGTTTTGAACCTTTTGTCCTTTAACATTTCTTATACAAAGCATATAATCCAAAGGGTGAAAAAAATACAACAGGCCGTGTACGATTGCATACAAATACAGAAAAAATCCTCCCTGTTTGGCTAATGAACCTGGAGGGGCGTTTGACCGTGGTGTCGGCTAGAATAATGCCATTTAAACAGAAAGCCGGTGATTCCTGACATGAGGAGAGGGGCCCATTTTGACATCATGAGAAGGCTGGCAGCGTCGTTAAGCAGAAGGGATTTTTTGTTTACGTCACATCTCTGTATTGGTAATCAGGTTTTGTGGAGGTGAAATTAATAGGAAAACTATCAGTTTTAAATCTCATGTGGCTCATTAGCACATTTATGTATAATTGTCCTTGTATTGTTTTTTGTATAAATATACTTTATATGTAAATTATATGTAAATTATTAATGATTATTGTTAATTATTAATTTGAGTTTTTTTCCTGGCTTTTTACTGGGCCCTCCTTTTTCAGGTGTTTGTAATTCTGTTTGTGCCCTCTCTTCCTCTTGCCCCTCCCCCACACACACCTGAGCAGGACGTACAACCTGTCTTTCCTGAGTCCTTACTACAAGCACGAGGATGGGGAGGACAACCCCTTCATCTGCTCTTTGCCCCGGGACAACGGGATGCTGCACTGCCAGAGCGTGCCCCCCTTCAAGGAGGGCAGGACCGAGTGCCAGCTGGGTGTCGCCTCTGCCAACCACACAGACGAGGGCTGCGTCAACTGGAACCAGTATTACAGGCTGTGCCGACCGGGGGAGCTCAACCCGCACAAGGGAGCCATCAACTTCGACAACATCGGCTACGCCTGGATCGCCATCTTTCAGGTGGGCCTTCCCGTACCTCCCCAGAATCCCCCCATCTGCACTCTCCATCCGTGTTCGAGGCCTAGGGGGTTTGCAGTGAACATGCAGCCCGTTTTGTGCGCTTGTCCAGTCAAATGGTCGGAAGCAAGTCACAGTCATCGCGGCGAGTCACGTTCGTCCTTGCGAGTCACAGTCATCACGGAGAGTCACTGTCGCCCTGGCGAGTCACGGTGGCCGCCACGCGGTCACTCATGAGTTCTCATGGTTTGCCGAGACAGCTTACATCACGACAAAGCTGCACACAGCCTGCAGATGGCGAGCCAAAGCACTCTTACTTGGTTTTCCTGCTCTGTCCCCTGTCCTCACATGGAATGTGGGGGGGGGGGGGGTCCTGGCCTGGGTCCAATCAGCGCCTTGTGGCATTCTGTCAGGGGTCCATGGACTTATGCTGGGGCCACAGGGCTGGGGAGCCGGTGGAAGCAGCATCTGGGAGCTGTTAACACGGACAGCAACAGGAGCGCTGGCTGTAGCTGGAGCGCGTGACGGCCCGAATGATATTCGCATCGTGACACACTGGTGGCTGTCGTAATGGACCCGCCCACCTCAAAGTTCCCCCTCGAGATTTCCAGTCAGTGGCGCCCCCCCCCCCAGGCCCCCCGTTCACAGGTCACATCTGTGTGTCTTCGCTCATTCGTTTTTCACATCCAGAGGAAAGAAGCAGCTTTTGCCTCGCAAATTGCTGGGAGAGAGTTGACTTCTAATGACAGACGCCCCCCGGTGACGTGCATTGGAATTACAGATCCGCTTCAGGAATGTTCCTGTCAGGGGTGCTATCCGTCACATGCCGAAGCCCCCCCTCCCAACATGCTGTGCTGCTTTCACACCCTATTAGTCGTGTTTCCCTCAGCGTGTGACTTTGCTGTGACCGAAGGCCCCCCCACTGACTCCTCGCACACCTGAGCTGCTCTCCTCTGTTAATAAACCGCGAGCGACAAGAAGCGTTCCACAGCCCACGCGTGAGCCGCAGAAATTTTCTTACAAGTGAAAACTCCAGCGCTGCTGCCTGCTCGTGGGAATGAGCATCGTAAGTCGGTCAGGGGAAGACAGCGGCATCCTAGGTGTGTGTGTCTGTGATCGACAGCGTGTCCTCTGATTGGCCGGCTCGGGTGGGAGGAGCTTCACAAGTTAAAACCAGGCACTGCAGTAAGGAAGTGATGAATCACGAATCATCCTGACAGGGCCCCGCCCCCGCTGGTTACCCAGCACCACGTCGGCCATGATCCCGGACAAATTCTGATTTCCCTCCAAGACTGCTCACGGGAATCCTGCACGCTGCATCGCGAGCCAGGAATCGGCCGCGGCTCTGTGACAACATCCGTGCTCTGCCTAACTGCCTGTGAGCAGTCGGTGTGTGCAGGTTTTTTTTATTCCCGTCTCTTTAAATATTAAGTGGAAGTTAAAAAATAGTGCCAGGCAGTGAGTAGGTGGGTAAAAATCGTGCGTGTGCCAATCGAATGTCACGGGGGATGGGTGAAGCGGACTCGCATTCTCCGAAGCCTGTAATTTGTGACAGCTGGACAAAATGCCTTCATATCTCCTTTGCCTGTCTCAAGTACAGAGGGACACAAGCAGGTCCACATTAAATCCCCCCTCTTCAGGGCTAGATCTCCGCTTTTAAGCGCTTGCGCTCCGTCCCGGAGGGGTGGGGGCGGTTGCCATGCCGTTGCTAGACGGCACTCCCGTGCAGAGCTGCGTGTTCCTGCTCTCTCCGTTTGGTTTATTTTATTCCTAAATCACTCACTCTTTCCCCCCCCCACAGGTGATAACCTTGGAAGGATGGGTGGATATCATGTATTACGTCATGGATGCCCACTCTTTTTACAATTTTATATACTTCATGTTACTCATCATCGTAAGTACTCCCCGCTCCACGCATTGCTCTGCTGCTCGAGCTGCAGCCTTTTCCCGAGCGTGTGACTGGCTGCGCTGCTCTCTCCCTGCATTGCAGTTGTCTCTAAATAATGCAATTGCAGGATAATGCGATTCTGGGCAAAGCAAAGTATACTGCTGGCTACCTTTAATGAGCCGCTGGAACAAACAGTGCGATGAATTCAAATTCTGATACACAGCGAATCTGTGCCGTCAGAAGGTCCAGAAGGAGGCAATGCTTTTTCTGGGGGAGGGGGGGGGACGCTACAGAAAGCATCTCAGAGCCTTTAAAGTGATTGTGATTGATGGAGTAAGGAGAGAAGACCAATGGGTAAAGAAGGAGTAAGGAAAGCGAATTTCTGAGTAAGGAAGAAGTATGGTTAGAGGGTTACAGACTATTCATGAGTAAAGAAGGAGTAAGGAAAGAGGATTTATCAGTAAAGGAGAAGTATGGCGAGAGAACTACGGAGTAAGGAGTAAAGAAGGAATAAGGAGTGAGGACTGATCAACAAAGAAGGAGTAAGGACAGAGGATGCACAAGTTAGGGGAAAGTATGGTAAGAGGGCTACAGAGTAAGATGGAAGTGAAGAGTAAAGAAGGAGTAAAGATTAATGAGTAAAAGAGTAAGGAGAAAGGACTAATCAGAATGATTAAGGAAGGAAGATTTATGAGTAAGCGAGAAGCGTGGTTTGAGGGCACCAAATTAAGGAAAAGTAAGGAAGGCTGTTGAGTAAAGAAAGAGTGAGGAAAGAGAACTAATGAGTAAAGAAGGAGCAAGGAAAGAGGATTTATGAGTAATGGGGACTTATGGTGAGAAGGTTATAAGGTAAGGAGGAATTACAGAGGGCTAATGGTAAAGGAGTGAGGACTAATCAACAAAGAAGGAACAAGTGGAGAGGATTAATGTGTAATGAGAAATAACGAGTGACAATAAAGTAAGGAATAAGGTGCAAGCATTAAAGACAAAGCAGAACCGATAAAAGAGTAAGAGAAAACAGTTAGACCTAATGAGTAAGGAAAAGGTAAGAAATGAGGAACACTGGATGCAGCAAATGAGTTTGGCATGGAGGACATTGAGCTCTCTGTGCCCTTCCCAGGTGGGCTCCTTTTTCATGATCAACCTGTGCCTGGTGGTCATCGCCACCCAGTTTTCGGAGACCAAGCAGCGGGAAAACCAGCTAATGCGGGAGCAGCGTGCTCGCTTCCTATCCAACGACAGTACTCTGGCCAGCTACTCGGAGCCGGGCAGCTGCTACGAGGAGCTGCTGAAGTACGTGGGTCACTTGTACCGCAAGGTGAAGCGCCGGGCGCTGCGCGTCTATGGCAACTGGCAGAGCAAGCGACGCAAGAAGGTGAACCCCAATGCCAGCAGGGTCGGGGCCGGTGGCGGCCGGAGGCGGGCCCGGGCTGCTAGCGGCGACCGCAGGTGGACACGCTCCAACCACCAGCGCCATTACCACTTCAGTAATGGCAGCCCCACCCACTCCCAGGGGACCTATGAGACTTCAGAGAGGCGGGGCTTCTCACAAGCCAGCCCCCGGCCCTGGAGGCCCGGCCCAGGACACACCTCCTACATAAATGGAGGCATCAATTACCCCACCGTCATGTCCTCAGCCCTCTCCGGCTACATCAGTGCCACCCCCAGACGAAAGGGCAAGAATCCGGCGACTCCTGCTTTAAACTATAACCTCCCTGACCCCTGTGATAGGCTGCACCCATTTTCCGGTGAGCAAGGTATGAGGATGATCTCCATGTTGGTTTTAACATATTATGTTTACTAATTTACCATCAGTATAAAGCTCAGGTATGAGACTTATATAGAACATTGAGGGTACACAGTACCATGTAGTTAAATTTACTTACAGTCACCTTAATGGTAGTCTTATGGTAATGGCTTTTTGGCAATTGAAAAGTATCGCCAACTCTCTGTCACAGTCTTGATGGCTCTTGACATAATTCATGAATCATCGTAGCTCCGGGGCTAATGATTGCGGTAGAGTGACAATTCGGGGATCTAGAATAGAACCAGACTGGCGAATGCTGTCGTGCACTCAGCAGAACAAACACCACAAGTCTCTGTCTTCTCCACAGGCCTGCATCGAGGGGCTGTCTGCCTCAGCTTGCAGCTCCCCGCGGGGGGGACGGTCCCGACCCGGCCTCGCCTTGAGGCCCCTGGCTGCCCATACTGTGCTGGGACCCTGGATACGGTCTGCGACTCGGACAGCAATGGCTCCGAGGTAGAGGGGGTAGCCCTGGAGTTCCCCCGTGAGGTGAGGCGTGGCAGAGGCAGTTGGGGTGACCGGAACTGGCCCCGCAAAAGGCAACATTCAGTGCCACGTCTGTGGGAGAAATTCCAGATGAAGCTGAAGAGGGTCGCGGAGAGCAAGTACTTCAACCGTGGCATCATGATCGCCATCCTAGTCAACACTTTGAGCATGGGCATCGAGTACCACCAACAGGTGAGGGTGTGGAGACACTGCTCACATTGTTGGTTTGGAGGTCTAAGAACCTTCCACTGAGCATCTGCATATGACAAACCCTTTTGCAAGATCGTGGAAATATAACCAAAATGTTTCATTATTCGGAGCTGCTCTGAAGATCCTGCCGTTAGGAAAGAATGAATTTTCCCGTCAAGGGATGCCATGCTGGTGACTTTGGCGCAGTCATGGTGTTTTTCATAAGAAGTGTATTGTTATGTAAGGTTGGTGGTGAGTTCTTAGGACGTCGGGCTTGTCTCTCAGATATAGCGGGGATAAAGATCCTAATGTTTGAGCGTGGTGGTCTTATGGGTGAACTGGTGTAGGCAGATGGCATAATTTCCAGGCCAATCATTGATTTACAGAAGTCCGTGGGGACAGCTGAGCCAATCAAAAGGCAGGGAAAGGTCATGTTGCTCATGTTATTGGCTCTGTTATTGGCTGCTCCAAAATGGAGGGAAACCAATTTCTGTGGTTCATACCCATCAACTTTTGGGGGTTCTGGAGCAAAGGAACATACAGAGTCCTTGGTTGGCTTTTTTGATCCAGAACCAGATGTGGTAGTGTTAGCGTCTCCTGATCTTTATTGTGTCTATTGTATATACTGCATATATTCCTGTGTTTTATTACATTGTGATATTCGGGGACGACCCCTTTTCTGAGGCCCGTGTCCATTTTTCATTGTTCTGGCAGCCAGACGAGCTGACGGACATTCTGGAGATCAGCAACATCGTCTTCACCAGCATGTTTGCACTGGAGATGCTGCTCAAACTCCTGGCCTTCAGTCTCCTGGGCTACATCAGAAACCCATACAACATCTTTGATGGGATCATCGTCATCATCAGGTTCATGCTCCCTCCTTCTCTGCTTGCTCCTTCTTCTCTAAAATGAACCGAACACCCATTGTTCTTCCAAGCCTGTGGGTTTCGGGGAATACATTTTAATTAGCACCCACATTACGCCGAAAAAAAAAACCCAGGAAGATGACTTAAAATCCATCTGACTCATTAATTAAGAGCCAAAGCTGAATGAAAGTCTGCACTCTCTGGCCCCTTGAGGTCCGATTTCTTTTGCAGATTTTGCGTAAACACAGTTTAAGCAAAGTCACACTGCTTGTCTCAGTATGTAGGCATCTTCGCAGCTCGGAAGCAACGTGTGTCAACTCTGTTCCGTTTTCTTCACCATCAAGAAGTCAGTGCTTACCAGGACCGAGTACGTGTTGGTCACATGCCTGGCGTGCGTGTGTGTGTGTCAGTAACCGGGCCGGCGCGTGTGTGTGCATGTCTGTGCCTTTCTGCAGCGTGTGGGAGATTGTGGGCCAGGCGGACGGCGGCCTGTCAGTGCTGCGGACATTCCGGCTCCTTCGGGTCCTCAAGCTGGTGCGCTTCCTGCCAGCGCTGCGCCGTCAGCTGGTGGTGCTGATGAAGACCATGGACAACGTGGCTACCTTCTGCATGCTCCTCATGCTCTTCATCTTCATCTTCAGGTGCCATTCAGGGGTTGTGTTGCTTTTTGACGTGATGAAGGGGCTGAATTAGCCAGCAGTCGATTGTTATGGATTCCTGCCACCGGTCTATTATGTACTTATTGGCGACGGTTCGAGTTAAAGAGTTAAATTCTCTCTCAAGGGTACCACAGTTCCGCCTGCCCCCCCCCCCCCCCCCCCCCCCCCCCCGGGGATCCAGAGCCAGTAATTGTTACCTCCAGACCCTTAAACACTTAATTTAATGAGGCTAAATGTGTTTTCATGAACAAGCAGCCATCGTGAATGAGGTGAAGTTTAATCAATCATTCATTCTTCTCTCGTCTTCGGTCTCTCTCAGTATTCTAGGAATGCATCTGTTCGGCTGCAAGTTCAGCCAGAGGACAGAAAACGGAGACACCATCCCAGACAGGAAGAACTTTGACTCCTTGCTGTGGGCGATTGTCACCGTCTTTCAGGTCAGAGGCGCTGGCGTGAAGAGCGGACATGCCTGCAGGGGCTTAAAAAAGCCAAGGGACCTACATAGACACGCTACCTCTCTCCTGAGTCTCTTTGGTTTAAAAGAGGTTCCCTGGGGGTGGGGGCTGTAATCTCCAAACACATCCCAGGCACCCTTGCTTTTTTCGTGTCATTTGCTCCCTCACTGGTGGTTAGTGGACCAGGCGCCTCTGTGCGGCCCAGTTTGCCCTAACTCGCAGTATTGTCCATGTGCAGCAAATGGCTCATTGACCAAGGGTCAATGTTCTTTTATCGTCACGTTTACACAGTACGATGGGATTCTTACTTACAGACTTCCCGCAGACCCGTAGTGCCAAATAGACACAGCGGCCAACAATAAATAACAATAAATAACGGAAAATAACACCGCTGTAGACAAACAAATGCTTTGAATTTACATGTGCAAGAGGTGCATCGGCGGGGCGAACCAAGGGAATAAGAGCTGTCACAATGTTAATAATAGCAAGATTTTGTGTGTAATTAGCTTTTGCTGAGAAGCCTGCGGGTGAAACTGTCCGAGTCTTAGCGTCCATGAGCTTAAAGTCCTACTGCGTGGCAGATGGAGGAGGGAGCATAGTGTCTGTGCAGGGTGACCGGAGTCCTTTATGACGCTCTCTGGCTCTCCGAGGCCTCTTGCGGTGTGTGTGTCCCGGCCCGCTGTGAGGCGCGTCTCGGTAACGCTCCGCGAGATCCTCACCACCCTCTGCGGTGCTGCGCTCAGCATCTCCTAAAACAGGATGTTATGTAAGCGACGAGGACTCGGCAAGAATGGCTGCTGACCCCAGGATTAGCGGAATTATTTATCCGCAAATGCGAGACACTCCTGCTCCCGCTGTCAGCCGAGGGTTGGAGATCATGAAGTCCAAGTTTGGAGATGTGGGCTTTTGATAGGCCGGTGGTCAATCTGCCACTGTTGATTTGCCACGGACCTCCATGGACCCATGGCTCTGTGCCCGCAGATCCTGACCCAGGAGGACTGGAACGTGGTGCTCTACAACGGCATGGCCTCCACCTCCCCCTGGGCCGCCCTCTACTTCGTGGCCCTCATGACCTTCGGCAACTATGTGCTCTTCAACCTGCTGGTGGCCATCTTGGTGGAGGGCTTCCAGGCGGAGGTGAGGCGCCGGGTTGGACTGTTCTTTGGGGGGTATGGGGAGAGAGAGCGGAGTTCAGTTACCGGAGCCTCCGCCCCCATCACCCTGCAGGGGGACGCCAACAGATCGGACGCCGGTGAGGAGAAATCATCAGTGACGTGTCCCGAGGATGAGAAGCAGCCGGAGTGCCAGGCCGCAGGTGATGCTCCAGACGGCGTTTAATGCTTTTTAATTAGCATCTGATGGGCAGTTGACAGCAAACTTATGTCCGAATAATAGCGGCTATAAAGCAAATGGAGCGGAGGGTGTGGGAAGCTGGGAGGGGCCTCCTGCTGCCTGCATGGCCCGCGAGCCGGGCACGCTACCAAAGCAGCGGCTGATTAATGCTCCCGTCCGCCACGTCGCCGCGCTCCGCCCCGGCAGGAACACTCTCATGTGCCTTTCCTACCCCAGAGATGAAGACGTACTCTCTCGTGGTGGGAAACGGGCACCTGGAGGGTGGCGCCGGCAGCCTGCCCGCCCCGGCCATCATGCACACGGCGGCCACGCCCCGGAGCTCACTGGGCGCCGACCTGATGCACGCCGCCTGTGAGTCACGCAGGGGCAGCGGCGCCTTCGTGGAGCCCGGCAGCTGTGACCAGAGGTCCCCGGTGAGTGGGCGGCTCTGGTCACATGACAGGTCACATGACACCCAATACATACATATTTGATCAGTTACGCTCATTTTGGCAGTTTAATGGATATTCCATGGTAGATAAAGTTTAATGGCAGTGGCGTTCATGAGATTCACAGTTGCTGTGGTCTGGTCTACACTTCCAGATGAAAAGGCAGCCCCGTGTGCTGTGGGTTGGGGGAGGGGGGGCAGTTGCTATGGTGATGCGAGGTGTTTTTCTTAAGAGGGCAATTATCATCTGACTTGAATATTCTGCGTGCTTTGGCATTACATTTCATTGCATGTCAGACTTAAAATGTGCTTTACTGGGCCCCAGACAAACTCGGGACAGGTTAATGTGATTAATTATAATGTGATCTTTGAGTTCCTTGGCAGCAGTTTAGTCCCTAAACCCAACCGTTTGTTTTTTTTTCTGGTGTGAGGACACTGACAAATTCGTGCCTTGCTTACCTCTCCCTGCGCCCCCCCACCCATGTCTCACCCCTCAGTCCAGTCGACAGGGCTCCCCTTGCACCCCCTGGGGGTCAGGCAGTGCCTGGGGCAGCCGGCGCTCCAGCTGGAACAGTCTTAGCCGCGCACCCAGCCTGAAGCGACGGGACCCGTCGGGAGAGCGGGAGTCGCTGCTGTCGGGTGTGGGCCGCAGGGGCGTCGACGAGTCAGACGAGGATGGCGAGCCGGGCGCAGGAAGGGGGGCCGCAGGCGGGGGGCCGCTTCTCCACCCCCACCCCGAAACCCTGGACCTCCCCGAGCTGCTCCATGGACCCGCGGGCCGCTCGTCTGTCGAGATGCTTGACCGCAATGGCAGGACCCTCCACCCCCCCCACGTGGGGTTATTAAGACCCCCCAAGGAAAACCCCGACAGCGAGGAGGACACGGACGATGTAAGTAGCCTGCCCCATCACCCACTCCGGCCTGCTCAGACACACCTGCACCTTGTCCCTCCTGGTCATCATACAAAAACAAGAGGAATAATTAAGCTCAAACAAAGCCCCCCTTTTCTCCGAGTTCGCCGGGGGAGGGGGCCAGTCGGGGCTTTGATGCATCCAGCGTTCTGCCTCGCCGGCAGAAAAATGGTGTCCGGGCAGTTAGAAAGTCACCTCTGTGGTCGCTGGGGACTATGGGGAAACTCGGCGTTTCAGACTCAAAACAAGATGCCGAGAGGAGAGTCACCAAACTTTCCTCTCGGCGGAATACAGAGTCCAGCATAGGGCTCTCATTTTTATCTGGAATTTAAAAAAATTATAGCTGTGATCTTCACTATTCGGGATTTTAGCGCCGAGCGCTTTTACCGTTCAGGTGGGACTCCTGAACCCCGGCCCCCCGGGGGGAAGCGGCTGCATGTGTTTCCCATTGAGCCCGTAATTAATTAGCCTCGATCTAGCGCTTACCTGAATTAATGGCACGATTCGAACGGCCGGGAAATGCGCAGCCGAACGTGACTTTTCAATCTTTCCGTGGCCCTTGACGGCACTTAATTAATTTGAACGAGGCCTCGTACTAATTTTCTGTTCATTCCATGAACGATCAATTAAAGGGGACATAATTTAAGGCACAAGAGCACCTGCAGGCCTTTCCTGTGTACATTAATTGTTTGCTAAATGGGGTGACATGGTGTCTCAGTGGGTGGCGCTAACGCCTCACACCTCCGCGGCTGGGGTCCGTATGCTACCTCTGCGCCGCGCTGCGTGTGCGCGTGAGCCTGCATGTCCTCCATGCCCCATGTAGGATTCTTCGAGTTACCCTGGCTAGCTCCCACCGTCCAAACACATTCGCTTAGGCTTCCGGCATCTATAAATCGCCTCTGGCTTGTGTGTATGTGCCCCACGGAGGACTGGATGTGTCCGCTTCGTGCACTATGCCACCTGGGATTGGCCCCAAGGCTCCCCACAGCCCTGTCCTGGATACGCGCTTAGATTGTGAGAAAGACAGTTCAGTAGGAGCTTATCAGCCGAAGCTGGGATTAAGAAAAAGGAAAAAAAAAAAAAAAAGAGAAAACCTGGTGTGACTTTAGCAAAAGCTTTGATGACTCTGCACATGACGATTTGGCTGCTGCTCTGGGTGAGTGGAATCAGCAGAGAGACAGCAGTGTGCCGGATCAGAACCAGATAGGGGTAACCTCCAGAATGGCAGCGAGAGTGTGCCACTTAAGCTGGATGTGTTTCTGATAGGTTGTCATTGGGGGAGCAGTGGAAGTGTCTCTAGTGTCTTATCTGTAAACTGCATTGCTTTCTTTTAATTTAAGGTTTACACAAGGGTTTTCTTTTGGTTGTTTAACCGCTGCACCTCCTGCTGGTGTGACTATGGAATGTCTCATCTGACCCCCTCGTTGTACAGACCTGTGGGATCCGGCTGAAGAAGACTTGGGAGAGGTACAGGCCCTGGTGGTGTGTCGATCACAAGGATTGGTCCCTATACATCTTCTCCCCGCAGAACAGGTGAGTGCACCCGCCCTCGCGGGTCTCACTGGTCGGGTGTCCGCTCGCGAAAACAGTCCCCAAGGAAACCCGTCCCATCTCCCACAGGTTCCGAGGGGCCTGCCAGCGGCTAATCTCGCACAGGATGTTCGACCATGTGGTGCTGGTCTTCATCTTCCTCAACTGCATCACCATTGCCTTGGAAAGGCCCGACATCCTCCCTCGCGGCAGGGTATGCCGCACCCGCTTTCTAAACCGTCCAGTGCGGAAATTCGGAGGTGGCCCTTGGGGGGGGCGTATTTCATGAATTCTGCCACACATGGATGATGTTGTGCTTTGCTGTTTCAGGAGCGCCTGTTCCTCACTATCTCCAATTACGTTTTCACTGTGATCTTTGTTGCTGAGATGACTGTAAAGGTAACATGCTTATTTAATTTGTCGATATGGGGGCGGGGGGGTACTTCACTTGCACAACCGGGGAACATTTTCTTGTGCCATTTATCCTCTTCGCTTTTCAGTCTGTGAACCCATTCTCCTTGCTGTATTCCCACAGTTCATTCATTAACAGTTCATTCATTCATGTGACTGCAGTCAGGTTCAATTGTACAGAGAGACTAACACCGATCTGGAGCCAATCACCTTAGAGAGTTATGTGCTGTGAGCCATATTGAAGCAGTATGTTGTGGGTGTATTTGTTTCTACACAGAAATTCAGTTCAGGTTGTTCAGGTTGCTTTTTGTGTACTGGCACCACTTAAAATTGGCAGCACCTACTGGATTTCAGGTTCATTAACGAACAAGACAAGCATGCGAGATCTCAGACAAAGCCTGTGGTGCCTGAATGCAATATTTCCTAACGCTGTTACTGGAGTTTTAGCCAGAATAATGCAGAAAGTAGAAAATGCCCACACAAAATATGCATTTAATTACAGTCACCACACAAGTACAATTACAAAACATTTAATTACAATTACATGTATTTCACAGTAATTACTGACACGAAATACACATTAAATTACAGTTTTTAAATATCGATGTACAAAATTTGTTTCTTATGTAATTAATAGATTTTTGAATAACTGGGTTGTATATCTGAAATGACGTGTAACGGCAGGTGGTGGCGCTGGGCCTCTGCGTGGGGCGTGGAAGCTACCTGCGAAGCAGCTGGAATGTGTTGGACGGCGGTCTGGTGATGGTCTCGTTGGTGGACCTCCTGGCGTCTCTGGCTTCCGCCAGCGGAAACCGGATCCTGGGCATCCTGAGAGTTCTGCGCTTGCTGAGGACGCTGCGGCCGTTGAGGTGGGGGCCCGTGACGGGTGGCTATATGTCTAACTCATGCTGGTAACTGAGTTGGGTAATTCAGATCCAGAGAGTAAAAGTCCAGACCGGGATTTTGTTTCAACCAACCAGTTGAGCGTAAAGAGTCAGTCACATATAGTACTCAACTGGTTGGTTGAAACAAAATCCTGGTCTGGACTTTTACTCTCTAGACCTGAATTACCCAACTCTCATAACTAATACCGATCTCTCTTTACCCTTCCGTCATGCCAAAACTGTCAGTCTCCAGTATGTATGTTGGAGTCTGAGAAAACAGTGAATCAGTGTTTCGTGGTGACTGCTGGTTGAAATTCTGCAGAATTTCTACCTTAATGTTGAGAAGTGCATCTTGTATTAAAAGAACACTTAGATATAAAAGATGGGAGAAAATTACCAGGCAGTATGATGTGGATCCCTGAGTCTGACTGATTAATGCCACCCCGTCAAATTCAGGGTGATCAGCCGGGCTCCAGGCCTGAAGCTGGTGGTGGAGACCCTGATCACATCACTGCGGCCCATTGGGAACATCGTGCTGATATGCTGTGCCTTCTTCATCGTGTTCGGCATCCTGGGAGTTCAGGTTAGCGCGTGGTTAAGTAATATGGCCGCCTTGCACCTGGAGAACGCAAGCAAATAGCGTTATAATACTGATTTGTCTTTGTAAGCTCAGAAAAGATTAGTCAGGCTGTTTTTCTGACCTTTGTCTCCTGCATGACAAGGCAGAGCCCCAATAATGAAACTCCTAGTGGGGCGGGGGCCGGGGGTGTCATTCACCCTCATGTCTGTATTTTATTGCTGGAGGCCCACGCAAGAGAGATCAGACTTGGGTTTGCCTCTCAGGGCCACACCCCCCCCCCCCCCCTGCATTACGAGGGAAATATTGGTCTCCATCATTGTCATCCTCCCCTCTCCTTGTGGTTCAGCTCCGCTGTTCGGATTAACTTTGCACTGGTAGTTTCTCTTCTTAGAATCTGAACCTGGACGTTTCAGGTTGTGGCTCGAGTTAACAGTTACACCTCCTGCTGCTCCTGTCTAGGATAGTACAACTTCAGTAGCACCTTACTATTGCTGGTTGTAATTTGTCTGCATAGGATCTGAATGTGTATGCTTCTAGTTGTGGGTCCAGTTATAAGTAACGCCATCCATGTGAACCTGAAATGGGCAACTCAAAACTGCATCATCACCATTGTGTCATCAGCCAGACAGCTGAATGATACGTCACTTGGGGAAGGAATTTGGATGGGGGAAGAGATTTGCCATGACAACGCTACTTCTTATGGCATTCCACTTCTAGGAGCTCGTGAGCCCATCCTGGGGTGTAGATTTGGAAATTTCAGGTCTAGAAAGTACAAATCCAGACCAAGATTTTGTTTGAACCAACCAGTTGAGTACTCTGTGACTATTTATACTCAACTTGTTGGTTCAAGTATAATCTTGGTCTGGATTTGTACTTTCTGGATCTCAACTATCCACCACATTAGCAGTTGTCACGGGGCCATGGGGCACAGATCATGCTTAATCAAAACAGGATGGACTCCCTCATGCTATCTCCCAATCAGTCTGTTCCTTGCCTTGGGGGGGGGAGTACAAAGCATGTATAATGAAATTAGCTTCACTTCACCCCTTGGGCAACGGCTGGCTGGGCTTGTGATGAATTATGGGATTTTAAGAGGGCAGGTGGGGCCATAGAGGATGTTCTAGGTTCACTCGGGGCTGATTTATGGGCAGGACTCGTCCATTCCTCCTCCCGCTGACAAGGACTCTTGAGTCGGGATTTTGTTTGCTGGCTGTGTTTAACGTTTACCGTAGAAGTGAAGCTACTTTTAAGGAGACTTTTACAGCGTCTTTGTGGGGGAGGGAACACAGCGTTTCTGCGGTTTCATGTTTTTTTTTCCTTGTTGTCTTTTAAGATTCCTAATTACCGTTTTTCTCTGATTTCCTGAGGGAACGCTCTTGTGTAAACAGACGCCATATGCTTATATAGCTGACGAGCTTAGGAAATTTATGAAGGTGATGTTCATCAGAGTGGTAGGTCTCCACTAGAACCCCCCCTGACAAACTCCACTGCTCCTCCCCATTTCCTCTGTAGCTTTTTAAGGGGAAGTTTTACCACTGCGAAGGATCTGACATGAAAAACATCACCAACAAATCGGACTGTCTCAGTGCCAACTATCGCTGGATACGGAGGAAGTACAACTTCGACAACCTGGGCCAGGTGACCGGTTTGCCTCAATGGTGTCCCTAGTGTAAAGTATGATAATAGCATGTAGCATGTTGGCTTTCTGGATTCAATTGGTTTCTTAGAATATTAGCATTCTAAAAGTTTTTCTAAAAGAGTAATCGTCTAAAAGATTAGATTCTGGGTTTCATAAATGCATTGCCAACAGATACGCTGATGGCAGGCCGGTGGGGTGGGCCAGCTCTGTTGACGTCGCTGCTGTGGCCTCCCATTTCAGGCTCTGATGACCCTGTTCGTCCTGGCTTCCAAGGATGGCTGGGTGAACATCATGTATGATGGTCTGGACGCCGTGGCCGTGGACCAGCAGGTGAGCACGTGGGCTAATGGCCAATGACATTTTTCCGTCATCCTTAATTTCATCAATTGCTGACCAGTACACAGGGTGGGCCACCCAATAACAAATGGGAAACAGAATACAGTCCTGCCTGCGGCCTGCAGATAACATTGTTTGGAGGGGGTAATGAGCAGCAGCTCTTAATTTCAGCGATTCAGTTGATGGGTACACAAGGTGCAAGGTCTTTGCTGAGAGCGATTTACCATTGAACCGGCTAGCAGCAATTAGCTGGACGGCCTAATTAGTTCTCCTGATGTTATTAATTACGCGATGCGTTTAATGTGGGGGCTACATTCTGTTACTGCTGCTGAAGTAACAGGTTTAAATTGTGCAGTTTATTTATTTGAGTGCAAAAATCACCCCTCGGCAAGATGACTTTGGTGGTTGATGCGGGACAACAGTAAAGTCACATGATGCTCTCACCCTGGAGGTTAGCAGCTGGCAGAAGGAGGGTCACGTGACCAGAACTTCTGGGTCTCTAACATAAGCCACCTCCCCAACCCCCCCCCAGCCGGTGAGGAACCACAACCCCTGGATGCTGCTGTACTTCATCTCCTTCCTGCTCATCGTCAGCTTCTTCGTGCTCAACATGTTCGTGGGCGTGGTGGTGGAGAACTTCCACAAGTGTCGGCAGGACCAGGAGGAGGAGGAGACCAGACGGCGTGAGGAGAAGCGGCAGCGGCGCCTGGAGAGGAGGCGCAGGAGTAAGGGGATAGGCGGGTCGGGCCGGCGGTCGGGTCGGTAACCTTTCTGAAACCTGCCTGCCTCTACAGCCTGAGACATACAGCCGCCACCTAGAGGCAGAAGCCCCAAGGTGGCAGCATGGACCCCCGCATGCCCCCTAGAGGTGCACTGCATGAGGGCATGAAGCCAGCCTAGTGGCCCCTGATATTCCCTGGGACAGGCCCAGCACAGGCAGAGGCCCCAAGTTGGGCCAACCAGCAAGTGGACTAACACCAAGCTGAACACTAAAAATCCATTTGGTTCATTTTGTTTAGGTAAAGAGGTAAATCTGAGGTTAGAAACTGAGTGACCTCCCACAAGCACACCTCATACTCTACTTACTGCCCTACCCAACATCTCGAGTCAACGTTCTTGGGTTATTACCATGCCTCACATGGTACAACGTAAGCCTTTCATGCTTTACTTAAGGAAACTAAACAGCGGTGCCTATGATGAGCAAAGCATCATGGGAAACTGTATTGTGGAATGACGTGATGAGCAGGTTTGCTAGACAAACAGATATGCGCTTCGGAAGACCACTGGCGTGCTTCGGAGTAGCAGAACCTCGGATGCTAAGGGTTCTTCTGGATCTCTGATCCCCTGGCAGCAAACCTGTTGTGTTGTAAATGTCCAGTTCAGTACTTTTCCCAATGATTATTGTTTTAGACATGGATCCTTTCAGATTAGTGTGTCTGAAAGGCCGTAGGCACACTTATGACAATGTGATTTGTACACAATAATCATGGGACTTTATGAAATTCTCACTTGTGATGAAATCGGGACATCTGAATAAACATTGATGTACAGCAATGTTAATTCCACCTGTTTCTATCAATATTTGCGATCAACAATTTGCGCAAATATGATAATAACATTTTGCAGATTAAATAGCTGTTATCCAGACAAAGCATTTAGCTGACCTGCGAGATTGTGGGTGTTTGGGAAGCTGCGATTTGGCCAAGGAGAGTCTCGTTTACACATGGATATCGAAAACATGCTCATTTATCAAGAAGCATATTCCTGTCTATGAGCTGACTGCATGTCACCAGACCATAAGTCCAGAACCAGATCTCCACCCTCAGCTTTCCTCAGATGGATTTCCTCCTACGTTCAGTTCACATTTCCTCCAGAACCAAAACCCATTCTGGATTTTATTTAAAAGCACCCTTTATTCCAGATACTTGTATGTGTGTCCCCTGTGGGAGAGACACAGACATGGCAGATTTCCAGGCTGATTTGGGCCTTCAGTCCCACTGAGGAGATCTGCGGACGAACACGGGCTCTGGAGAGAGTTGATGCACCTTGTATGCAACAGCCATGCAATGTTACATACAACGTTATCAAATGATGGGTTTTCATTTAATTCTGATGGTTTAATTTGGTATAAGCATGAAAGGCATGTGCTGTAGAGTTCTGTGGACCAACAGAGGATGGTTGATGGTCATGTGAGGTCAGGCAGTCATGTAATCAGGTCGGTTTTCTTCCCCCCGCCCCCTGCAGAGGCCCAACAGCGACCTTACTACGCTGACTACTCACCCGCTCGGCTTTACATCCACACACTGTGCACCAACCATTACTTGGACATCTTCATCACCATCATCATCGGCGTCAATGTGGTCACCATGTCTCTGGAGCACTACAGGCAGCCTCAGGTAGGCAGATCCTTACAGCTCCCTTCCTCCTCCTACCTCTGTGAACCACGCACGCTTGCCCATGCTACAGCATCTCAAACCTGGTCATTGACAAAGTTTCCATTTGTCAGTTCCAAAAAGACTATCTGGATTTCTCTATTACTGCCAGTTACCACATATTTGTCTCTTGTTTTAAGTGTGTTGTGTGAAATACAGTTACTTAAATCAACTGGTTCCAATCATTTGCCTCGACTAATGCAGATTTTTGTGCGAAGAAACTAGTTATAACAAACCGTTCAGCTTCTTAATCACTCTGAAGACCAGAACTTAGTAAATACTTAATGGAAGGGTTTCCCAACCACTGAATCGCACGGCAAAATATACAGAGGTCCCCTCTGGTCCATGACATTTACAGAGGGTTGAGGGCTCCTGCCCCAAGGCCTCCAACATGATAAATGCTGATTAGTTGGACTTTGTGTTTGGAAAGGTTAAGGAATCCTGCTTTAGAGCATTGAATGATTCAAAAATTACATTTGCTACTATGCTACCATTTGAAATTGGACAATTTTCTTTTGCTGGCTTGTCTTCTTATCAGTACAGTACACCTTCACGCTCGACCTCTGCTGAGGTCGTTGATCTAGTTACCTGTAAGGTTTATACTAATGTATTCTGCCAGTTTTACTCGTATAATATGTCTGTTAAGTCATTGCAGGCTTAAAATTTTCGTTTAAAAATGTGAAATATTTCAGCAGTAGGTCTAAGTCAGTGTTCCGCAATCCAGTCCTCAGGGATCCGCAGCCAGTCCATGTTTTTTTTGCTCCCTCTGAGCTCCCTGGCAGACAGTCCACAAAAACGTTTCTTTGGGCCCCCAAGGACCAGATTGAGAAACACTGGTCTAAGTCATTCACCGTTGCAGCTTGTTCCTGTGTAATCCCTCCAGTCTGATGTACGCAGTACACCAGGAGTAGGAGACCCCTGGATTTAAGGCGTTAAGCGTCCACCTGGCACAAAAAAAAACACGTAATCTTAGGCGCTCAGTGTCCAGAGTTAAAAACCCCTCGGTTGGGGTCTGAAAACATGATGTCCAGAAAGATGATGGTTTCCGCAGATGTGGTGGGATGGAACAAGCTGTTGACCCCTGACCTGCTTGTTTTTGCCTCGCAGTACCTTGAGGTGGCGCTGAAGTACTGCAACTACTTCTTCACCGTGATCTTCATCCTCGAGGCCCTGCTCAAGCTGATCGCGTTCGGATTCCGCCGGTTCTTCAGAGACAGGTAGCGGGTCTCGCCAGGGGGCGGAGCTTCCTGGGCCGTGGACTTCATCACCTGGCTCACAGTGAAGCTTGACACCAGCGAGGCCCTATAGCAGCGCCAGTCTGATGTGGAAAGGCTGGAGCTTATTATCACCCATTAGAGGGGAAGTGTTTGTCACCCCTAGTGAAGTGTTATTTTCCATTAATGGGGAAATTATCTTAAATGGCTTGGTACTTCGCCTTTTGAAGCTCCACTGAAGGATGTGACATCCATTCTCCCAGTTTAACTCTGGGGATGACAGCAAGGCAAACCCTGTCTCTTGGGGACTGTGGGCAATACATAGCCCAGTAAAGACTTGAAGGTCGCTAGTTCAAATCCGTTGAGGGTCCTTTCTATAAGAGCGTTGAGGTAATTAAGTAGAAATACTTCAGGAAACTGCCTGCTGTATAACTACAACCTTGTGCAAATTACTTGAAACAAGTAATCGTTTTTTTACAGTTTTTATAAGTTTCCTTCTGTAAAGCCAAAACTACGTCTTCATTAATCACTTTTTCAATGGGCTTTCGTGGAATGGACTGTACCACAGAAGATAAGCTTATTCAGGTGTTAATTCAGTAATGGTACTAAGACCCCAAGATCATTAAAGACTGTTCAAAATTGCTGGATGTCATGCCAAATTGCCTCGAAATGCTACAAAAAAACCGAGGAGGTCATATTATATGTTGAAATGTTGATATGTTGAATTTGTTTCAATTAATTTGTGCAAGGGGGCAGATGAAGCAGCAGATGACTTGTGAGTCATCATCCAGTGGTGGATTAGGGTTACGGGAATGCCCGTCTGTTCCCAGGTGGAACCAGCTGGATCTGGGAATTGTCTTACTGTCCATCATGGGGATCACGCTGGAGGAGATTGAGATCAACGCTTCCCTGCCCATAAATCCCACCATCATCCGCATCATGAGGGTCCTCAGGATCGCCAGAGGTAACCCCCTCCACCCGTCCTGGTTGCTTAGCGAGGATGTTATGGTTTGGAATGATTTCTTAAATCTGAACCCCCCTCACTCACTATTTCCATGCTAATGCCCCCCCCCACCCCACCCCCCACACCAGTGCTGAAGCTGCTGAAGATGGCCACGGGGATGAGGGCCTTGTTGGACACAGTGGTCCAGGCCTTACCACAGGTGTGTGTGTGTGTTTGTGAATGTGAGCACGTGAAAGGCCAAGTGCATGCAGGTGTGTCCTGCACATTACATGTCTCTGCCACCTCCGCTGTCCCATCATGCCTTGCATCATCCACTTCTCTCCACTTCCAGGTGGGGAATTTGGGGCTGCTCTTCATGTTGCTGTTCTTCATCTATGCAGCCCTAGGCGTGGAGCTCTTCGGGAAGCTGGGTTGGTATCTCTCCTCCTCAGAACATCTGAGATGCAGCTCCTGAGATCTGCACTCAGATCTGCATTGTCCGGATGCTCTCTGCGAAAGATGTGCCTGGTTTATTATTTAAATGAATCTGCAGGAACCTGACAGGAATACTGCAATGACAGACTCAAATCAGAATCTTTTTATTTGCCAAGTACAGAGAAGTACGAGGAATTTCTTTGGCTGCAGGTGGTGTCACGACTGAAGCAAATTAAACATACAACTAAAAATCTAAATGTAAAAATACAAAGACATTAAGTAGAATAAAGAACTGGCCTTTTCCAGAAGAAACATAACAGCTTGTTTATAGTGCAAATGAGTCTATAAGGGTACGAAACTTGTGCAGTGGGTGGTTAGATTATGAGACAGTTTCTCATGGGTCCTTATTTAGAATGGTGATGGCCTGTTATATTCCAGATCGAAGATTAGCTCAGTCGAGAACCGCCTGGAGAACGCATTCCGACTCGAGCAGACCTGCTGTCACTGTGTCCCTGTTTGTGTAGAGGCATCGAAACCGTATTTATGTGTGAAGTGATCATCCACACGTTTTTTCATTACCACGTCCAGGCCTCCTGTTACCTTAAGTCCTGCTGTGCTTCTTCCGCCGTCAAAAAGCGAAAACTGCCATGGCTACGGCCTTATGGGCGCCACAGTATGGCCGCTCCTGTCAAATAGGTCGCTGTTCTCTGCAAGAGTCACTTTAAAAGACACAAACTGCTGGGCTGCGTGACAGGAAAAAGCCGCCGTGTCCTAGTCAGAAATGCCAAATCACATTAGCAGGAGTTTTAAGATTTCAATAACATATCTCATATCTGCTGGTCTGTGCGGCGGCTAACTAGGGGCTAGCGTTGGGAGACAATGTAAACGTTCGCCGGTCACCATGGTAACACTGCAGGGAAGGGTACAGGCGGGAGGAGAAGCGTGGTTTTTGCACAAGAGCATAAAAAAAGCCAGCCGCAATATTGGACACTGCACGCGAAACGGTGTACTGCTGCAGTTTCTGACACGCTTCGGAAGGCAGGTCATGAAAAATGTAACACTTTTGAGATAACAGAGAATTAAATATCTTTTGGGGTGAGCGGTTCAGAAAAAAAATAAGTCAGGATCGGTTCCGAAAAAAATATGCAGCCATTAAGATCTTTTTTTAAGCAAAGCGGAACATGAAGACACAGCGTGCTTTCACAACTAATGAATTTGATGCCTGTTTTATGCTAATGGTATACTAATTTTGTGCCAGGGGCATTATTGATAATTCCGATTTACATTCCAGAATGTACAGACGACAACCCCTGTGAAGGTCTGAGCAGGCACGCCACGTTCGAGAACTTTGGGATGGCGTTCCTGACCCTGTTCAGGGTGTCCACCGGGGACAACTGGAACGGCATTATGAAGGCAAGTGCGCTGAGTGCCCCTTCCCCTGTCACTCACCAATTCAAAACATATCATTGCTTAATGATAAGGTTGCCCCCCCCCCACCCCTTAGAAGATCCTAGAATCGCCCCGGTATGTTTAGGAGTCTTCTGAAGGTGTGGGATGATGAAGAAAGTTGATGTAGGAGAATGTGATGATGAACTGTCACGTTGGAGGAACGTCGTGTTTGAGTATGAGATGCTGAAGTGCGGCGAATTGAAGTCGACGTAGGAGTGTGAAATGTTATGGATGTGAAGGTGATCCAGGACGTACGCTGCCCTCTGCAGGACACGCTGCGGGAGTGCAGGACTGAGGATAAGCACTGCCTGAGCTACCTGCCAATCTTCTCGCCTCTCTACTTCGTCACCTTCGTGCTGATCGCCCAGTTCGTGCTGGTGAACGTGGTGGTGGCCGTGCTCATGAAGCACCTGGAGGAGAGCAACAAGGAAATGAGTGACGACGACGACATGGATGCCGAGATGGAAGCAGAGGAGGAGCGCCGATTCAGTGTGGCCTCAGACAGCTTGGACCTGGGACCGGAGAACCGGCCCACCAACATGACACCACACTCTGGCTTACCAGATCAGGCGAGTGACTGTGCTTTCCCCTCTCATAGACACGTTAATCCATAACATTGCTCCTCCAGGGGCTTCTAGTTGGCACGATTTGCCATATGGCCATAGGGGCTCTGGCACTGAAAGGGGTAATGAAGAGGAATCTGGTCACATGACTCATTCTTCCGGCATCACCTGATTTGCTCCGGTAATACAGTATCTGCTAGAGGCTTGGTTCAGCAGCAGCGGGCCAATCTTGTCCATTATCCAGTCCCTAAATAAAAATCATTCAGCGAAACGTCCACTAGATGGGACTTTAATTGCCACATGGAGCCGGCAGAAGAAGAACACGGCAGAATGCCGGGGTCTTTAATTCGATCTGAAGGCAAACACAGCTAATCAGCATCCACTGGCTTCTCCAGACAGGGGCCGCGCTGAAAGCCCTGTCAGTCACCCTCTGCTTTAAAGCATGTAAGTGGTTATTTGGTGGACGGATGCAGGCATTAGTTCTCTTGTCAGTCATCGGGCAGGGGATGCCAATGATGCGCCAGAGACTCCAGGACAAATGGGTTAAAAATAACTGGAGGTTTTCTAAGGCAGTCAAAACAAAAATGAGTCTTTAAGTCGCTGAACAACGCACAGAAATAAAATTAACATTGCAGAAGAGAAGAGATTTTTTGAGCTCTTATCTGTTCTTTGAAATGTAGGGAGCTGAGGTTCATAAATCTTGAATTTTTTTCTTTTTCACACCCAGGCCACCGTACCTTATTCAGATAACCTGTTCCAGTTTTCGAGACGTTAATGAGATGAAAGAAGGAAGGAAAGAATGAGTAAACAGGGTTTTCTGCCTGCAGGATGGAGGGTCTTTTCAGCCCAAGGAAGACTCACTGTCTTTGCAGAAGATGTCTGTGTCCAGGATGCACTCGTTGCCTAATGATAGCTACATGTTCCGGCCCGTGAGACCAGCCAGCGCCCCCTATCCTTTGCCGGAGGATGGTCCCATTGGCAGAAGTCTTCATTTAGGTAATGTCTTAACCTTTCATGGTCGCTGAGTCAGCATGAGGTTAGGACTTTGTGTTGAAGGACCCAGTTAGCTACCTTTGGATGGGTTTGTTTTTATGGGGGGGGGGGGGGGGGGGGGGGGGGTCAGGCCATCCGGCTCCAACCGGGCAAAATAAATTGATGAGGGACTCGTGGCCAAGGATTGGGGGTCACTGCACTAGCTATATCCCAGAAGTTTTTAGGACATGATATCTCTGGTATTAAGTCATTGCAAGTCACAATAGCTCTTGATAAATTTCAGGTGACCTGTGTCACCAGCAGGAGAAACCCATCCCCGTGGTTTGGCTTTCCGCTTCTGCAGGTTCCACAACTTCTGTTCAGTCCCAACCCTGTGGGGAGAGCTTCCTGTTGCAGGTGCCTGGAGCGTCTCCCCAGACACAGTGTGACGACGGGGGCCGGCCAAGGATCCAGCCACCCCCGATGAAAGCCTACTTGGGCAACGGCAAGTCGCGCCGCCAACAGGTAATGAGGCAGCCCTACCGGCATGGTCAACATGGTCCGTGGACCCTGAGCTGTTTCTCAGGCTGTCATGTTTCCTCCAGGAGGACTTCAGGAAGATGATGAAAAAGGATTCTTTGGAGGCCAGAAGCTTTGATGGCCTGGAAAGGCAGTCTGGAGATAGCTGGAATATACGAGCTCCAATGCCAGACAGCTTGACTCTATCACTGCCCTGGATGGCGTCCTCTGGACCTGGCAGCCCACAGGGTTCCCCTCCACCATCCTCACGACCTCACAAGGGCAGCATGTACCCCCGCTGTCCAGTTCTAGGCCAAAACCGTGTTTCACGCCGAGCTGCCATCCCTGACGGCCTGCTTCCCAGCTTGAAGGACCCAACTGATGAGGAAGTCTGGCACATCAACAGCTCAGCCCAATGCCGGGGGGGATGCAGCCAGCCGGCCGCCCGCAGCCACTCGCTCTCGCCGTGTGCCACGCCTGCTGCCCGGCTGCCGAAGAGAGGTAGCTCTACCCATCTGGCGGCTTGCCAGACCAAGGAGAAGGACCCGAAGAAGTTCTCTAGCGTGGATGCCGACGGCTTCTTGGCCAAGCCCTCTGGGGTCAACGAGGCTCGCCGTCACTCTATCGAGATTTGCCGCTTTGCCAAAAATGGTGATGGCGACGGATCAGTCCTTGGGCTTCCAACCCAGCACCCATGGCAAGGCTCATCCCGGGGAAGGTCCACGCCAACCCGGAGCCAAACTGCCCCCAGGAAGAAGAAGATGAGCCCACCTTGCATCTCAGTGGAGCCACCCCGGGAGGCAGAGCTTGCGACCGTCTCCCTCGTTCCCCCTCCAGAGACCAGCACGCTGCTGCGCAGGAGAACCCCCTCCTCCGAGCTGCCCCTGCAACGTGGTGACCCCACACTGGACCTGCAGGAGACGCTGCAGCCTGCAGAGGTCTCCTCCCAATCTGAGAACCTCCGGCGCTGTCCTGGCAGCCGTGGGCACCTGTCTGTACTGCAGTTGCCGGACCTGAATGCGCGGAACAGTGTGGCAGATGTCTCTCGGGATTCTGAGCCACTGGGCTCATCGTCCTGCTCTGCAGGCCGGGAGGCTGGGGTCCAGGACGGTCCAAACGTTCGCTCTGGCGAGGCCGGTGACCCTGCTTTGGCCAGCCCTGCCAGGAGTCCACTCCGGAAGAGGGGCCTCATTGGAGTGGCGGGCACCAGGACTGAAGATGTGGACGACGCTATGGCATAGCCGGAGATTGTCAGATACTGCATCTCTGTGTGGAACAGAGGGAACCCACCTGACCTGGGTTCCGGTACTTTCCATTGGATATGCAATTTAACTCTTTTCGCACTGGGATCTTTACTTCCCATGGCTCAATCACATTGATTTGGGTTCCAAAATATGTACCGACTTGTTTTATTTTATAGATTTATTTATTTACTGTCATTTCCTTAAAGACACAGTACGTTAAGGTACATCTTCAGAAAAAAAACTTGTACATGTTCTGTACATCTTGTGGTATAACAGGAAAATATTGTACCATTGAAGAAAATAGCTGTGTTCATATGCACATATTTTTATAGAGATGAGTGCCGTTTTGCACATACCAGTTTGAATTTGAAGTGGGTTGGTGTTTTGTTGTCCTTTTGTGAATGTACAGTTTTTTTTAATTATTATTTCAGCAGTCGTTGGATTGATTCTTGCATACATAGAGCTGCTGAAAATTTAAGTTTATTTTTTTATTCTGTGGAGAACACAGATCTTTTGTATTGATGAAATCCACTGAAAACCAAACTACTAATTTTCTGTAACCCGAGTGCAATAAGTGATATTCAGGGTTCAATTTATTACAAAGAGATTGTGTGAATATATGGAATTCCTACCGGAAGTGCAGTGTGACCAGAACGATGAACAACCAACCCTTTTTCATTCAAAAGGAGACAAACTTTTAACTACACTTTTATGAAATTTTCTCCCCTTCTGAAAACTGTGCTAGTGACATGAACTCACTGGGAATTTACCACCAACCTGACTGTACATGAAACACTTTGAATAGCCAATCAAATAATAATTGTCACAAAGTGTGTTTTCCTGTATTGTATTTTATGTTTGTAGTTGTTGGGAGTAGGGCTTAAGTTGTTACAAAAAAAGTCAATTGGTCATGATGTTATGGTGTGATACAAGAAATCTAATTAGACGTCCCACTAAAACCATTTGAATTTTCCGCCTTGAAGTGGTGCCTTTAGAGTTGGGAATTTCAGGTTTTGACAAGAGTTCAGAAGCTAATTTTAAACAGGACGTGAAGTTCCTCACTTATCAAACGATATTTGATTATATTGCACACAGAAGGAGAACTTTGTGGCTTTTTTGTGGTACTCAGCGGTAACACTGAGACTACTTAGGGGATTAGAACAAATCTGAAGTTTGTAAAATATTTATCACATGTACAAGTATAAAGTTGCATGAATACCAATGATTTTACATGGCCGAAGACCCTTTTTGACTAATTTCGGCCTTCAGACTAGTATGTTATTGTGGGTTCAGGGCTTTTTGTATAAAAATGCAATGTTTATAGCTCTCCCACACTTTAATGAGTAGTTTAGGCTTTGATAGAAAATAAAGAAGAAAGGGGAAAAATAATTTTAATATGTACACAGTAGTAAACCTCTTCAGTATTTATATGTTTTGAAAATTACACAGTTGATATTTAAATATTTTTAATCTGAATCTTCAAGTCCCGTACTAGTAAAAACAATTCCGATTTTTTTAAATACTTAAAGGGTACTTTTGAAATGAAATTAATTGTGAGTATAAACATTTACCTCAGAAGAAGCATTGATATTTAAAAGCTTGGGAATACGCAGTAGTGCCTCAAATATATACAGTCCATAGTAATGGCAAACGTGTTTTCCTCACACAACACTCTGAATTATTTGTGTGTTTTTGTTTCACTTGCAATAAAATGAAGTATTTTAATTAATATTTACACTCGTTGAACGCGTGCACATCCAAAGAATTTCGTCCTGCTGATCATGTAGGATAAGAAACAGCTCGCGCGTTTTGGCGCCTCGGAACATCAAAGATGTGCGGAGACTTTACTCCCTGTTAATACTTCAAGAAAAAACATTGATTCAAAGATGAGCGCTGCACATCTCTCGTTTTTATCGATGGTATTACATTTTGTGTAAGTACTCGATCGATAATATGAACTTAATTTTAACGGCGCCGAGTCACAAAAAGGCGAATGTGATCTTGGTAGTCAGTAGTGTGGGTAAAGCTATGGGATATAATATATCTTGTGGCATCTTTTAAGAGCAACTTTGTGGTAGATTATTCTGTTATTTCATTTTAATTAAGGACGCAAAAATACTCCAATATTTTTTACATTTAATACGCCGAAGATGTTCTCCCTGGTTTACGCTCTCTGTTTTACATAAGAGGCCCAGTTTTATTCACTGGCTTGCAGTGCTTGGCTGAATAACTGGACAGAAATTTTTACCGGCTAAAAGAAAATAAGTCTAAATAAGAACGTGTACGTTTCATCATTTTAATAATCATGATCCTGCGAATATATTTTGCAATTGATAGCTTTATGTAGCCGATGCTGATATCCGTTAACTGGTGACGTGGAAAAATTAGCAAAAGCCTTGCAGGTCCAGAAATAAAATGGCTAAAACAGACGTAGCATTGATACTGTGTAGCGCAAATGGACTTTTCTAATGGGTGTGCAGATGACTTGCGGAAACTCCAGTAGGTGCTGCGCTATTTAGCACAGATCGAACTGGCAGCGCGAGAATCCAGAAACAGCGGACGGTAACAAAGGGACACTTCTTGTATTTCACGTTTTCTCTGAATATTGAATAAACCGAGTTTATTTTATTATTAATTTGCTGACAACCAGATTGAAATCAACATCAATGTCATTGATGATAATAATTATTGAGACTGGTTGTTTGACATGTACAGAAGGGGTGTAGTCTGTCAAGATTAAAATGATAAAAAAAAAAAGTAAAATATCTTGCTTCTTTACACAAAGACCTGCTCTTAGTAGTGACCGCACATTCACATATTGTGTCAGCGTTTATGTAAACGGTTCTGTCTTTCCAATACACGTTTGGGCTGTAGATGTGTGGAACTAGTCTCACATATGTATCACGTGAGCTGGCTTTCTGTTGTAACTTCATGAAATGAGTATTGTGAGCGTTTGTACGATAATCGCTGAAAAGCCATAGTCTGTCTAGACCATGAATGGGAAGAAATGAAAGTATTTATCTTTGTCTTATTCTCTACTTGAAGTTACGTGTTTAGTTATGTTGCCGTTAACTGCCGTTAATATATATCCATAATAAAACTAAAAATATGAGCGTGCAAGGAAGATTAGCTGTAGGAAAAAAATAGTTTTAGAAAAGCTTTGAAATTTAGAAGTCGATTTCCCTCGATTTCAATGTTTGTTTTTTATTCTAGATTGCTGAAAATTACTTTTTATTCAAAATGTTTTTCTTTTTATTCAAAAATGGCCTGAATCACATATTACAATGTAATATATTGCATCATGCTCATTGGTTTATTTATTTTTAATAAATATCTTTTGTTTACTACTCCTGTAGCTATTTGTCACTTAAACCAAGAACAATGGTTATACATGAAAGTTTTAGTATAATTTTGATTTAGAGATTGATTGTCACTCTGAATCGTATAAAATTGCGAATGTTATTGAAATGTCTTTCAGATTGTATCCTGTTCAGGGTGTAAAGGATAAGAACACAAGCATTCTCTTCTGTGTATTTATAGCACCATCCAGTGGTGTTTTGAGAAAACACGAAATAATTATTCATTCAAAGAATGCCCCTGGTGTAGCTACGCGGACCCAGGTAACAGTAAACGTTCCCAGAATATTAGCCAACGTAATGTGAAAGTTTTTCTCCGATTTGACAGAGAACGTTATTTCCACGTTTTACACTTTAACAAAGGTTCTGTCAATGTCAACACGATAAAATTATTACCTGAACACCCTTTTCACGGAATTAAGGTTGAAAGAACGTTTTATAATAAAATATATTTTATTATATTTTATAAAACTTCTATAAGCGCATATTACGAATATGCCGTCCATGATCTTTTATGTGTAAAGTGACGGTGTTACCCGCTGCTCTACCATGCCATTCATTGGCTTTTATAATATTAGTCTTATAGTTGTGGTAGAAATCGAAGTAGCGGGATAACGTTCTGGGAACACTGACTATTTCCATACATTAATCGCAACGATCGGTAAACGTTCCTACAACGACAAATCATTTGCGGGGGAACTACTCTCCCACGTATAGCGTGCGCCGGGGACTGATAATATTGACGGACAAGTGTAGTAGAAAACATGGGATTGTAGAAAGAGCCGTCAAGAAAATATTTTCAGACGTTTTAACAAATTATTGTAGCTTCGAGAATGCTGTGCAATAATTAATTACTAGTTACATGGTTGACTATTCTGTGATTTATGTTTTATTCGGCTTAAAAAGGAAATTGCATTCGCTAGAGCAAAAAAGGTAATTTCGTGTTTTAAATAATTTTCATGTAATTAAATAGTTGGCGAATGTCTGCCGTGGCAAAGATTATACAGGTTATTTCCTAGGCAAGATTTACCGATGTGAAATTATAGTACAACTGCCTGCAGCGTACATTATTATATACATTTGATGTATACATAAGCATCTGCATAAAATATGCCTATATACATTGCAGGCTAAACTTAACTTGTATATAAAACGTGGATGGCTCATCTTAGGCATGTGGGGTGAAATCGAACCGTGCAACGAGTCGACGGTATCGGGCGGCTCCAGTTTCGAAGCATGGGGCTCCGCATCAGCGCGTGAAGCGGTGGACGATGATGAAAAACCGAAGAGTACACAGGTAAAGAACAAATCATTTTAACAAAGTTACAAAAATAAAGCATAGCCATAGAGTTTAACTGTCTCACTGCAATGCTCATCACCGTATTTCTGATTACTCGAAACACAGCCTCGCAAAAATTCAAAGAATATGACAAAGATTAAAATCTCATAAATACAAAGTGCATTAGGTAGTAACGTCTGTCTCTGGCGCTATTAAAAGTCCTGGCGGGCTTTGTGTGCATTTAAATATATTTTTTATTAACGCAACGCACTGCATTAATCACGATATTTATAACTGGAGACATCCTTATGTGAGGTATATATTTAGAAAATAACTTACTGCTGCTTTTGGGGTAATCCAAGTATGACACGGCATAATTATTAGACCAGATAAGCCAGAGGTAGTTACTGGCATTGAGACCTCCTGGCTTGGTAAGTGCCAACATGGCAGTCTCTTGCAGTGACATCACGCTTTGGCTCCTGTTTTAGGATGAGTGTCCCAGTGCCCTGTCCGATATGATCGAGACGGTGGCGGTCAGTGCGAACCCCGTGAAGAGCCAGCAGCTCGGGGAGCCTGACCTGACGCTTGAGGAGCGGCGGGCTGTCCTGCTGGAGCAGTACCGATCCAAGCCCTTGGTCTTCCTGGAGCGTTACCAGGCTCACCTGAAGCCAGAGCACCTGGGCGCCTTTGCCCACCTGAGTGCCGACTGCCGCACCCAGTACTACAGCGAGGAGGTGCGCAGGAGGGCGTCCAGCCAGGCCAGCAAGACCAGTGTGAAGAACCACCGCTACGCCGCCCTCAGGGCCCTGCAGGAGGGTGAGGGCCACCAGCTGTGTTGCCGGGGCAACCGGGCCACATCATTAACCAATCAAAAGGGCTCACTGCTCAACTGCTCATTAATCCCTTTAAAACTGATTATCAGTTGCTTATTTGTTAAGGAATTGAATCTATTGAACTAGTAATGGCACTATCATAAAGAATGAGAAACACCAAAATAACTTAGGTAAGATTAAGTTTAGTTAAAATGAATAAAACTAGATTTCAGTCATGCGTTGTATTTTTTATTGTATTTTGATTTTGTGGGGTTTTTTTTTTTTTGGAGTGATAGCTTGCTTTAGTTTCCACCAATGGACACATTCTTGGGTGTCAGCATAGGGACTGTTTTCCTGCCACCTGCCTATTCTCACCAGCAACCTCCCCCCACCCCCCGCAGAGGGCAAGTATTTCAGCGAGGAGCAGATGAGGGGCCGAGAGCCACTGCTGTATGAGCAGTACATCGGTCAGTACCTGAATGAGGACGAGCTGGCCGAGCGCTCCCAGGGCATGCTGGCAGGGGGCGCTGGAGCCCTGGCCGACCTGCTCATCAACTCCTACCAGGAACAGCTGCTCCAGCGCCGCCTGCACTGGCAAAAGGACAAGGAAGAGGGCGCCCAGGAGGAGGATGATGAGGAAGACGATGGTGAGAGCAGTCTTCCTCTGTCCTTATTTGCTTTCACTTTGATAATCTGATTGGCCACAGATTTCCCCTAGGTGGCGCCATTGTGCTTGCCCATTCTCAGCATCCACAAATGGTGGGGAGCCCTTTTCGCTAACTTTAGCCTTTTCCGCTAATCCTGAGGTTATCAGTGGTTTAAAGGCAGCTCAGTGATTTGACACAGGGTTTACCAACCTTTGACCTATGCAGACAGGGGACTGCAGGTTGTTTTAGTTGCATAATGTCCATTGTCCCTATATAGCATAGAATCTTCTAGTCCCTTTGCCTTATGCCTTAGAGTTATCTTTACAGATGGTAATAATAGGCAGGATTCGCCTGTCATAAGCCATCCCAGAATATCTCAGAGCAATCAGTAAGCAAAATTTGCAGTATTTCTTTACTCCCGTCTGACGAAGGTGGGTGGATGTCACATTGTCATCATACTACCGGCCTACACCCACAGAGGCCTGTGAAACCAGGGGTTCAGAGTGGGAGCCCACTCCAGAGGAGAAGGCCCGGCTGCGGGAGGAGTTTGTCAGTCAGATGCATGAACGCTTCCTGGAAGGAAAAGATGAGGACTTCAACTACAGGTCAGCGGGTCACGCCTGGGAGAGTTGGACACCCAGACGGTGTTATATGGCTGCGGCTGGGTGATATTAGTGGATAAAAAATTCCAGGTGTAAATGCCTGTATGTGTGAGGTGAGAAGCCATACATTTTATATGTTTGTCTGTGTGTTGTGTTTGAGGGTCTGTGGGCAAGTTGCGCTGTTTTGAGAAAATGTAGGGTTTTTTTAAGAAACAATAAAATTAGAAATTATCAAGACAAATGAGGTTGAGAGCAGGCTGTATATATGTAAGGTGGCAAGACCTTTGACCGGCTAAAACTAGATGAGAATGCACAGGGACTGAGGACAGGCTGGCCAGCCCAGACCACCGGGACACACAGCTATGACTAACATGCCGTGATGCCACATTCCAGCGAGGTGGACGAGAATCCGGACTATGACAACCTGGACATTGTGAGCCGCGATGCAGAGGAGCGCTACTTTGATGAAGAGGAAGATGAGGAAGAGGAGGAGGATGACGAAGAGGATGAGGTGGCGATGGAGTAGACGACAGTGCTGAGAATGTGTTCAAACCCATGCTCTGTACATAGACCGTGTAGCTGTGGGAATATAAAGTAAGGGTTTTTTTCTTCTTTTTGTTTGGTGCACAGTTTGTATATATCCAAGCTGACAGTTTGCATGATATAACATAATTTCAAAGAATAAAAAAAAGTTTTACATTAGGCACATGTTCTCATGTGTAGCGTCCTCCTGTTGCTCGAGGATGCTTGTCAGAAAACATTTGCATTTTAATGGAATCGATTTTTAAACCATTTAATTCCACAGGATTATTGGCCAAGGCACCCCCAGCTGTGTTTCTGAAGTTATTTATATGCGTACAGCTGTATCTGAATGCTGTATTAATGACCTTTTGGTAAGTTAATCTGAGTTTGAACACCCTACAAAGCTACTCATTAGGGAATTTATAGGCTTATGTTGAAAACGTTAAATATTAAGCAAGGATCCTCCGTTACTTACCGCGCAGTATCCACCGGTAAGTGCCGTTAGTTGCCTTCAGAGCTCAATGAAAATCAGTATCTGAACGTGTACAGATATATTTAAATTTGCATATTTAGCAGACGTTTTTGCCCAAAGCGACGTACAAGCGAGGCAGGTCGTACATTGCAGGTGAACAGTGTTTAAGCAGGAGTTTAATCCCACCTGTATTATGCACGTAGGTGCATTTCGAATTACAATTATCCAATTACGTTATCAGCCTTTGCATTATCAAAGATGTAATGATTTCCGGTTGACATTTACTTGACGAACCGAATTGCGTTTTGAAAGTGCACCTCGCGTTTTGCAAGAAAATCCTGCCCTTTCATAAAATGGCAGGTTGTTGTTGTGATATGTTTACAAATGTTCTATGCCTGTACGACTCTATTGAGCTGTCAAACCAAGGTAGACGCGTGTCAGTATGACAGATCTGTTTATGTTAGCACGTGATTAAGTGTTACGGAAAATCTAGTGCCTACCCTGGAAGAACAGCGTCGCCTTCACTGTTTTCAGGATGAATATCATCCAGCGTGGATGTGGGGAAAGGGGATTACGATCAGTCTTTGCTCGCTCTCTGATCTCTCAACAGGTTTCTTGTTATCACCGTGAGACCCTTCATTACCTAAGCAGACTGAGTCCTTACCAGGCTGGGATGAGATAGTTTGTATTTGCGTAAACAAATGTGTGTGTTTTAGGTGCAACGTACAATATATGATAAAATATTACAAGAAAGCTGTAAAACATCCGTGAATATTAATACTTTGAAAGCAGGTGAAACATCCCTTTCAGCGTGGTGCCGCTCCAACACCTGACGTGCCGATTTAGTATCGTCTCTCATCTCTGAGATACTGTCATGGGACTTGTAGGAGGTATGATCTAATATAGCAATTATGTAGTGTGATGTAACGGTATTATTAGATAAAGCATGTACGATAAAAGCTATTATAGCCTATCCAGAGTCGGCTTTTAGACAACGAGCGAGCGAATCGTTGGCCCTTGCTCGTCATAGATAACGGTAAGTGGGAAAGTTAATATATTGTTATGCTTAGTGATGGTTTTGCTGCAGGGGTACAGTCACCTGATGGCGCTTAATTACCACTCTGAGCTGTACGACTTTGTTTGCCGTTTGCTGTGGAAAACGCGAATGTCTCCTTAAGAGCCACTTTGGTCATGTGCTCTGCCCGTCCGGCAGTTCAGAGTGACTGTAAACCTTCGGATCCCATGACTTAGACTTATCAGATGATAGGCACTGGCTAAATCATTTTATGCATTTAATTACTGCGAAACTTTCGACAAACCGGTGAAACGTGAATGCGGCATTTTTACAGCTAGTATACTTTACTGTAGACAGAAGGGGAGGAGTTTCGACGGGAGCAGTTTTTTTTCATGGTGACCTTAAAAACGACTTATTTCTTGTCGCGTGCGAAATATAATTCACTTTAAAACTACACTCAGCAGCCAAGAAATATCGTTGAGTTGTCCAAATAAGACATAATAGGGAAGTACATGTAACAGTACAAATACAGTCGGTGACAAAAAAAATGTAAGCACCCAGAAGTGATGGTCCAATTTGGATGTAACTTGATACATGTGCAGACCAGCCACACCCTACTGACATGGGACCAGCAGTGTGCCCTTACTGCCAACTTGTCTATTGGATCTGATATTATAATCATTGCGATACAGTCACATGACCTTTCACCACCTGCAGATTCACTTTTTTTTGTCACTGAGTGTGTATGAAAGGTTATTGTGCATAACGATCATGTGACATGCTTGATTTTAATTAAGTGGGGAAAGCTTATTCAGTCTGCAGAGCAGCCCACAGCCAGCGGTACTTGTTCCTATTAATTATACCAACCTTGCTGGCTTTGGCACATTTGGGTCCTGCCAGTAGGCCTGTGTTTGTTTTTATCTGTTTCCACAAAAACACAGAGGTAACGTTCTACTCGCTGCACCAGGAGAGCTGCCAGGTGTTTTTGGCTGGAACCAGGCAATGCATATTTATAAAAGGACAAAAGAAAGAAAAGGGACTAGTATATAAAGTTATTATTAGCGTTCTTCACACATCGTGACATTTTACTCGATATTAATTAACATTGATTATTTTCTGCAAATTAAATCCACAGAATTACACAGGAGACTTCACATGATTTTACTGGAAAATGGCATTTCTCTTTCTTGCAGAAAATGGTTCATAGGCTGAAACAAACTGCAAATTTATTGCCTGAAATATGCTTAGGGATTCAGATAATGGAACTCAAACACACCTCGTACAGGTGCCCCTTCACGTCTGTGAGCTTTCCTGATAATCTTTATACCCCAGGTTTTACTGCTATCAGAAGGGAAATTCAAAGCTCGTAATTAAACCTTTGCTGATGGGACAAAACTGGGGTAAGATTAAGATTATTATGTGGCTTAGAGATACGTTTTTTAATAAGGGTGACTTCCTGGATTACTAGCACTAAATGCATTTGATGTTGTTTAGTGTTTTTATGATAATTGTGCACTAGTTCTGGCTTTTAAGTGTTTCCACAAAGCAACAACAACAAATCAAACATAGTTCATCAGTAAGACATTTTTCTCGACAGAGAAAAAAATATCTGGACCACACTGTTAAGATGCTAGCTTGGAAACTGGAACTGTCAAAAGCATATCAAGGCTAAGAGTCTTTGAGTCCCAGACCCGGTTCGGGGACGCGATCTGCTAGGTGTGTGTCAGTTTTTAAGCCCTAGAAGCTGACATTGACGTTGAGTTTCTTCAAAGATCGGTCCCGAACTCAAATAGCATTTTCCTGCCTGCTGAGTACGGTTGTGATGCGAGATGCCACCAGGAGGGCGGCGCCAGTGAGGACCTCGGTGATGAAGGAGATCCAAGCCAGGGCCAGAGACCAGCCGAAGTGGACATCCAGGCCCTCCAGAGTCTTCCTGTCGGAGATGCACAGGGCCTCCTTGAAGGCTGCTGCTGAGTACGCCACATAGACGCTGATGCCGGCCAGGCTGACTAGGGCTGGGGGCAGAATTGGGGGGGGGGGTCAGGGTCAGGGACAGGCTTTCCATGTGCTGCAGAAAGGATCTACAACCTTTTTGGTCCACAGTCAGATGGGTACAGTAGTTCTATGGGTAACAACCAGGGCTTGTTTAATTATTTTGAGTATTATAATTATATACTGTATATAATTACACAAGGTATTATATTCAGTGCTGAAAATCCATATATCACCTGAAGGAAGTAGTAAATTATGAATTCATAATTCATCTGGCATTAATTTTTCACATGGCCATTAACGCATATAAATAAAAATATAAGGCATTTACTTAAGCTGTTCGAAGTTACTAACCATCGGGGCATCTTGAGTGATTCACAGGCGAATGCGTACGCGTCCTGTTCCATTAACAGACATGAGTGCAGTCAAAGGCTGGCATTTCCCAGGTAAGTGAGAAAAGCTATGTGAGATATACATGAGGAAGCTTCAGCACTGACGTCTGCAATGCGGAGCCAACAGCGCGGCGGTGAGCTCCTTGTCTTGCAGATATTGTTGCTCTTAATTAATTCAAATGGTTTGTGATATTGCAGTGCAAACGAGAGGCCTAAATAATTATTTTACAGACCATTTTAATTATCTTCAGTTTGCACAAGGAAAGTTCTTATTGTTATGATGTAACTTTCTCAAGGGGATGTTTCAATTAGATGCTAAAATACACATTTATGAATATTTTATACATTTCCCAATGCTTCGCAATGTAGAGGCTAGGGAATTTTGTTAAAAAAATAAGTGTAAAGTTAATTTCAGTTAGCTGAACTTAAAGAACTTAACGCTCAAGACCCAAATGTCATGAGAGCACTCAACCCTAAAGAGCAAGGGAGCCTCTAGAGATTTTGGACCAGATAAAAGGATGTCAAATTTGCCCCCATCTCAGACCAAACCAATTACCCCTGCTCCCCCTTTGCCAAAGAGGCAGGATCCGCTTACCCCCGAACAGGAGAAAAACTGCGGTAAGTAGCAGCATCACTCTGGCCCGTGCCAGGATGCTGATGAAGCTGATCATGCCGCCAACCGCCATCATGATCAGGCTCAGAGGCAGTAGGATGACGAAGGTGCCGTGCATTCCTGTGGGATAAAAACCTTTAGGTCTCTCTTGGTTTTCGGCTTTAAACATCTAATAATCAGATTTACAGATTTAGGCGCATTGATTACGATCATATTGAGTTCGAAGGTGATACTTCTGTTGCCATCCATCCATACATTATCTCCCGCTTATCCGAGGTCGGGTCGCGGGGGCAGCAGTCTCAGCAGGGAAGCCCAGACTTCCCTCTCCCCGGCCACTTCCTCCAGCTCCTCTGGGGGAATCCCGAGGCATTCCCAGGCCAGCCGAGACATAGTCCCTCCAGCGTGTCCTGGGTCTTCCCCGGGGCCTGCTCCCAGTGGGACATGCCCGGAACAGCAGATGCCCGAGCCACCTCATCTGGCTCCTCTCAATGCGAAGGAGTAGCGGCTCTACTCTGAGTCCCTCCCGAATGACCGAGCTCCTCACCCTATCTCTATGGGAGAGCCCAGCCACCCTGCGGAGAAAACTCATTTCGGCCGCTTGTACTCGCGATCTCGTTCTTTCGGTCACTACCCACAGCTCAAGTCCAATGACACGACCACAAAGTCGATCATCGAACTGCGGCCTAGGGTGTCCTGGTGCCAAGTGCACATATGGACACCCTTATGCTTGAACATGGTGTTCATTATGGACGATCCATGACCAGCACAGAAGTCCAACAACAAAACACCCCTCGGGTTCAGATCGGGGGGGGCGTTCCTCCCGATCACGCCCCTCCAGGTCTCACTGTCATTGCCCACGTAAGCATTGAAGTCCCCCAGCAGAACAAGAGAGTTCCCGGGAGAAGCATTCTCCAACACTCCTTCGAAGGACTCCAAAAAGTTTGGGTATTCTGAACTGCCATTTGGCGCATAAGCGCAAACAACAGTCAGAACCCGTCCCCCCACGCGAAGGCGAGGCTACCCTCTCGTCCACTGCGGTAAACCCCAATGTACAGGCGCCCAGCCAGGGGGCAATAGGTATGCCCACCCCAGCTCGGCGCCTCTCCCTGTGAGCAACTCCAGAGTGGAAGAGGGTCCAACCCCCTTCGAGGAGCCTGGTTCCAGAGCCCAGGCCATGCGTCGAGGTGCACCAGCTCAGGCTCCTTCCCCACCAGAGAGGTGACATTCCATGTCCCTAGAGCTAGCTTCTGCAGCCGAGGATTGGATCTCCAAAGTCCCCGCCTTCGGCCACTGACCAATTCTGCACCCAACCCCTATGGCCCCTCCTATAGGTGGTGAGCCCATTGGAGGGGACTCAAACTCAATCAATGTTGATACTCAAGGGCGGAGTTGTGGGGGGCCAGGGGTGGCCATGGCCACCCCACAGTGAATCCTGGCCACCCTATTGGCCACCCCAATCACCGCATCACTGTCGTCGCTATTTTTTTTTTATCCTATGCGGATCCTTTCCTGCACTGCAACGTTTCTACCACTTTTACTGCGCGTACACATCCTGTCTTCAGATGATTGGCACGGTCAGATTCTAAAAACTGCAGTCTGTAGCAGCAGTTCAGATGCTAAACATCAACATCAAAAGTAAGCTATAATATCAGAGGAGAGTTTGTCTTTGTACACTTTTTATGTCAGTTGTCCCACTCGTGACTCTATGTATGTACATATTTAATGGTTTAGGACCCATGGCAAGCTAACTCGCAGGCAAGAATAGCTAAATATATATATGCTTCATCAGCCTGTGATAAATCAATATATACAGCATATGTAACTGTGTCTGTTTTCCTGATGATACACTGCCCATAATCATTCTGATCACCATAAGCTAAGCAGAACATCTCTCAGCAAAGTAGTAATACCTGTTACAATTGTCTTTAAAATGTGCTATATTTGTATAATGTAGGCGTCTTTATCACTTTGTCTGCAGAAATAAGGAAAGAAGTTGGAGAAACCATATATTATTTGATCTTTTCCACCAATACCCTCATTCTAAATATTGTTGTGGTGTGTGGTTTAGGTGCCTTAAATAAACCTGTACTTTCTAATGAAACGTGTGCCACCCCAAACATGATCACTGATCAGAGTCCTGCACGGGTCCACTTTTGGAGACCCGCACAGTACAGCACCACACCCGCCTGTGCACCCGTGATTATTTCAAAGTTAAATCCGCACCCGCCCGAGCCTGTAACGTTCCGCCCGTTACCCGCCCGTACCCGTAATAAATTACACACAGTTATTTTTTCTATGCACCTCTCAACATGACAAGCGCTAGGCCTGCATGACTTTTGAATTGAAACAAAAAAGTCAGTTTAACCCAAAATCAAATCAGATAGATCTAAGCTATCCATACTGTGACGAGCGTGAAAGAGAGAACACGATGACACACTTCCGCAAAGATTCAGATGTCTATGTGAATGTTTGTCGAGACGGTTATCTAATGGTGCGTTCGTTTTTCTCTCGGAACTATGAAATTCCGAGTTGAGTGACATCACGTCCGACAATCTCCCGTTCGAGCTACCACATCTCGGAACAAACATGGGTGCCTCCATGAACACGCTGCTGTGTGTTGTGGCTTTATATTTTAGCAGATTTGGAGTGAGATTATTTTTCCCGAGAGACAAACAAACAAGAAACACGAACTAGTCAAACCACATTAAAAGCTTTAAAAAATATTTTAGCACATTCATAGTGTAAGAGTTTAATTTGGCTATGTTATGTTGATGGGGAAGTGGGTCTACTTTTCTGAGCTTGCGGATGGAGCGCAAGCTTTTGCATCGCCCAACAGCTCATTCCGGTTCAATGCTTGGCTGTTATCGCCGAATGTATCACAGTGCCCCCTTTGTCGGAAATGGTAGTTTTGGTCTCAGTGATTAGTGATAGCCTGGCAACCCCTCAGTATGACTCTTACTTGGGGATCCTCGAGCCTCAGCTTACCCCGACCACGACACTTGTGGTCGCTCGGACATTGACATCCGTGACCCAAGGCCAGGGTATGATCAGGGTAGTAAACCTCTCCCCGGCACCTTGGCACAAAACTGCCCCCTGGGGCTAGTGTTCTCCATCACTGGCCGCCCACAGGAAAAGTATACGCTGGTTTCAGCAGTAGATGCTCATGAGGCTCCTTTTGACCCCCCATCACGGGTTGATCTGACTAAGACGTGCCTTGAGGTTGAGGACCGACTTCAGCTGGAGGCTTTACTGGCCGGATATGCTGCTATTTTAGTGCCCATCCTTATGATTATGGTCGTACAGACCTGGTCCACCACAGGATTGATACTGGCACAGCCCTGCCTATTAAGCTACGGCCATATCATACATCCCCAGCCACCCAGGCTCTCCTTCAACGGGAGACACAGAAGCTCTTGGAGCAGGGTGTTATTGAAGAGTCTAATAGCCTGTGGTCTGCCCCAGTCGTACTGGTGCGGAAGAAAGACGGCACATTGTGTGGACTATCGTCACCTAAACACTGTCACTATTAAGGAATCTCACCCTCTTCCATGTGTTAGTGGCTGGTGCACGAATTTTTAGCCCCATTGATTTGACAGCTGGATATTGGCAGACACCTCTTGACCCCAGTGATAAGGAGAAAACGGCTTTTTCGACAGGCACTGGTTTATTCCAGTTTTGTTTTATGGGGATTTCGAATGCTCCCCCAAGCTTCCAGAGGCTTACGGAGTTAGTGCTGCGCAGTTTACACTGGAGCATTTGCTTGATTTGCTTGATATGAAAATATAATCGTCTACAGTGTCAGTTTTGAAGAACACCTCAAGCACCTCCGGGAGGTCTTTGACCGTTTCCGCACTGCGGGTCTGAAGCTTAAGCCATCAAAGTGTTGTCTGGTGCGCTCATCCGTCACATTCCTGGAACATCGCGTGTCCAGTGCTGGAGTGGAGCCTGACCCCTCCAACACACGCAAAGTATCCACATGGCCAATTCCTCGCTCTGCCACCCACATACGGACATTTTTGGGTCTCTGCTTCTATTACAGACAGTTCATTAAACATTATGCTCACATTGCAGAACCCTTGCATCGCTTAACCCATAAAGGGGTACCATTCATACAGTGCGACAGGGCTGATGAGGCTTTTAGGTCCTTGAAAGGGGCCCTGACTTCCCCACCTGTCATAGCCTTCCCTTATCTCTCCTTACCATTCATTCTGCATACAGATGCTTCCCATCATGCGATAGGTTCGGTCTTATGCCAGGTCATCGGTGGCACGGAACGTGTCATCTCTTACGCCAGCCACGTACTCTCAGCCTCGGAATGTAAATGCTCCACATTCGACAGGGAGCTTTATGCAGTCGCGTGGTCCGTGCGGATTTGGCATATCATCCCTTTATGATTGTGACGGCTCATAAGCCGCTAGCTGGGCTTCAAAAGCTTCCTCTGGATCACGACCCCACGGGTAGATGTGCACGCTGGGCTGTGGAACTTGACCTTTATGATTGGACCATCATCCATCGAGCTGGTGCTAAACACCTTAACGCCGATGCTATGTCCCGCCACCCTGCAGAGGTCCCATCAGACACCTTGCCCCCCAGATGCTTTTTGTTCGACTCGCGTTACAGCCGCCACTCAAACCTCTGCAGATTCTCCTACACTGCAGCCGGGGCTACACTAGTCGAGCCCATTGTCACCACAACGCCCACTTTTCTGGGTTGCGCCTTGCCAAACACCACTGTGGGCTTGGTGCAGATACACAGCGATCTGGAGTTAGGTAAGCACCAACAAGATGATCCAGACCTGGTGGTTGTGGTTGCTTGGTTGGAAAACGGTATGAGACCCCCGTGGCATTTGCGGGCTGCTTCCCCAACGTTGAGGAAGCTGTGGTCACAGTTTTCACATCTCTCTCTGTGTGATGGCATTTTATGCCAGCATCTCTATAATCCAGCTAGGCGTGCTGTCTGCCATCAGGGGGTTGTACCGAGATCCCATGTTCCCAAGGTCCTGCACATGGTTCACGGTCACCCTGCATCCAGTCACTTCATTCATGCGAAAACAGTTGACAAGGTTACACGTTCCTTCTATTGGCCTTACATGTCGTCTGATGTGGCCCGTCACTGCCAGTGCTGCGCGGCTTGTCAGTCCCGGCGTTCCCCAGTCCCTCGCTTGCAGGCCCCCCTCGTCCCCATTTCTCCGACCCGATTTAGTAAACGCAGTATTACATATTTGTGTCAATTATTGGAACCTTACATTTCTAAGAACACACGTCGCTCTATAGCCCTTACGGTTGCACAGTCTATGTGTATCGCTTTGCGTTACTTTGCCAGTGGTTCATTTCTATACAGTGTGGGGGATGCTGAACATTTAGGCAAAGCTACAGTGTGCCGTGAAATCAGGAAGGTTTACGTTACATTAAAGTCCTTTTTAAATATATTCATTACCTTTCCTGGCCACAGAGGCATTCTTGGCATTAAGAAAACTTTCTTTGGAATTAATGGTGCTGCATCTTAAACTCTTTGGAGTCTGAGGCCTCTCAGCCACTTTCGGGGTAATCTGACATGCCTTGACATTTTAAAATATTTCATCTATCTAAAAAACAATTATCCGTAAGGGTTACATGTGCTTTTATCCAGCACAAACTCAGCACCAATAATCTGAGACCACATGTTATTATTCTATTTTTGTTAAAATCAACTTTAAACATATACTTCTCAAAAACCTATTCTCAGACATGCTGAGAAATTGTAAGAAATCACATTATAGACATTTCTAGTCAAGACTTTTGAGCTCTGAAGCTTATAGACACAGGGGTGGGCTACACATAGGTGAAAGTGACATTATGAAATTTTATGTGGTTTGATTACTAAAGTGTTAGAACTTTAGAGTGACACTAAGTCAGTGGCCTTCACAGTAAATATTGATGAGATAGGTGTCCTCACACCTTTAGTAGTTAGCATACTGTCAATGGCCCATCAGTCTGGAATGTAACTGCACCCCACACCCATCACTTTAGAAAGGCAGTTTGAAACGCAAGAAAAGTAGCAACAATAAAATCCCTTTCACAGTTTATTGGTAGATGGAATGAAAAATGAAGAACTGTGACCATATAAAATATAGAAAGTGATAAATATGATGCAGTAACTATTATATTATTATTAATCTTTCTCGTGTCTTTCAGTTTATATCTCCATGAAATCATTATGTAGAATTATGAAAAAAAAAACACTGACTAAATCCGTAATCTGTCTTCTTTTCAAAACTTCCATTGTCGGAAGTATTAAAGTTTTAAAAATTAGGTTAAATAGGCAAAAACGCAACCGTGTCACCTTTCTTAGTTTTACTTGCGTCGGGAGCGTATAGTACCGCTCTTAGCTGAAGATTGCTATTCACGTTCTAAATACGCTGGGTTTGAACGGTGTTCCGGACAATTCAGTTTCCCTATGTTTCCCCTGTTGCGCGCTGATTTGTACACGGTTTCACTGTTGTTTTCATGTCTTTTTAAGAAGCTCTTGAGGTAAACAAGTCATATATTTTTAAACATCACATGCCTTTTCGATGTTTTTTGTTTTTACAGATAATAAATGAAAGTATTTAAATCGCTGGATAAAGATA
>JAODJW010000045.1:16838854-16876712 GCA_026777045.1 Hyperopisus bebe
TATTATACATAATGTTAAGCTTTTTGTGAATGTGAGGGTTAAAGTTTTATTGGTGAGTGAAAATCTATCCAAGGGTTAATACTAGAAAACATTTCGGATGACAGACCGTCCATTTTATGACCCTCATGGATCCTGTTTTCACAATTGGATTAACAGGGGAAAGGCGAGCTGCATCGAATAAAAAATTACGACAGACTTTATAAAATAAGAATTTTACTAGGTGTGTCCTAATTCATGAGCAGCACTTATACATTTTGCATAAGGGACACCACATTTCACAGAATCCCTTTCCATGTAACCAAATACACCACCAGAAACCTGTTATTTTACACTTCATTTAGCAGGACATGAGGTTTAGTCTGATGTTAACATCCAGTAATAAAGCAGCGTCGTATTTTGCCGGGATCAAATGCAGCATTTATACATATGCGTGACTGTCACCCATCTGTGCTGGATGCCGATTAAAGTAGGTGACATTCATGGGGGGGAGGTCTTTGTTTTTTTTAACTGAACGCCTCGCACAGTTTACTCTGAGGGTCCAAATGATGAATTAGTTTTCAAGCTGGCAAGATGGCGTGCATCGGGGTGCGTCTCCAAGTCATCGCACGGCGCACAAAGGCTGTATTTTTACAGGATAAATTGCTGAGAGGCGTCTTGTTCTTTTCAATAGTCCGATCGATGGGGGGGGGGCTTTCTCTTTAGTAAAACATCATTGCCCTGTCAGTAAAACGTTGCCCAGAGTTTCCGAGCGCTGCCTCCCGCACAACAATCAGAAAACGGTGTCTTAAATCTCAAATACATTGCGAAATTCAGACATAATTTAATGACACCTTTTCATAGATTCAATACAGCCACGAAGTATTTCTTGCCAATATAAAAAAGTTACAGTATTAACAGGACACACAAAGGCTTGATCCAAAACTTGATTCAACAAAGTAGCCTATTTTAAAACCAAGCTTATAACCTAGCTAATTACTAGTAATTAAGTATTAAGTAGTTTCCATGATTCTCTAGTAACTGCAAAGGACGTGTGACATTTAAGGGCTAATTTCTTTTTTATTCAGATGCGGCATACGTTTCTGCAGCGTGAGCGAAAACTAGCTCAGTCTGGTATAAAGCTAATTCAATCATCTAATTAAACTAATGTTTGTTGTTTTCTTGTCCAGCGAAGTATGCAATCGCTGGCCCTTGGTTGCATAAGATGACAAGTGAGACCCAGCGCGCAGCCCGGCCCGGGGGAGTCGGCTTCCCCGTCTCGCTCTCTCTGCCACCCCATTGGTTACCGGAGGCTCCCCCCTCCCCGGATCAGAGACTACCTCCCTCCACAGGACCGAAGCCAAATTTCGATAGATGTTTTTGTAGACAGACGCCTCCTTGCAAGCAGCCGGATGCGCGGTGCTGCTCGCCGTTGAGATTCGCGCGGTTCCCTGCTCCGCGCTGCCCGGTAAGTCCCGCCGGGGCGCTGTTAGAGTGCTGAAGACTCGTCACCTCCCACCTTCCTCGGGCCGGTTTGCGCCTGACAGGTGCCTGCGGTGATGAACATTGCATGCCGCAGCTTCCCGTACAGGCTGTCGGCGGTGCCATAACGTGCTGCACCTGCGCATCCAGGCTGCGTCTTGGCATCAGTCCTGCAAGCCATCTTAAGTTAACTTCTTTCATTTCACTTTGCTTAACCCGGGCATGCCTGCGGGGCGATGGGTCCGCGGTGGGGGTGGGGGGTGACAGCTGCAGTGTGTCGTTTAAGGTACACATCCGGCTAGATCGATCCAGTCGGAACCGGTTGCTTCTTGTTGGCGTCCGCCGTGCAGCGCTGCGCCGCTCTGGGAGCCTGAGGATCCTGGTGGGTCTGAGCCGTGAAATACTGCGGCTGCTATGCTGATGCTTTGGGATTTGAATGTTTTAATCCTGTGATGTGCATGGTTCTGTCTAGACTGTTATGATGCCGAATTTGTTTTATTTTTAAATACTCATGTTGGTTCGTCATCGGGTTTAAGTTATAGCGAAGAGTGTAATTGCAGATGTTTATAAGGAGAGACGCGTCGATCGCTGTTGCAGGCGCCGGGCACGTCGGAGCGGGTCGGAGGCGCCGGCTCGCTGGGGGATCGGCGCCGAGTCCTGGGTGCGTGAGCTTTCATCAGGGACCTTAGTCGTGTTGGGAAAGACTGCATTTCGTGAAAGTACAGCGTGTCTTTTGCATGTTAAGTCGATCTGGGGAATCTGAAGTTGTTTGAGCAAAACCAAGATGGCAGCGATTAAGGAGTTAAAGAAGCGACGAAGAGTCGGGAGACAATGAATTGGGCGAGAGCCTGGTGATATTTCCGCACTCGATTTGAATATTCTTTAAATAATGACATCCTGGCTCCACGCTGAACTAAATTTCGGTCTACAATTATTAATTATGAATGACACAGTTAATGAGGAAATCCAGCCACTGAAGCAGACTGATGATGCTGGAATTACTGCTGATTAATGTGCCGGGTGGATCCACCAAGTGGGTCACCTACTAAATCCTTTGGGCTGTAAACTTTTATTATTTATTTATTAGAAAGGTAAATTTGGTAGGTGAAGTGAATGCAGTTTAAGTAATCTCCACCCACACCACTCGCATTGAAATCTATGAAATAGCGGCATTCCAATCCTGATTGTAAGTGATATGTTCAATAAAGTTTTTCCAATCCAGTGGAACGAATGCAGGCAAAGAGCTTTGGTATTGAGTTGGGGGGGTGGGAGGATGGCTTGTGTGGCCTGTGATTGTTCTGCACCGATTATCTCCACAGTGACTCAGGAGTGACTCGGGCGTGAAGGTGCAAAGACACCAGGTATCTGCTGAAATGCAGCACGCAGGTCTGAGGATGTCCAGTCTCCAAAGTGAGCTGAGGCAAACATTAATACCAATAATGGGCTGACATTATGACTGTGGTTACCCGGTGAAGTTTATGAATTGGAAAAGATGTTCTGCACATATATGTAAAATGGCTGATTTCATGCTTTTACAGTGTTATTTTTCCACAAGTCTAGGTACCAAGACTTGGTAGTCTAGGTACAGCATAAGTACATTATACAGACTGATGCTTTGTTAAAAATTGATTTGGTTCCTGATGTGACACATTGGCCTCGCTGTTTAACCAATAACGAGAACCGGACTCGCTGGGCCGTGACCCCGAAACACCCTTTAAGTGCCTGCGTTGTGTTTAGTGTCAGCTTTCCTGCCTACAATGGAAAGGTGTTGTTATTGATCGCCGGTCTCTCACACCAGTGGGAACTGCTGGGTGGGGGGTCTTTCCCCATCTGTTTTAATTTAAATGCTGACACCCTCTGTGAATTGCTTCTGCGAACTCAAGCCCAGGCCTTGGCTGTAGGGGAGGATGGAGGAATGGTGGGGGTGGAGGACCGGGCCGGGCCGTCTCAGGATGGTTCCTTCCCTGCGGTGAAGGAGGCCCCGCCATGAGATTAAGCCGAACCCTGAATGCGTGTGGAGCGCCGCTTTCCGTTGGATCCCGCCCTCTTTGCACACGAGTGCCCGTTGAGCCGCACCAGAGTCCCGACATGCTTGGAGAGTTTTGGGTTTTGACCACACATAATATACTTTTTTATTTTTTTAACACCATATTATTACGGCATATGGGTGACACCGGTACTTTCAGGTTTAGTTTAAAGGCTTGCTTTTGGGCATGTACCTTTAAGGGTCAGTGTCTTTTTGTTTATTTTTCGTTGCCGTGACAACCTTGGGCTGCCGTGTGCGGGAACGGATAGAGCCCAACTCTCTCTATAACCCCTCAATGCTACTTCTGCTCACTGTAGTCCGTTTAAAGGCCTCTTCTGTTGCTATGACGACCAATCGGCGAGCCTCTTGTTAGCATTAAGTTAACCCCCTGAAGATGTGTTGACTGGGATCCGACTGGGGAAATTATCCCGGCGTAGTTGGCTGTTGACCGTTGTTGGTCAGTAGATAAACCATATGAACGAAATGTCCTCTCCTTGTTGTAATAGGAGAGTCTTTGGAAACGGGCTCAGTCTTTTCCCACCAAAGGGGGCCTTGCGGGTGGCGGTAGTGATGCAGCAAGTCGCTTTGGCTTCAGATCACGGGCAGCCAGTATCCGGTGCCTTGGATACCAGCGTCCTCCGGCGGGTGGGCTTTTCCACATGACCGGGTCGCCAATTTGTGTACTCGTGCTTCTAGAACCCTTTTCCATGTACAAGTTTACAGCTACAAGTCGATAAGAGAGAAACTTTATTGATCCTGAAGGAAACTGCAAGCATTACAGAAAATAAATACCATACTATAAAAAGCACAGGGCTTTAAGTTACAGAATAGCTTTCATCTTCTCTGCTTAGTCGACTTTTTTTTTTTTTTTTTTAATATGAAAGAAGTTAGTTTTCAATTCTGTGCATGTAGGTTTGTGGTTTGACTAGCGTTATTTGAAACAATACCCCCCCCTCCCCCCCGCCCCAGTCCTTGTGTAATATTCTCCAGTAGGCCGTTTTCCCCGGTAAAATGTCCCCCCGGTGTCCGGCCGAGGCTGCTGCCCTCGATGAATAACAAGTAGCTACACTAGAGTACATGAAGCCCGATTTCTGTTTGCCGCTAAATGCACTCGACGCTAATTTCATTTAGCGAGATGCTGGCTTGTGCTGCATCAAAAGAATGACCTTTAGAATGAGTCATTGTTCATATTTTCCTGCTATATATGTTTTCAAAACTCTTGTATTGCCTGATATTCCATGGTTCCTGTCTGGCTTTTGAGGTATTTATGTATTGATTTTCATTACATTTACGTATATTCAGTACTGCTCTTAGCAGAATGACTGGGTAACCCCCACACTGGTCAGCCATTATAACAAATTTTTTTTGGATGCATCGGGGAGGGGGGGGGGGGTTAGTCTGGTCATGTAATGGGTCTATATTTTATTTTATTTTTTGTAAACCAGTGCAATCCAGTTAGGAGTGGCTGCACAGATCTCCGTGGAAGATGCCTGGAATGGCCTTGCTTCTGCCCCACCAGGTTACGTAAGCGACCCGAATCCAGTGCAGACCGGAAAGCCCCCCCCCTCCATGCCCACAGAAGTGAGCGATGCATTCTGACAGCCCAGTCTAAGGCACCGTGATGCACCATGAGCATTAAGGGCTGCATATGGTGGCTAGCTGGAGGTGTGTGTGTGCGTGTGTGTGTGTGTGTGCGCGTGTTATGCGGAGACTCGGCACACTGCATACTTGGCTCTAAAATAACCCTCCTTATCTCCTGTTAAGGCCACTAGCAGATGCCATATGTGACCAAAGGGCAAGTCAGCCTAAGGGCCCTGGATGGTCTTTGGGCCGGTGCCAGCTTCTCTGCTAGCTTTAACTAGGACATTTACATTGATGGGACTCGTCTAAAAGCTTTTGAAGTAGAGGGGCCCTCTGATTGGCCAATCTCAGAAGGCCCTCCCACACCCCTCTGCGGCTCCTGTCATTGGACCGCAGCGGTTCCAGACTGCACTCACCTCATGTTCTCCTAGCTTAACGCAGTGGTTTTGTTGGACCACTGTTGCTTTTCTTTTTCAGCTACCAGCAGACCTTAAACTGCCAGTAAGGTCGGGGCTGGGGGGGGGGGGCATCAGCAGAATAAACAGGATGTATAAACCCTCCCCGAGCTGCGATTCCGATACCAGTCATTGTCCCATTTAGGGTTACCTGTCACTTCTGTGACTGCAACTTTTGGAAACAACCTGTCCTCTGATCTTCATTTGAGGTTCCCGGGCAGATGTCGGCTCTGTGAGCGCAAAGGTCTTACTGGAGCATCAGGAGCCGTGCCACTGGGTTTATATGTTCTCATATTAGCTGGTTTTGTTTATATTTTTGTTTTTGAAGACCCAGTGAAATCCAATGGTAACTGATCATATCCTGTCACTATTCATTAGCTTTGTGGACTATTTTATCCAAAAAAAAAAAATACAAGCATTACAGTAAATAAATATGAGACTATAAAAGACACAGTGCTCTTGCGTTACTGAATATTTTTTATTGTCTCTGCTCATTCCTGCAGCCTGTCAGTCAAGCAGTTCCATTATTTTAAATCTTTTTAGACCTGTGATTACCGGGACTTGATCCCATGCCCTACTAGTCTTTGTCCTTGCTCCCTAACCTTGGTTCACCCCCATCTCCCCACAGCTGTTGAGGCTTGACCCCATCCTGCTCCTTGGCACGCAAGCATGGCCTGTAGCCTCCTCAGCCGCCACCTGACAGTGCCCCTGTGCCAGAGCCTGCGTCTGTCTGGCCCTGGTGAGTCCGCGGTGCTGTCCTCTGATGGGGGTGGGAGGAGGGGCACAGATCCATGTGTTCACAAGGCCCCCGGGGTTTAGCTGCTGTCATTGACCTGTAACCTGTAATTTTCAGCTGTTTATTCTTAAAGTGGCGTTAACTTTAAAGGACTTTTTTTTTTTTTTGTGAAATTTGACCTCCTAGTTTAAAGTGTAGAATGAACTGTGGTAAGTGTGCATTTTATTGCCTGGTGGAGGACAGCTTGCCCCCCACCCCCCAGCACACAGTCCTCTCCAGTAGTACAAAGGTTTGACAGCACAGGGGAAATGAATGATCGACAGGTTCCAGTTTGATCCAGTCGGCCATGCTGATCTCGCCCTGTAAACGTGGAGAGTCTTGCGGTCTTGTTGATGACACCTGCTGGGATGTTGCGTCTCAGTTTGTGAAGGGAGGATGGAAGATTCTGGAAGCGGCAGCGACTCTGCCTGTTTTAGCGCTCTGCAGCTGAGAATCCCAATTTCCTTTTTGTCAGCTCTTCTGGAGACGTAATTGCAGTAGATGCATGTGCCCCTCACACTTCCATCCCGTGACTCTGTTGGGGGGGCGGGAGGCTTAAAACCACCCAAATGTAGATGTGCTGGTTTTCTTGCATTTTTTTTTCTATTAGTTCCTGTGGGATGTTGCCATGTTTTAAATGTAGCATGTTGACAAATGCAACTGCTACATATTTGTATAGAAAAATGCCAGCATATTTGTTCCGAAACTTCCCTTCAATAGCGTAGTAATAGTAGATAAGTATGGGTACTGTGGTAGTTAATGATTACAAAACTCCCATTATGGATGTGACCATTAACTAAAAAGATGTTTACCTCAATTGTATGAAGATTACCTCTTATTACAATTTATATTTTAAATAAGATCTAATGCTCAGTGGCTGCCTCAACAATTTTTAATAACTCACTAGTCTCTTATATGTTCTAAATATCTGCAGGGTACAGACACGTGAGCAAGACTGCAGCCAAGACCCTGGATGAGTTTGACTATGACGGTCCTTCCATGAAGAGCGAGGTGCCTGGACCCAGGTCCAAGGTGAGCATCGTACAAGCGCTCGTGAATGGTCACGTTCCTCCCTTGCTTCCGGAATGTTTCCCAGACTTTCAGATACCTCAGGTGCTTTGAATGTCACATTTGTCACAGTCTGTTGCCTCTCTGATTTATAGTTACGTGGTTGTACTGCTGCTTTTGTCAAACAGACAGGTAACGTGAGTTATGGGGTTATTTCAGTGCCGCATGAGCTTATTTAAGACGCATTTTCTCACAGCTCACTGGTGTGCAGCTTAGATGCTGGGTCATGATGGAGTGCAGTGGCTGGGGTTGTTATTTAAAACTGCCGTCGAAGATATTATGCCTCTCTGGGTTCCCTGTGTGGAAAGGATCCTTCGAAGGTTACTTAAGGATCCGCTGAAAGGTTTAAACCTATGGTAGATGATGGGATTGTCAGCAGCAGGATTTCGACCTTGGTGTTTTGCGATTGACACTCGTACGGCAGCAGGTTGTGTTTGTCCTCCAGGACGTTACAGTCGACGAACAGCCGAGAGACCAAGAGTTCAAATAACTAAAGGGATCTTCTGATGTCTTTCTGCTTGCAGGAGCTGATGAGGCAGTTGGGGGAGATTCAGGTGAGAACCGGCAGGGGGAACCCGATCGTCCATCATAGCCACGCTTCCTTGAACTGTTCACCTGAAACCGACGCTGTTCGTTCTTCGGGAAGGTTCACTCACTGTGTAGCGCTGTTGCCTCACAACAGCAGGTTCGAATCCCACCTCCCTCTTTGTGTGCGGGGAGGGTTTGCGTGTTCTTCCCACAACATGCTATTTTCCATGCTGTTAAAAGATGTGCAGTTAGGTTTCTCTAAATCTTTTTTAGGCCAATATGTGACCAGTCATGGACTGGCATCCAGTGCTCCAGGCTTACCTAGAACGGGCCTGCTGTTCTTCGAGTGGAGGTTACACTGGAGATGGGGACCCCCAGTAACATTACATACAAAATTCTTGTTTAAATAGAAGATCCTCTTAGGTTTACGTGGGTAGCTGGCTTGCATCCACTTGACCTGGTAGATCCTGTTTCTGAAACTGTTTGCGAATGACTCCTTCAGCCAGCGTTTCTTATTGCGTCTGGAACGCAACTCTAGTCTCGTCAGAGAACAAGTGGATTAGATACCTTATGCTTGTAGCTCTTGTCCTGCGCCTTCTCTCGCCTCATGAAAATGGTCCTTTGCTGAGGGCGAGTCAGCAGGTTTCAGAATCTGCTCGTTGGCTGACCTTAAGCGTGACGTAACCTGGCAGAGTGCCATCTCGGGCAGTGTTATTGCTGAAGGACTGGGACGCACTGAGCCAGTCGTGACATTTCATAGCATAAAGTTGTTCTTGGACCCCAGAGGAGGAGATGCACTCGGCCCTTCGCCTCTCTTTGGCCGTGGGCTTTGGGTCTGTTTTGGCTGGTTCCTGTCCCGTTTTTATGTAGATCAAATACTGTCTCGCCAGGGCCTAACGTGCAGGCGAGGAGTCTTGGCGTGCTTGAGGGTCCTACACTCTTTGGGAGCTGAGCCAGGAAAGAAGTGGGTTACTGAATGAGGACACGTCGTCTAGCGGTGTGAACATTTGAGGACCACGGAGGAATGTTCCGGGCTGGGCAGGAGGAAGCTTATTTATCCCTATAGGTGGTGCTGTTCATAGTCTGACCAGTGTCTTGTGGAGGACGCGGTGTCTCCCAACATGCATGAATGAAGCACCGATGCAAGCTTACGGTTTACCCCCATATGGGAGTATAGCCCGGTCCGGCACGGCGTAGCCTTCCGTGTGGGAGTATAGCCCAGTATTTCCAGTATGTTGACACATGTTGTACCTTGAAACTGGACGCTCAATAATAATGGAGCGTCTTCTCAGAAGTAGAGTGGACATTCAGGTCATGTCTTCCTGCAGAATGTGGGCGCCGTCCACTTCTTCTGCAACTATGAGGAGAGCAGGGGCAACTATCTGGTGGATGTGGACGGCAACCGCATGCTGGACCTGTACACCCAGATCTCCTCCATCCCCATCGGTGAGTGTCACACCCGCCGCGGCTCGCGTCACCCCCCTCCACCCCATCGCTACGGTAACCTGACCCATTTTTAGAAAGTGCGCTTTGTAAATAAACACGTTAGACGCGGAAGTTGGATAAGAAACCTTCTAAAAATACGAAAGCGGAGGCGGCGGGGGGTGGGGGGTGCGCTGGCAGAGGCTGATGTATAGATGCTGAAAGTAGAGCAGTATGTTTCTGTGAGATTCCGAGGTGTTTTGACGCACAGGCCTGTGATCAGCAATGAGCCGGATCCCTTGCTTTTTTTTTTTTTCCCGCTGTGACATCATGCTCATTGTCTTGATGACTCTTAAAGCTTTACAAATGCAAAGTGGGGGGCCCTTTTTGTGTGGGGTGCCCCCACTCCCTTCCCAGTTGGGGGAGTGTAGCTGAGCACTGGGAATTGCAGTTTGATGCAGTGCCCCCGGGCTCAGAGGAAGCTTGTCCGCGCAGGGAGGACGCCTGTGTCGCTAAGTAATCACACAGTGATAAATCGGGGCGTCCGTGAGGTGCCAGTTCAAGGAGTTACTCAGGGGAGGGAAAGATGGGAGCTGATAAAGGTCTTTTTCCAGAATGCACTGTGTGTGTGTGTGTGTGTGTGTGTGTGTGAGAGAGAGAGACAGCACTAGAGCTAGAGTGCAGGCATGTTTCATAAAATGCAAACCGCTCACGTGCGCAGACCTGAAGCCGGTCATGCGCAGCCGCAGACGGCCTCCTCTTGGCTCGTGACGAGCAGATCCGGCTTGAGCGGGTATGATGCCTCAGTGCTGCTGCAGGAACAGCTGGGGGGGGGCTTTGGTGAAGTCTGCTGTGGATCCATGGTGAGGGGGGTCCTAAGGACGTACACAGTGTTAATGCGTCATGGGTCTGAATTGAGGGATTGAGCTGCCTGTCATCCTGAAAATTTACCCAGAATCCCATGGGGTGTTCTCCCAGGTAAATGGACTGCATTTATATAGCACTTTTTTCCAAAGCACTTTACAAGTTATGCCTCACAGTCACCCATTCTCACACACACACACACACACACACACACACCAGTGGCGGAGGCTACCACGCAAGGCGCCAACCAGCTCACCGGGAGCAATTCGGGGTTCAGTGTCTTGCTCAAGGACACTTCGATGGGGACAGGAGGACCCGGGGCTCGAACCTGCAACCCTCCGGTTGCCGAACGGTAGCACTACCTCCTGCACCACCATCGCCCCATACATGCTGACATGCATGCATTAAAGATCTCAAGAGGGGAAAAAAATCACTTGCCTGCAGCAGAACAGGGTCGAGAAGTGCACCGGTACAGGGACATAGCGTGAGAAGGTTGTGCAAAATGTCTTTTCTTACCCATTTATTCGGTGAGAGGGGTTTACGTCTGATGCGGAGAGTCAGTGGCAGGCTTGGAAGCGTTTGTCAGCACTGGGTCGTCCTGGGGTCACCGTGCCACAAACGCCCCCGAATGCTTGGAGGACGAGCGGTACGGGAAGTAGGCAGAGCAGCCAGTGGATGGCCTGGACGCTGTTTGGTCACGCCGTAGTGCCTCCACATCATGCGGTCTCCTGGGTCTTGCCACACTTCTCCCCTTGACGCACTCGGCCCCCTGTTGGTGCTGATGTTGACTCCCCACCCCCAGTATTGGAATGTGCTTGATCTTGTTGTGGAGAGCACTGTGTTACCATGACAGCAAATGTCACCAGTGGTGGAAGAGGGCAGGTTTCTGGTTCCACTGGTTCAAAAAAAGTGTCTGCTAGTTATGCAGCCTCACGCACAATAACTTTAATGGTCTTTATGTAATGGCAGGATCTGGTCTGTCATTGTGTAACTGCCCTATGTTTTGGGATGATGGGCATTATCTGCTCTGACATCAGAGGAACTCGAAGTACTATGATCCATATAATCTGGCTACACTGAATCATTTGGCAGTGAATGGATGCATTAAACTGTGTCTGAGGTCAGAGGTTAAAGGTCACTGGTTATGAATCTCCTAATGAGCTAACGCCATGTCTTCTCTGTCACCAGGGTACAACCATCCGGCCCTCATGAAGGTCATGAGTAGCCCCCACAACCTGGTAAGCGGAAGCAGGGGGGGAGGGAACCCAAGGCATTATGGGTAAAATGCATCTCACTGCTTCACCAAATGATGGATCTTATCACGAACCGTTTCATAGCTGTACTTATCAATGTTGGCACATGGTTTTACTGCTTATTCTTCCTCACCTGGTTCTGCATAAAACAATTAAATTAAATGCAATTGTGTGTCTCTGTGTGGTTAATTATTTTTTCCCCTTTTGCTTTTCAGAGCACGTTCGTGAACCGGCCAGCCCTTGGGATCCTACCGCCGGACAACTTTCCGGACAGGCTGAACGAGAGCCTGCTTTCGGTGAGTGCGGTCGGACCTTTGTGCCATCTTGGGTGCATATGCTGTCCGCGGTTTTTAAAATGGAAGGCTGGAGACCCAGTGTGGTTGTCTGGGTCCTGAAAACGTACCTTCATATCCACGACGCGTTTTGCTTGAGCTTCAGCTGGACTGTTTACCGATGGCCGCATGACATCCAGTGAAAAGCTCCACATCTGCTTATTTCATCTGCGTCAGGCAGCTGCCACCACTTTTCACCAACCTGCACTTTCCCTGACTGCTTACTGGCAATCATGCCACTTTAATTTATTCGTCTTCCCTATCATGAATGAATATATTTTAACCAGACTGACACTGTTTGCAGCTGTATTCCTCGAGGCATTCAAATAGGAAATAATCGAAAAATAAATATTTTAGTTAACTGCACTCTGGGCTACTGCCAAGATTCTCTTCCTGGGGTTTTAGATGGTAATATTTAGATGCAGTTCCAAATTCTAACTACGGCTCCCTCTGCTGCCCCCTAGTGGCTAAGTAATGTATGGTTTCCTACTCTTCAAGGTGGCCCCCAGGGGCATGAGACATGTGCAGACCATGTCCTGCGGCTCCTGCTCCAACGAGAACGCCTTCAAGACCATGTTCATCTGGCACAGGGTGAGTATTGGGCCCCGGAAACATTGTGAGAACAGACGCAGATTGCCGTCCTCGTCATTCCTGATTGTGTGCATCCAACAGTCGTTAGCATCTATTCCTCATGGCCCCAAGTCATTTTCAATCTGTGGTCTCGGAAATTGTCATAGTTCTTGCATTCAAATCGTAACTGAGCCCATATTACTAACGTTACGGCTTTTAGAATGTGTGGATTGCCAAGGTAATGACACACTGTATCCTCAGATGACTGTTTTAATTCCCAGAACAAGGAGCGGGGACACAAAACACCGACACAGGAGGAGATGACCTCATGCATGGTCAACCAGGTAAAAAAACATCCCCTCCAAGCCAGATTCAGCCAGCCCAGGCGGGCCGACCTCTGCGGGAACATGTTCCAGCTCTAGTTTGTTCTGTGTTTCTTCAAATATGACTGGATTGTTTGTTTTGTGACGAGTTTCAAGCTGATTGGACCGTCCCCCTTGTTCTGGGTTCCTCCCTCAGGGGCCGGGTTGTCCTGACCTCAGCATCCTGTCGTTTATGGGCAGTTTCCATGGAAGGACTATGGGTAGGTGATGTCACGTCAACATCTTCCCGGAGTCGCCCTGCATCAGGGTACTTTGGAATGTCGTCGTTGGTCTGGAGCTGATTTCTGATTCTGAGATGTTTCTCCTGCCCCCAGGCTGCCTGGCCACCACGCACTCCAAGGCCATCCACAAGCTGGACGTGCCCTCCTTTGACTGGCCCATCGCCCCCTTCCCTAAGCTGCGGTACCCGCTGGAGGAGTTTGTGCGGGAGAACGCCCAGGAGGAGGCGCGCTGCCTGGAGGAGGTCTGCCCTGCCCATTCGCTCTCCCCCGCGCTCCCTCCTCTGCCACTACTCTTTAGCTCCCTCGCTCCTAAGGGATATTTTGCCAGCGACTCCACGGGGGAAAACGCGGAGGCTTTGGGCAGGTCTGACAGCATGCCCCCCCCCCCTCCCCCCGCAGGTGGAGGACCTCATCGTGAAGTGGAGGCAGAAGGGCAAGACCGTGGCGGGGATCGTGATCGAGCCAATCCAGGCTGAGGGGGGAGACAACCACGCCTCTCCAGACTTCTTCAAGAAGCTGAGAAACATTGCACGCAAGGTGGGTTGTAGGAGAAATTCTAGGAATAATAATAATAATACACACAATTTTATATGAATTTGTGAGTGACAAGGGAATGGGTATGCTGTGGACCAATCAGCTGGGTCCAGTACCCCTCTGGCCCCGCCCCTGTTTACGCCTCTTAGTGGCTTCTCTGTTATAGCTACAGATCAGCTTCTTAATATATTTTGGGATTCTCCAATCTGATCCTTGGCAGCATGGCTGTGCTTTCCAAGTGGACGAGGTCCAGACCGGTTGCGGTCCTACCGGAAAGTTCTGGGCGCATGAGCACTGGGATCTGGACGAGCCCGTGGACGTCGTCTCCTTCAGCAAGAAAATGCTGACTGGGGGCTTCTTCTTCCGAGACGAGCTCATGCCTGATAAGGTACTTGAGCATCTATATACATTCTTTTCTGCTGTTGTTGCTGTTCTGGGGGTGGGGGTGGGGCTCATAGGCTGTGTTTAAAATCTTTGCCATGTTCCTCACAGCCGTACCGTATCTTCAACACCTGGATGGGAGACCCTTCCAAGAACGTCTTCTTATCCGCGGTGCTGAACGTGATCAAGACGGAGCGGCTGCTGGATGAGGTCACGCGCTCGGGGGCGGCCCTGCTGCACGGCCTCATGGAACTCCAGGTAGTGAAGGGCCAGCCGAGCCGCTCATTTAGCAGTTGAGCATCTAACAGGGCTTTGTATCTCCACCTCCTTCCACCCAGACCCAGTTCCCCCACCTCCTGAATGCTGCCAGAGGCCTAGGCACCTTCTGTGCCATCGACGCCCGCGATGACAAAACGCGAGACTCCCTGATCCAGAAGGTCAGGGACAAAGGTAGGTGGCTGGGTGCATGTAGGGTGTGTGATGCTGACCTAACACCAGTAGGAGGAGGAGGTGTTGGAACTTCCTGCTTCAGAAAGCTCAGACCACAAACCAGTACTTAAAACACAAACCAACTATAACTTTAAAGCTTCAATGTGATTTTACTGATTATTTTATTTATTTTAGTAATTCAAAACGCATGATCTTCATATGATGCGAGTTAGTTGAGCTGTTTATACACCTATGAGCCAAAATATGACACAGCCTTGTACTCAGCTGGGATCGATCCACTGTGTTGGCATGTTACTCCCAAGACCATCAAAATTATCTTCCATTTGTGCCAAAGCACGTTAGACACCCAGGGTGCTTTATAGAAGCAATGGGGAGCCACTTGGACCATAATACAACAGCAGCCATTCTGCACCACACAGTAGCTGAGCAGGGCAGGAGAGAATTTGCCACTTACATATAGGGGCAGATTTGAAAGGGATGGGACATCAGGCTACCACCCCTACTCTTTTGCAAGATGCCCAGGGATCTCACAGTTAGGACCTCGGTTTTTACACCTCAGCCTAAGGACGGCACCATCTTCACAGCACAGTGTCCCCATCACTGCACTAGATATTGGGACTTGCAGAGACCATGGGATGGGCTCCCCCTGTTGGCCACACCAGCACCTCTTCCAGCAGCAACCCAGCTTTCCTAGTTGGTCTCCCATCCAAGTACTGGCCAGACCCAAGCAAGCTTAGCTTCAGGGGAATCACCTGGTCTGAATTGCCAGTGTTATGGCTGTTGGTGCTTAGTCTATCCTCGGTGTTCTCTCAGTAGGCACTCGCCTCGCCTGACTGGGAGCCCCACAAGCCTTGCTGTATTGGAGATCCTCAGACCCAGCTGTCTGGTCAAAGTCCCTCAGATTCTATCCCCACCTAAATAACGTTCTCTATCTGTATTCCACATGTCGACTACGAGCACCGAACATTAACTTACCATCTAATATATCCCAGAGCTTGACACGCACCGTTTCTCATGGGTGCAGTCATAATGTTTTGGCTTATCGGGCTAAATGTGGTGTTTATCTTTTTGAATGTGACTGATTATGTGGCAGCGGTCTGATAAGCCAATCCTCTGCTCTGATGCACAGGGGTCATCTTGGGCGGTTGTGGTGACAAGTCCATTCGGTTCCGGCCCGCTCTGGTCTTCAAGGAGTACCACGTCCACCTCTTCCTCAACATCTTCAACGACGTGCTGGCTGAGCACAAATAGGCTAGTGGCAGAGGGAGGAGAGAGGAGGGAGGAGAGAGGAGGGAGGCCATCCCGGGAGAAGCAGAGTCAAACCAATCGGGGGAATAATCCATAGTGATATAATGTGAATGAGCCAATCACACACGTTCTTTAACAGAAGCTCCACCCATATTCATTTTCTTTCAGTAAAATGTGTAGATATTAAGAATTGCACAAACGCAGTACTTATATCCTCATAGGCAAGAGCACCATTTCTCTTTTAGATAGCTATCTCATGTCTCATGCAATGAATTATTTTCCAAAATGTGATCATATCTGCTGGCAGTAGTCTTACAGGAATAATCATCCAGTCCTGCAAAGTCAGGTCTGTATTTGCAGAGGTGGGAGTTACAAGAGCATTTCAGACGCTAACTTTGTGACCGTTAATCTAGCAGTACTCTAGGTCTCCACTGGGTGGGGCGGAGGCTGGCATCTGTTTTCAGACGTCATAAAACATTGTGTGCATCCTATTGTCTGATTTTAAACTGACTAGCGTAACAAAGCCTGTTAGTCATACTTGCAAGTGACGTGACACTGAAAGGACTTGTAATTAATTTTTAAGCAACGGTAGGACACGAGGGTGTAGAAGATGGATAGTGTGGTGGATGAAGGCAGTGAAATGAGACCTTGCTGAACCGTTTCCTTAAACTTTATGAAGTGGCTGCCCAATGGACAGTTTCGAGTCTTGGTGCTCTGTATAAATGTATAACCTTTGAACAAGTTCACACGAACCTGGGCATTTAGCTAGTAGTATTAGATACTAGCAGGAGATTTGATGTACTAATTAATACTATCAAACAGCAATGCTTATGTCACGCACAATACTCATTCCTTAAGTAAATGGTCTTATCTTTACAGTAGTTTACACTACACACTAGAGAAACACTAACCACACTTTTGCCCCACTTTTTTTTTTTTTTTTTTTTTAATTATATACAAAATTGAATTTTAAAGTGGCAGGGGTCTGTGCTCCTGGAAAGTAAACGGCTTGAAAGTCGTATGCCACACGACACACTGTACTTTTAAATTATTTATATTGGTGTGAAGAACAGAGTCAGTCAAATGGCTCAATGAAGGAACCTGGAGATGTTTTTGGTAGAAATCAGGGTCCGTTCGCGCTCCTCTGCGTTTATATGGGCATGAGTGCCATTTCTCCACCAGTGTGGCTCCTTTTATTCTGCAGACGTGCTCCTTCTCTTAGTGTCAGCTGCAATGTGCCCGAATTCTAGGCCTTTCCGAGATGGCTGCCGCTTCGCTAGGCTCTCTGAGTGGGCGCCGCCGATTCCCCGCTAAAGTAAGCCCGGCGCCGTCCGTTATGCCTGACCCAGGTGCTAAACTTCCAGGAGGAGCAAGAAACAGAGAGTCTCCATGCTCAGAACGCACCTCGAGCATGTGAATCACCGTTTTTACATCATGTCGATCGCACTTTACCTTGCTGCGGTGTGCCGGTCTAGACCATTGGTAAATATCTATGGTTTTTGGCAGGTTCTGCCTCGTTTAGTTGGTTGTACAGATTCAGAGGAGAGAATCTGCTCTGATCCAGAAACAGAGTTCAGCCATTATTGTCCCATTGTGAACCTAAACACAGATGTCCTCCTAACCTTCTACAATGCATACAGAAGAACTGGGCACCTCTGGGTCCATTTTAGTCCCAGTTATGGGCGTTAGCTCAGTCTCAGTCCCAAATGAAAGTAACTTGTGGAACCTGGTTTACACCGTGTCAATAACAACTTTTATTTTTGTGATGCAGCCAAACCTGTTTTAAGCGTTAATGGTCTCGTGTTTAAAACGTTTTGAATGTTAAACATTTTTAGAAGTCGTGACCACATCCTGAAGCTGCAGTCATTTTTAAAATCTCTCTCTGTACTAGAGTTGTAATTTTATTTCCAGGAATTAAAAGCATTAGATGTTTCAAGTAAGTCTACTGTAAAAGGATGTGTGCAATTTAACATGAGGAACACTTTGTTATATGGTAATGTAAGACTTGCTAGTTTAGATGTAATTACAAGTTTGGTCTAATTGTTGTCTAACGACTATGTATTCTAAGATTCTAAAAGACCTTTTAATTTCTGTCACCATTGTTGTGAATATCTGTAAATAACATTTACATTAATTTGTTTAAAATTCCTTTTTTTTTTTTTAAAAGAATGTTTTGAGTCTTAACATTAAATCCATGGTGGGGAAAAAGTGGCTGATGATAATCTTTGCTGCCAGGGACCACTGAAGATGTCCAGGTTTAATATCTTTATGGGAATTTTATTGGTTTCTGTGTCAGAGGTTCTTATTAGGAATGTTTTTTGTTAAGGATACAAGACTGGGAAAAATAAATGCACAAGTTGGTACCATGACAACCAGACCCATGGGAGAAGTGCTCTCACAGAGACGAGATAAAGAGCTGCCTCTTGAGACCGTGAAGATAGACTTGCACTGCTGAGGACATCATTTGGCTAGTCATGGGAAGATGGTGTTGATAATGCAAACCAATTATCAGGAACTTCATGTAACCCTGTGAGTCACAGTACGAGGAATGCTTTCGCCACTGCAATTTCATAACGTCTATATCTACATCTACAGTTATTCATGCAGTCATAGACTAATGAAACTCAGACTGCATACAGCTATTTTAGGTGATTTTTACTAGCAATCATTGGAAATTACTTAAAATGGATTGCTGGAGTTGCATGCTACCATACAAAGGCTTTATGTAACACTTCTGTATGTATGGAATCTTTGACACAAGTAAACGTACGTTAGCTGCGCCTTGGTTAAAGCACGTCTAGAGAACAGCTCTGATGTTTGCGCATGTCTCTTAAGCGACACCTGCATTCATCTCGGGCCCCGTGTCACTTGTCCCTTGAGGGCTGTTGCCATGGTGCTGTAATTAGGGATCTTTATTGTAAAGTCACTTTGCCTTGAAACTCCTAAGGTGGGGAGATATTTTCGATGGCAGCTGGCCTATGAGGGTGATCATTAAAACAGTCATACTGAATCATCATTAAACCTCCATATCCTCTAACAATACTTTGCCTACAGGAGTAACGACACACCAAAGCGTCATCCTGTCATCAGCCAAGGTTGAACAATCCCCATAACCCCCCCCCCCCCTCCCAAGCTCAAATGATACATTTTTAACAGAAGAAAAACATCAGCTGGCTGGGCCACATTCCCATCAAAGGCTAATTTTGCTATTATTTTCCCACCCAAAACGGAGCTTAAATTAGTCAGCTCCTGAGAACTGTTCCAACTGTGGCTTTAGGGAAAACAACTGCAATTAGATCCAAACATTCGTCGCAAAAAATAAGTTGCTTCTCAAAAACAATGTCTGCATCTACTTAGACACCTACCTTCAACTTGCCCAACTGGTTTCCTGCAATGCAAAAATAGCTCCTCCCATATACTCAAATGCAAAAAATGCAGTGACTGCAGCTGCCGTTCCTACTGCTGTGTCACCGCTGCTCCAGTGTCATCGTCACCATTTCAAACATGTCCATCCCATAAACACAGACTGTTCGAGACCCTGTCTGTTACCAGGACTGCAATGACGAGTCAACCAACACAGATAAGAAGAGTCCTTCCAATAATATGCTTTTTTGATACTTCAAGTGAAGACTTTATTAGATAGGAATGCTTTGTAAGACATATTCTTATATTCTTGTCCCTGTTAACACCCCCCCATACAAAAAAGGCATCTTGAAGATAAGATATTCACCACCTGACCTGACCCTACCAGCCCGCACCACAAATGACCCAAAGCCGGTGTGTATCTGCCCGTCAACTCCCTTACGAGTTCAGCACCATGCCGGACCACGTCTCATGCTTGGTGCCAGGGGCCAGGTGAGTGATGGTGACCTCCACAGCCTGGACCTTCTGGAGCTTGGGTGGGATGGAGCAGATCTTGTAGCTGACCTCATCGCCTTCCACTGGCACGTACTCGCCCTCGACGCTGCAGGGGAGACATCGCGGGATCGGTGACGACGGGTCCCACAGATGATCGTGACGGCTAATGCAGTGGACCGCCTCCCTCCCCAGGTTAAAGAAAGTGCTTAAGATCTCCCTCTGAGGACACATCTGCTGTCCTGGTCACCATGGTGATTGAAAGGTTATGGGATCAAAGGGTTTCAATAATATGCACATCAACTTCAAAGCAATCCTGTGCAAATACGACTGGGATTAAAAAGTCCCAGAACAAAAGGCAAATTTCATACTCATGCCATTAATAAAGGCTCCTTTAAAGAAACAAAAGGCAATTTAAAATGCATTCCATGAATGACACTAAATGTCTATGTGTGGTGAAGGAGGCCTGGGTGCCCAATATGAGTCACAGTGGCTAACAGCGCCCGTAATTAAATCCAGAAAAATGTAACATGGCCGGATCTCTCACCCGAATAGCGAGGAAATAGCAGCTGCCCTGGTCTGCAGCAGCAAGGTCGAATTTCCACTGGTTTAGCTCAGGTCAAGACTAGAAATTCAGAACTAAGATGCAGCAATAATGAATATTAGCATTTCTCACTGTGCTTCACTGTATAGCTGTTATCGCAGCCTCCCCCATAGTCACAGACATGGGTGGGGGGACGTGTTGTTTTTGGGGCCCAACAACCCCACCCCCAGATAGTTTCCCATACTAAAACACTGAGTACAGTCAGGGGATTGTAGCTAGCTAGATGATTAGCAGAACGTGCTTCTACAAAATGTCAGTGATAATTACAAAATGTGTTTTTAAAATATTTAGTGGAGTGACTTTGTTGCCAACATGGGCCCCCAAACCTCCAGGTCCCACACAAATGCATAGTTTGAAAGGTGGTTAACACCCCCGCTGCAGACACAGCTCGGAAAAACACATTCAGTGAGCCGCCGGATTCACACTGGAACCACGAGAACCAGGGCCCTCGGTTAATATTATACGTGGCAAATGAAGGCAGCCCCACCAGCCTAATAGATAAGGTACTGGCCTCCTAAGCCAGGGATTGTGGGTTTGAGTCCCATCTGGGTCGAGACCCCTTTTGGGGACTCTGCCTGCAATTAGGTTGGAGGTTCAAATGCCAGGATTGGCAGGGTGGATTTTACGATTGGGCTCTTGAGCAAAGTCCTTAACCCCTAAAGCCCCAGAGACCGTCTAACCCTGCTCTCCCAGTTGTATGCTGCTTTGGATAAAAGTGTGTTAATAAATAACGGTAAGAGGAATGTAATTAAATGATACATCGAGGGTTTTTCCCAGCGGTTTCTCCCTAGATGCGCATGAACCCAGAGGAAGGTGGGGGAGAGGGGGACTCACTCTGAGATGTGCACGAAGATGTCGCTGCCGCCGTCGGCTGGCGTGATGAAGCCATGTCCTTTGGAGCGCGAGAAGCACTTGCACACGCCGGTGAACATGGGTCCTGCCGCGGCCCGCGCTGTGCTGCAGGGTGAGGCGGTAACAGCTCACAGACCGGTTGTGTCACAGGCACTGCACCTTGCTGGGGGTCTAGCCCCCGCATCTACAGCTAAAGCGTCTCTAATCTAAATGATCTTCATCTGGTTTTGGGGTCTATTCAACTAGAGTTAGGATTTATTTATGAATCTCTCCATCTTCTGACTGCTTTCCTGATCAGAAGTACAGGAGTGTTTGGAGCCTACCCTGGAAGCATTGCAAAGCCTAGGTACCCCCTGCTTGGGAAACTAACTCACTGCAGGATATACACAATCATATGCAAAAGGTAGGAGTCCAGAGGAAGGTCTCACATTAGAGAGAGAGCATGCAAATTCTATACAGGAAGCAGTTGGGGGATTTGAAACCCTGATACTCGACAGTTCCCTTTTTTAAATATTTTTAAATCAGTATTATTAGGTATTACGAGTGTTTTACTAGGGAAATGACAGCGGGACATGCTGAGCCTCCTGGCCAGGTGCGACCCCAAACGGACACAAAGGGGAGGCCCTCACGAGGACGGCACACGAGATACTCTCTCCCCTAAGGCTTCAAATCCCACAGACACCAGGGACGCGAAACTGGAGACTAGAAAAATCCAACGTGGAAAGATCTGGAGACAAAGAAGCTGGTCATCTGGAACCAGAGGATGAGGATGTCCCAGGTGAAAAAGAGCACGTCTCTCTTTCATCCATCATTTTAGGGCTGTCAAAGTTAACTCATTAATATATGAGTGTTAATCTCAAAGCTTTGTTATTTGATTGTCTACTAAATTTGCTGTACGAGTAAAGTTTTTTTTTAATAGAATTCAATTTCTATACTGAGCATGCTGACTGTAAAATCTTTTTTTGATGGTATTGTAACATGATTCCCCAATTAGTCCCCAAGGTAGGCAATTAATTGTATGATTAATCGCAAAGGTGTGCGATTAATTGTGATTAAAAATTAATCATGTGATGGCCCTATTAAGATTCTTTGATTATACTAGTCTCCCATTAGTATGTCAAAATTAACGTATTAACAGTTGACATTATGACTTGGATATGCTAATAGACTGATGTGTTAACTTTCACAGCCCTACATCTTTTATAAGCACTTTAGGCTGAGGATGAGAGTTCAACCACATCCAAAAGAGAGGTTCGGGCTATCATGTGCTGTCAATTACCATCTGATCCCGCCCACATCCTCCTGGCTCTTGACTTCCATTGGCTTAAACCCACTAACAACAGTTATGATTGGTCGTGATAGCGAGGATACTCACGCTGAGCAGGTGCGTGTGCGACGTGTGGGGAGGGGGCTGGGGATAAGGTAGTCCCGCATGGGGGAGGGGGAGCGGTCACGCCCCCGTTGCCGGCACGAGGGCAGGTCCAGAGAGCCGGGGGATGTCGGCGAGGCTGGGGAGGTGGGCGATGTGGCGGGGGGGGCCGCCTGCACCGGGGACGATGCCTCTGAGGACATGACTACCGTGGCAGGCCCTAGGGAGGGGAGAGAGGAGTCAGTGAAATAAGGAGCCATGTTCTCCGTTAGCATCGGGCAATAAGGAGTCAGGCACAGTACCATATCCCATACTATGCTGAAAACGTACAAGACTGTTTCTGTAATACCTCATGGTTGCATAGCTGTTAAATGTTCACAGATCAACAGTGCTATGGAGTTTTCCATAGCTTCATACGCTAAACCAGTACAGGTGCAGTGCACTAAATTCAGAGTCTATCCCAAAACATAACCAGTACGGGACACATTCATAGAGCATACTATGAGCTGTCTGTAAATCATATTCAGCAGAACAGCCCAAACTTATAAAACACACAGGTTGTTGATTCAAGACTAAGTGGTTGTCTTGGTGTAGTAGCATCAAAGTTCTTTACTGAATCAACTTGATATAAACAAGTAACTGTACAAAGTACTTAGGACTTCTGTGAGCAGTTGATCGGCATTAAATGTTAAGGGATAAGGTCAGGATAATGAACAAGCCCCATCTCTCCCACCTATGCACCAAGCAGGACTCCTTAATTGAATTTTATGGCTGTTTGCATGAAATGCCAGAGACCCCCCACTGCAGACAGCTGGAGTACCCGTCATTAACTTACGGACCCCTACAGTAGGTCGGCTCCAAATCAGCTCTTCCTGATGACACTACTGCCTGTTAGAGTCCTTCTCAGTTACCCGTCAAGGAAGGAGATACTTAAAGTACCATCCTAGACCTTCATTTGGTCCTGACTTTCAGAGGAATTAGGGAACCTCCCAGACACTGAGCTGAGAGAGAAATCAGAACCTGTTTACACAAACAGCAGCTGCTCCAGGGACTTCCACCTAACCCAATCAGGACTACTGCTGGACATTCCTGCCCCGAATCAGGTTCCCACTCTTTTATATTTTACATTTAATTTATTTAACAGAAGGTTCTTAATCAAGCGGCCCAATTGTGAAATCGCTGGGATTTCAACTGGCAACCTTCCGATCACTGGCAGGGACTTATCCTGCTGAGCCATTTCTTACTACACTGAAAACCACGACGGTAACATACTCCCTTTCTTAGCCCTTATATTGTCTTCCCCAGAGCTGTAAAGTGCCCAAGACTGAAATCTGAGTCACAGAAGGAAAAGCAGAGCAGGATCACTGGAGTATTACTGGTTACACTGCTGTTCATTTTTAGCAATCGAGCAGAGATGGAAATGAAAGCCGAAAGGTCAGAGGATGGATATCTTGAATAAAAATTCATGAAACCCAGCTTAAAGTATCACTGGTCTCCTGAAAGAATTAGAAGCCTTTTATTGTCATTATACCATGCACAATGAAAGTACAAAGCAGCTACCCCTTCAGACAGGGGGAAACAGGGAAACTAAACAAATTAAAACAACCGGTCCAAAACTAGCAGAAATGAAATACAAGTAAATTAAGTTTTTTTTTTGCTATTTTTGAGTTTAACAGCCTATCAACCTATATGAATATAATCAATGGGCAACGTGGCTTAGGATAAGAGGCCCAAACCGAGGAAATATGCGCTTCCATGAGATTAAACTGTGTTCCAAAGAGTGATCAAACATAGACACAGCAATCTGAATGCAAACGTGAAATCACAGTCTTGAGCCAGTAAAATACCAGCTCTAATAAGGGCAAGTGTGTGGATGCAGGGCCAGTCAATCCCGTCCTCAGGGACCCACAGCCAATTCCTGTTTTTGCTCCCATCGGGCTACCAGCCAGACGGTCCACATTTTTGCTCCCTCTCAGCTCCCACAGCAGCAGCATGGGGTGTCCGTGGGCCCCCGAAGACCAGATTGGGCGGCAACCTCTGAGGGGGGCGCTAACTTAGCCAATTTCACTTTGTTGTGGACAGGGTGCAGTTATGCTGCACTATCATAATGTGGGGGGGTAGGGGGGGGGATGGTGACAACTTGCTCGTCACACCTCCCATCGGAGGATCAAAATTTACACGGATAAATGCGATCAAAGAAATAATGTGTTATGCACTTCAAAGCACCACCCACCATTAAACTGAAAAAAGAAAAAACTGGAAAGAGACTATTAAAATAACTAAGTACTTTTTAAAAAACTACTAAAACGATCAAATTCAATGAAACTGATAGATATCACAAAGACAGCCCAGGCGGAGAGGATCAATGACCATGTACCCCAGCTGATCTCATTCAACATGTTTGTCTCAAACACCTGCAGGATATTTACATTGTGAGGTCTAACTTCTTCTGTGGCCTTTAATCAGAGACCCAGCATTAGCGGACCGATCTCGCAGCTCTTACCTTCTGTCCACATTCACGCCGTTGTGCTTCAGGATACTAATGGCCCGATTACGGCTTAAAAAGCAAACAACTGTGTATCCCAGAGGACAACCGACGTTTCAGCACGAAACACCGCGACGTGGCGAAGCCAAGCAGCGGGAGTATAGTCGCTCTGTGCCACTTGCCGGCTGTAACGTGATCCCTGCATAAGAGGGCGCCTGCTGTCCGGCGATCTCTGTTACGTTTGCCAAATGGGTCGCGATTCCCCGAAGAGCGTGAAACCCTTTTCATTTTCACGCCATCTCTTACAACACAGTTACAGGCACATTCACGATTTCCAAACTAGCAGCCCGCAGATGTGACACCAAGGGCACAGAAAGATATTGTATTTTTTAAATTATATATTTAAATGCAGCACTGTGAACAGCAGTATAGTGCATTCAGTTAAAAGCTGTCCTCATTGAAACATTACTGAACGTTAACGTTATTTTATACTGGAGGTTTGCGAAATGCAAACACAAGGCTAATCATTGCTCATTTATCTGTGCTTCTCCTCTAGCGTATTTTCCGCCGTTAAATATCATTTCCTTGCACTCAGACAGCAAAGACATTAGGCCTGTGTGTGTGATTATATGGGTAAAGTTGACGTGTAATTTTTGCCCAGTTTGGTTGCATCATCCACAGCGACGGGCCTATAATCATCAGGCCGGGTTACCAGCCAGGATGGCAATGTCTCATTACGCAGTTCAAACAGTCCATTCTCAAAAGGCACAATGATGAGCGAACACCACCCCCCCCCCCACAATATCCGCATATGGGCATTAAAATCTGTCTGGGATGAATCAGAGTGTTCTAGAAAGAAAGTGGAAGGCAGAAGCTTCTCACCGGTCGACAAAAGATCAAAAGATCTGCGGTCCATTGAAAGGCAGGGGGGGGGGGGGGTCGGTGTTTACAGCCACGGCCGAGAGGGCGGAGATGATTCACAGCCTGGCCTTTCTGTCGCATTCACAGTACGCCGCGTACTTCCGGACATCAGTCTGGGCTCAGAGTCCACGGTAATCGAATAAAGCCCTTTACGGGGAAACAACCGAGCCTCAAAATGCAATGAAAATGCACGAATTCAATCCGATTTCTTTGCCGTTCACTTTAACCTGTATGTACAGGCCTGTCCCAGGCACTGGCCGCAAAAGCACATTCACATTCAGGAAAGCTTCACTGCTATATGATGTCACATTAACGCCAAAGGGAATGGATATACAGGATTCAGACTGATTCAAATCTCAAAGTCAATTACACTTACAACAGATGAGATATAAATACAGCGACACAGCATGTCGAACACCTAGGCTCCTGTGGTTTTGGACAATTCAGTTATTACATTAAAGTACTGGTATCTTTTTTTTAACAGTTTCAGAATATAAACCCAGAGGTGCTTTAAGTGTTAAAATTACCCATTTGGATAAAATAATTGGAGGTAATTTATGATAACCTGGAACGAGGGAGGAAAAATGGCCATGTAAAAAAGACGAAGATTAAAAAAAAAAAAAAAAACACAAAAGACTAATGAAGTGTTATCTCAGGAGCAGGAATGAGTGTCAGCATCAGGTCACAGAGCGACCGGAACATTCTGCCATATCGGGCTTTAAAAAGACACAATGGAAGGAAAAGGACATGCTGAGCTTAAGTGAAATTTCCTGTCGAGGCACCAGGCGAGGCGTGACCATGACCAGGAGCGAACAGATCATTTCAAAGTGGGCAGAGATAAATACCGTGGCTGAACAAACACGGTGAAAGTCCATCTGCTGAGCAGAGCAAGGCCAGAGCATCAGCACCCCGCACTGCCCAACCTGCAGAGGTAGATAGTTCAGGTCCAGAAAGTAAAAATCCAGACCAAGATTTTGTTTCAACCAACCCGCTGAGTACTCTGTGACTGTGACTCTTTACGCTCAACTGGTTGGTTGAAACAAAATCTTGGTCTGGATTTTTACTTTCTGGACCTGAACTATCCACCTCTTGCTGCCTGACAGCTGACACAGGCCCTCGCACGGATGCCCCATGCCATCCTGAAATGGACACTGAAGCTGGCAGGATGGGATTGTCTAAGATTCTGACGCATTACATTCCTGAAATATAAAAGTAAAAACATTTAGACAAAATGAATCAGATTAAATAGATTAGACAGATACTATAAATACATAAGAGATAGGCACTTTATTAATTACAATGGAAATCACAGGTTTACAAACCACAATATACATATTTAGACAGCAACAAACAGGAATCATACATAAGAAACTGCCAGAAACATATGACACTGCGAGTGAAGCTGAGTTTGTGCAAGTTCCCTGTCATGGACCGGCATCCCATCCATGGTGGTCCCACAACACCTGAACAAAAAAAAAACCATCTCTGGTTGTGATTTATTTTTATTTATTTAACAGATGCTTATTTCCCCGAAGCGCCATACATTTTTTATGCTATTTTGAGTAAGCAAGGACAGACGGTCCCTGGGGCAACTAAAATCAAGGTCGCTGCTCAGGGGCCCGACAGTGAAATCACTGCCGTCACTGGGATTCGAACTGACGACCTCCCGATCACAGACACAGCGCGCCAACCCGTTTTTACAAAGCTTAGAATGTAAAGGCTAATTAGATTCATTAAGGCTGGCAGGGGCGCAGAGGGGCACCGGGCTGGTGTAGGGTGCCCCCTTTGGCATCAGCAGCTCCTGAATGGAGCTAAATAGGCCTGTCAGAATTATTACATAATCGCCTGAGCGATTATTTGAGCGGACCACGATTATTTTTGCACAATTGCTAGAATCATCTCCTTTCATCTGTATAAAAAAAACTGGCTGGATGGTACAGAACTGTCGTATTTCTATCACTATCACCACGTTGTTTTCTACCATGTAATGTTTGACTAGCGCTCTTTAATGACATCATCTTGTTGCGCTTCTGAAGCATCACCTGCCTTATTTGTACCTAAGCCGGATTTCTTGCTTAGCTGGATAACTTGTAAGATTTAAAGTACAGCAGTTTAAATAGATTTTATTACTTCACTTATATTTACCCCAAACTATCTTTATTTCAATAAGTTATCCAGCTTAGTTTGCTGTAAATGAAGACAATATGATTGGCAGGATGAAGGGATCAGCGGGTGCAGACGTGCGAGGTAAAAAATCGGGAAGTAACAGTCTTTATAAGTTATACAGTATACATATTATTAAACTATGATTAGGGTAAATCTAGCCTGATAGTGTTATAAAATGAACAGAAAAAGACAATTAAATCGATAATTGCAATTATGTGTATGACAATTAAATGTGAGCTAAAATTTCATGATTGTGGCAGCCCTAAACATTTCTAAAAACACGTAAACACACACCAGCAGGGTCTGATACGCTGCAGTCCAGGCAGTCAGCAATGGGCGCAATTTGCCATTCCTCTGTGGCATTCTGGGTAGCAAGGTTACCGGGACAAAGGCAGCTTTGTGTATCAGGCCCCCGGGGGATTATTACACAAAGCATTATTTATCCGTGTGGCGATTTCGTTCACTTTCTGTCGCGGGCTAAGTTCAGCTGACTTCCATGAAACAGCCATGAAAGCAAAGTGCAAGATTTGTTTAGCGTGTTTAAAAAAAAACCCACAAAATGCAAAAAAAAATGCAAGACAAGCAGACCGTAGAGGGTCCCCAAACATATTCACCACACACATGAACACAGCAGCGCCCCCTACATTCATAGATGAATAAACTGGTAACGGATCGACAGGTAACTGCAGGCTAGCTGCTGACTCATGAGTAAAGTTCATTATTCCAAATGGCCTGGGAATTTCACAAACAAACATGGAATATTTTACCCTTTTCCTAAAACAGCAGCTTAGTGTACATGTGTATCTGCTTTCAAACGTTTCATTTTTTTGCGTCCCACACTTAAGAAACAAAACAAATGACCACATATCAAAATTAATGACAGTTAACACCCCCCCCCCACACACACACACCAAATATGGCTGAAAAACATCTTGTTTGCCTGCCAGTCAGGTGGGTCGCTATCATACCATCAAAGAAAAATCAAAACCACAAAACTGTTTTTTTTTTTACCTGAGCAAATTTCACAAGCACAGGCCTTTAAGGGTACTGTATTCCTGTGACAGAAGGGACTCTGCTTTGGAATTGCATCCGAAACATGAACCTTGAGATGGTTCTTCCACATGGAAATGTTGATCTTTTTCCAAAGGAAGCAACCTTCAACCTGTGGGTATTTTCACTTCGAGACTAATGACATCAAACCTTTATAAATAAATGCGGCGATGGAAAAATTTCTCTTATAGCAACAAAGCCATGATATCTCAAAAACCTATTACCCGTTACTAACCTTTATCGGGAATGTGCCAACAATTACGAGTGCTAAATGTCAGAATGGTTTAATCTTTTAATCCTCAGGAGCAAGCGATCAGCTGCTGACTCTCGCGACTCGGCACGATTTAGAGATTAAAGCTTTGCTCACTTCGATTAAAGAATAAAGAAGGTCACGTCATTTTGCTTTCGGTTAAACGTAAAGGTGACTCCTAAAATTAAACTAACACAGAAAGCACTAAAACCCCACACAGATAAAGTGAAATGTTTCAGAAGATTAATGTAAACTTCATAAGTACCAAACTGCACCATAGCTGCCCAATCTTAATGTTACAAGTGATGTCCTTCCATGTAAACTCTGTAAAATATGGCTAGTTAGCAAGAAGCAGTGAGGTGACGGATAAGGGTTAACTTGTAGGTAACTATGCACAGTATATTACAAATATGGTCAAAGACTTTATAAGCATATTTTTTGTTACAGTGACCACTTACCCTAGGCGGCTTCAGTAAAAGGTTTGAGTTTAAAATTCTGGTGAGCATTTTAAATAACGCTAAAATAATATATAAGAATTGCCCCACTGGGATTATTATTGTCACAAGTAGTGTTCATACTCCAGGATTGTAGGAATGCTGACCTTGGCTCCTCGGTTCCTGTTCAAAAGGAGCAAGGGCAAAAAAATTCTTGGGCCATTCTATGGAAAATAGGGACCTTTTGGATGGATTTCAGGATAATGGTTAGCTCGCCATGTAGAAGGGAACTGAATCTGCCTATCAGGAAGAACTATCAACACGGCACCACCCAAAGGCCAGAAAAAGATATTCTTGCTCCTTTGTCTTTGTTTAGGTACAAGGCAAACAAGTTTAATGAGATTTCAGAGAATATTAACTGTTGTTATTTTAGTTTGTTTTCATTCCTTCGGACATGTTTTGAAAGCGGTGGCGTTCCATCCAAGTTGTAGGCCTCCCCATGCTGCCTGGGATAGGCTCCAGGCCCCCACTGACCAAGAAGAGAGGTTAGGTGATGGATGGATGGATGGATGGATGGATGTTTGAAATGTTGTGGTCGAATATTTATGAACAGGCAAACCCAATTCAGGAACGCGCATGAAATTCAAGTGGCAATTTAATGCGGTGTCACAGTCTCCTCTGAACACCACATACTACATATCAAAATACAAAATGTGGGACAACAACTGTCCAGACGACGATATTTTACATTTAAATATCACATGTTAAATGCTTGCTTAGAACATGTCCCATCAGCCGTGGTCACCTCCATCATGCCAAGCAGTAAAACCAAACGATAAGGTGACCTTCCTTCAGATATTTATGATCGCATGTCCACCAAGCACAGGCATGCGAGCAGACGCCACGCTATGTCACTTGACTCTGGTTCTGGGAACAGTCATCTGTTCATAAACACTGAGCCACTAAGAACATGCAACTAACTACAGGTACTACTGAGCCTCAGAGTTAAGCTGGAAAACCCTGTTAATAAAAAGATCTGCTCGATAATAAAACAGCTGCCAGGGTCAGCCTGAAAGATCTCTGGCTGTGCCTCTGGATTCTCTGCAGACGAAGGGTCCTCGGCCAAGTTAGCAGGTCTTTGATTTTGCCCGTCCAAAAATGAAAGTAAAAATGAGGCAAATCTACAGAGACACGTTAGAAAGTAACAGAAAAAGAATACAACTCCAAGCAGCATTTTTACAAAAAAAAAAAATCAGGTCAAAACACTTTCAGCTAAAGCCTCTCTCCTGATGAGACGTATTGCACGGTTCCAATTTAAGGTGACCTCACAGAGACAAATTAAATGACATTATCGAGCGCAAAAAATGAAAAGCGGATTTCTCAGGAGAACCAAAGACAAGCCAGCAAGCCGCCCCCATGACCTCAGGAAGCTCAGCTGAGAAGTCGGCGCCTGATAAGACCCAAATCGCCCCCTCTTAGCGTTTTCCTTCCATTATCATTGCTGCTGTAGCTTTAAGACAGAGATAAAATGTGGCAAAAAGGTGACAATATCCCAGGTCTCCAAAATTAGTGACATCACACCTAAAATTTAAGTAGATTAATTAGTTGAAGGTCAGACAAAGATAAAGTCCATTTAAACTGGAATAACTTAAATCCAACAAGTTTCTAGCTTAACAAGAAATCCTGCCCGTAATCTATATTTTAAATGACAGCTCTTCCTTAGTTTTGTTTGCCCTGAAACAAGGCAAACGTTTCATAAGATAGGCTAGCGCGGTACATTCAAAGCCCCTTTAAGCGTTATACCTCCAGTCAATGCTTATTGCTATTCGTTTGAAATCTGCAAGCATTACACTCTAATTGTGATAAGCTCCAGTGCCAGAGATGTGCCAAACACACGCTGACCAGCAGAGAATACAAAAATCCAGAATGACAGAATGTCAGCCATGGCATTTTAGGGACCCTTCCAAAATCAAAATGAAAAAGTATTTACCAAGTTGCATGCAACACTAAATAAAGCCAAGAGTCTTTCTAGACATTTCAATTCATGGGTTTCATCAGTTACAGAAACTACAAAGGATTTATGAATGCAGGGCACAGGAGACTGCTGGTACCCCACTCAGCCTGTAGAAATTAATATCTGATTCAGCTGATTCATGATGATTCCACCAGTATATGAAGAGTCCATTGACTAACCACCATATTCTGGTGGTTTAAGCATCTCATTTCATCTTTTAAAATCGGGACATAAGTCTCGCACTGCAGCTCAGGATGACAAAATGAGTTCTGCTTCCCTACTGGACTAAGTACTTATGGTCTAGAAAACATCTATGGGTACAAAGGAAGCATTTTAATGCGCTTTAACACTTACGACCCATTGTGTTAAAGTCCATCTAGATGGAGGATAATGCTGGAAATCGGACACCTTAACTTGGATGACAGAAGTCCGTCTCTCCGGGCCCCTGTCCATAAACACCACTCATCTCTACTAAAGTGGTTTTCTTGGTGCGCTTGTTCCTGGAATTGGAGGACCTGGAGTGACACATAAATCAACTAAAAGGCCATTCAACTAATCTGGATGAAGAAAGTAAAACAGGCATTAGGGAGAGTACTCTCAGCCACTGCAAGTACTGACACATCAGTGCATGCACTGCGGAGTTTGGATCCATCCATTGTGGCTCTGACGGGCAGCCTGTACTGAGAGGACTAAACAAAACTAACGGTAAAATATACTACTTTTGTGGATTACTGACAATTGCCCACTTACACATCTTGTGTATTTCACCTAACAATATTGTGGTACTCCCCTTCTTGGGACTGGTAACGTGGTAGTTTGAGCTATGTTAATGTACCATGTTAACAGCTGTCACATTTATTCCGTAAACATGTATCCATCACTCTTTAACAACCAGAACAGCAGTTCTGCAGGAAACATCCTAGTAGTTCTGGGAAACACAGGCTTGAGAAAGTCATAAAAATCGCAAGAGTTTCCGGCATATCTTTCTGTGGCTCCGGACAAGATCCTATCTACTTGGCTTTCTTCCGAACGAATGTGTGAATGACGCTATGAAAACAAAGCAATCTTGGGAGAGCTGCTGCAAAATCAAGACCAAACACACCCAAATCCCCAAAGTGAAAGAAAGGGCACCTTTCAAGGAACTGATGTCTAAATGCCAATAGAAAGTTACGCATAGAAGTCCGTCTCAATCGAACATCATTATCTTCAATAGTTACTCATTATGGTGAGTTTATCTAATAGTTTTAATACATACAATCGTATCAATTTAGTAACATCGGATGAAATAAACGACAGTGTAATACTACCGCTTTGTCTGCTTGCTAAACCGATTAACTATGTTAATTGTACTGGGGATTTTCCCAATGTAGCTGCAGATAGCCATCACTTATTCTAATACTTGGTACGGTTCTTGGCGCTGGTATCCCAGGCTGAAAAAGCAACAACGGATTGCGTGTCTTTTTCCGTCCTGGAAGCTGCCACGATCTGTTGCAGGCAACGACAGAGGTGCACCGTCTTCGTACCGAGATCAGCAGAAAACCACAATAACAAACACAGCCAATACTGCCTAAAAATATATAATAAATATTTTCAAGTTATTTTCACTTTAATAACTCGTGGCGTGCTTTATAAATTGAGTACACGGAGCACATCGGGGCATCATTATGGTTAATAGGAAATTGTGTATATACATCTGACGAGTAACTAAATATCTTGTGCACCGTTTGGCAACACACCAGAAAGATCACAATATTTCCCGACTTGATCAGACCACTTCCTTACCACTGGCCTGGACGAATAAAAGGGCACCTTGGCATTATTTCAAATCATTTGGCTTATTTTCATTATGTATGTAAAGATTAGATTGCGTCGAACAAACATTTTCCTGTTGAAATTTCGAAGTCCGCTTCGCTTTCTTTGTAGTCATCCAGTTGTTTTAAAGAACATCGCAAACGAAAGTAGATTTCCCAAACTTAAACCAGAAAACACTTACAGATTTATTAAGCATTACTTACATAAATTCAAAAAATCCTAGTCACAATTTTATCTTCACGATACGTTAATTCCGTGATGAAACATTTGTCATTTCTACATGGACAGTTAAGCGTTAAGGTCACCTACCTTATAGCGACTCTGCAGTTGTAAGTGATGGAAATGTTTTTTCTTCCGGTTATATTCTAGGCTATCTAGCAAAAAAAGTATTTCAAGATTTAGCCTTAGGTGGAAACAGTACTTCAAGAGGCCGATTTTTTTTCTTCTTCCGAAGCAAGACAAACAACCACACTACTGACAACTACCAACTCCCGATGCCAGGAGCGCGGGCGTGTTTCAAGGGGCGTCGCGGCACCGTTCGTTCAACACTGACGTCACAAAGTAAATACCACCGTATTTCTTCGAATAGCAAAGGAAATACGACATCGTCACATGCAATTACGGTATTCCGACTAAAAACAATTCGAAGAAACTGCTGCAAACGTAATTTTCTTATTTAATGATCAGCTGCAACCAATAAATTGCTCAATTACAAAAAAGAAAAGATAGGCTTGCGTAATAATCGCCATAAAGCCTTTCTTATATGAATGGATGAATTAATATATTTTTGGTGTTTTAACGGTCATCAGTACAAGCCTATATAAATATTGTATACAGATATACATCTCACAAAGTATTCGTATATTGTGTACAAAAACAGGGTCCGGAAAGTTAAAAAAAAACAGGACATTGCTATATTCACAATACCTGTTCTTCAAATACATTTGAGGAGAAAATACCAACAAATATTGCCCACCCAAAAAATATTTCAGTCAATGGCTAGGGTGTTCAACAGAACTCTATTATCATTAAAACATGTGGGATACTGTACAACATTAAAAACAAACGGTGCAATGACAATGACACATACCCAATGCAGTGCATCTGAAATTTAACCAATTAACGGGGAGAGGAATCTTCCATCCATTTTCTACCTCCCAAACTGATACCCATTACAGGGTCACAGAAAGAAAAAACAAAGACATCCAATGCTTTTAACCCTTATTAAAGTGACCACAAATTCTAAAATAACTGTGAAATGCAGGCTAGATTTCACTGGGTTCACATGAATCATGTAAACCATTGCCCATATACTTTTCAGATGCACGACAATATACACTTATAAAATGTATTTGAAGAACATGTTCTTTTTAAAATGTTAACTTTAATAATAAATGCTGGATAAAATCAAGCTCTCTTAAAGACACTGAAGGTCATTATGTCTGCAGTGACATAACTACATTAAACTATGTCAGACGGTCAAAGTGAAGACACCTTAAATTATCTCCCAATGGAGCATCCTTAAGAGAGTCATACATGTATCTTAGATAAACATCCCTGGTTTGACATTGCATTACATTTCACTCCTGTACTGTTAGGTCGGCATGCATCTCCTTATACAAGGGTGATAATTATTACGAAATGCAAATAACTGCACAATGTGATCTCAAAATAAAAAAACTGCAGGATATTGCATACAGACAATTGTTTCGTATCAAACACATTCACCTGTCCCAAATGCATCACTCTCGATGAGCTGCTGACTGCAGAGAATTTGGAGAAACCCAGTAAAATGAAACGTCACACGAAATTCGGCAGAACGTCAGCGATGCTTTCATCTACTCCGGTTTTGTTGATGTCCTGTCAGACGGGTGGCTGCGTGGGTGTGCGCCTTGAGGAATGCGCTCACTACTGTAAATATGATACTTTTATCCTTTAAAAACAAATGGGCACGTCTATGGCGCTAATGCTACATTAAAAACGTGGACATGGTGTACAGAGGTGCTCTGCATAGCAGCACATTACTGACTGAAGGAGAAAAAAATCTGCACTATGCAAGCAGATGGCAAGTGAAAAAAAAATCTGCTCATATATTAGTATATATAATGTACAGGTATATTACATTGTCTGTGTCTTTGAGCAGGGAGGAGGCAAGAGTGCATTCCGGACTTCTTTCATCAAGAGACTCCCCCTATGGGTCCTAATGACCAGAAATGATGGCTCCAAAGGAAGAAAAATAATACTCCATTCCTAAAACAAAGAACAAAACATGCTTATAAAAACAGAGTCATAAATCATGAAATACTATACTGCTCTGGTAAATACAACCATAATTCACATTAGACATCTGAATTCTCAATTTTAAATCCAAATATTTTTTTTACTTTCACACAAGCAAGCAGGTAAACCTATTATCACTCATAATACTGAATAAAAATCTCATTATTAAAAGGGAGCACTCTGAAGAATGAGCTAGTGACACCTGATAACACCCTGACTAAGAAGGGGCACTTGGAAGATTAAAACAAGATGAGCACCCATCATTTGTGGGGGCCTTTGTGGACACTCACCGAGGTCAGCACATGCCCCCCGCTCTGGCCGCTCCCTGGTCACATGGTCCTGCTGTACTCTATGCCACTCTTCGACGAGATCCCTGACCAGGGCAGGAAACTGCGCAGGAGGTTATGAGCCTGCCGATAGATCCTCTGAGGAATGGTACACGGGCTCAGGTTGGCCAGAGTGGACCCAATATGTTGGATATAGTCAGTGGGGGAAAATGTCAAGGAAAAAAAAACACTTCCTGTATAAAACACAGTCCTGGAGGGTCACATGGTTCATGCTACCTCACTATTTAAGTTGCGGTTTTGGAGAGGAACCAGCTGTAGGTCTAATGTCACTGAAACGTACCATATAAACTAAAATGAAATTTAGTTATTGTAACAGTTTAATTATTGTAACAGTTTTTACATTTTTTAATAAAGAATATCCTTTGCTGGGACATAGCTTATATTTTCTGATTTATGATCATGCACAGAGACAAAAATTGAGCAATTACTGCTTAAGAACGGTGAATGCCTGAAGAAAAACAACAGCTACAAGAGAAATAAACTCACCACACTGAATAACTGAAGACCAGAAATAATGGACTGCAGGGGGCAGCATTTCTCACAGCACGAGAGTTGTTAGTGATTAGAGAAATTACGCTTCCAAACCACCATCCTATTGGTTACTTCATTAAGACTCACCTTGCATTTCAGCATATTATTACCATTGCTAGTAAAGTGAGTGTTTAGCCTAGCTATGGCAGACATAAAAAAATAATAGGTAAAGGAAAACACAGACCAAGGGGTGCCAACCAATCAACTGTGATCGACCGGTGGATGTTTAAGACATTCCTAGTTGACCGGCACGCCATCCTCCTGCCCCCCAATCGGTCACCCCAGTTGGCAAAATCTAACCAAGGTTCAGTAGCTCCCCAGATTACTGTAAATTTGGCTATCACTGTAGAAAAAAAGGTTGGAGACTACTGCTTTACATAATAGGCCAACTGCAAACTAAGAAAACTAAGTCATCCAGTGTGAGTGAAACGAAACCAAGTAAAATTCCTGCTATGACAGTTAAAAGACCTACAAAGAAGCACAAAAGGATATAACATGGTCCAGGGAGGATGTCCACCATTAATGTAGAGAACATAAGTAAAGCCATCTTTCAGAACCCCACGTATGGAATAGTAATAGGGCAGGTAGTGATGCTGCTTGAAGTATCTGTTCTCATAAAAGTGGATGGCGGTGTTGTTCGTGGTCAGCACATGCAGGTAGATGGCCTTGCAGTGGTCCTGTGCCGTGGTGGAGATGTGCTCCTTCAAACTGTCCAGCAAAAGAGAGCCTGCAAGGGCCAGAAAGCACGTGCAGATCTCTCTGAATCAAGGTGTTCACCCTACACCACCCGCGTCACTCTTTATGATGGAGGTTCTCGAAGCAGTATGGTGGGCAAGTCACGGGGGGTCAAGGCCGGCGACATACCTATTCCATGTTTACGGAATTCCTTCACCACTCCCAGACTTAAGATGTATGCGACCTGAGTGTCGACAGGAAAGCTAGAGGCCAGGATGTCTCCATCCTGAGGGTGGAGGAGGAGGACAGGAAAAAACAAACTGTGATGAGGAGTTTGCACTGCAGTCAGGAGTGAGCTCTCTCGTACTGCGAAATGATCGGAACGTAGGCAGTAGTGTACAAACGTGTACAGAACCAGAGTCTTAGTAGATTAAATGGCTTAAGATAAAAAAAAAAAAACACTCGTTACAGTGACATCAATAAATGGCTGTGCATGATTAGGTATGGTAGGGGATAATCCCAAAACCTAAGAAGAAGCTGCCTTGTTAACTAGCTTAAGTAAGACCAGAAAATCCCTGCTAACCAATAAAGAGCAGCATCAGCTGGTTAACACCAACCCAACCAACAGTAATAAGGTCCCTCTTTGCTTGGGAAGAAAAAAAAA
>JAODJW010000045.1:16885457-16895941 GCA_026777045.1 Hyperopisus bebe
GGTGCCCCCCACTATCACTGAGACCCTCCCTTCATCAACATGCACATGGTGCATTTTCACACGCCATTGTTGATTTTAAAAATACCAGAACATGTGATCCTTTCATCACATACGAGAAGCTGCTCACTGGCAAACACTTCATCTGAATCCAGGAGGAGATCTTCCCGAAATCAGGAACAGGTAGAGACTTCTACACTTCCTAACTATTAAGAAAGAACTAGAAAAATGTGGCAATAACATAGATTTTTGAAAATGTTCTTTTATAAAGGAGTTTTATATCTGAATCATTATGGGGAATGTTTGTGATTTAAATAACGTACATTTCTGAAGCATAGTGGGAGTAGGATAGAATGTGAAAAAAATGGCATCGGTTACTGTGTAATACTTGTGTTTGTCTCTGATTCCTATTATTTAAGTGGCAGTTGTAATGAAAATGGAGTGAATATATTTATAAAGCTGGCTGTAATTGTTTCTGAAGATGTTTTTTGTTTTGCTTCATTGTTCAGGCAGAATGAAGCTGGGTTTTTCCTTTTTGCTGATTCTACCCTGGCTACATCTGGCCACTGGATCCTTACTGATTGGTGCCTTCAACATCAGAACCTTTGGAGTCAAAAAGGCATCCAACACCACTCTGGTTGATATCATTGTGAAAGTGAGTTGATCTGGACAATCCATGGGTGAGGGTGGTTCAAAGATGGGCATCCATCCACCACCATACAACTACTAATCCTGGTCAGTGTCGCAAGGCAGATAATTAAAAAAAGGATGACAAATTTTCTTTTATGCAAATTAGATATCACCACGCTATTGCTCTCTTCCACTTCTTTGTCTTTTATTTAAAGAAGGCAGTGTTATTTTAATTTCAGTTGGTCTTTGCATTTGTTCCACCCTTTGTAACACAGATTTCAAATCATGACCTTTCCTGTACATATCTATGAATAAGGCCTCTGATAATTCTGATATGGTGACTCTCTTTTCATATGTGACAGATAGTCCACAGGTATGACATCATACTTATTCAGGAGGTGAGAGACAGTGACTTGACAGCCACACGTAAACTGATGGAGAGTGTCAACAGGTAGGAAGCTATCAAAGCAGATGCCACCGCCTTAACCATCCCGTCAGTTCACAGATCACAGGCTCTGCATGGTTGGTACTGAATAGACCTTCTGTTTTCGTTTTATTGTAGTGGCATCTCACCGTTTCACTATGAATACATAGTCAGTGAGCCACTTGGCAAAGACACCTACAAGGAACGATATCTCTTCTTATACAGGTAAACCTTTCTGGTCAAATAAACATTCCTGTGAATTACACGTGGTAAGGTTATACCTTATGACAATTTAAATTTACACAAAACAAGGCTTTCTTGATTGTCAAATATGTACAATTTACACAGTTCATTGAAACTGATAATTCCTGTCCCAACAATAAAAGCTGCATCTCTGCATTTTCTTTTGGTAGAGATGACATGGTCTCCGTCGTCGAAAGCTTCCTGTACGACGACGGCTCTGAAGCTGGCGGCAGTGACACGTTTAGCCGCGAGCCCTTTGTCGTCATGTTTTCATCCAAACGTTTTGGTGGGCGATGCACAAAACCACTTTAACAGTTTACATCTCCGAATTCTTAGCAAAATTTACCAACAATTCCTAAGATTAATCACTAAGACGCATATTAAATTAAGATATTAAAACAACCAAATAAAACTCAAGACAAAGCCTGAAACTTTAAGGCTCTCTGGGGCAATTTTATAGGGTATGCAACCACACACAGGCATTTTCACATGTAATTCTGATAATTATCTTAATTCAGGAGACAAAACAGAGTTTAACCCTTTGATCACATGGTCACGTCATTACCCACAATCCCCATGGGCACATCATGGATTATGCACAGCCCTTACCCACAGTTAACCATCAGCGATTTGCCTATACGACTTTCCAGGTGTGCCGGACTTCGCACTCATCCCCCAGCACACCTCCCCAGATTCCGCCGTGAAGGAAATCGATGCCCTTTACGACGTCGTTGACGAAACAAGGAGCTTCTTGGGCACAGATGTGAGTCAGAAGCCACGCCCAAGGAATCATGACGAAAGTCTTTGGTTTATGGCAGCACACAGAAATGAAAATTTGCGATCCAAATATTGAACGAACTACTTATGAAAACTGGCATTTTTAAATGAATCTCAGTGCATATTCAGTTCTCACTTTGAAATGGATGTTCTACTGATTTGGGTGCTGCCAGTGCTCTTCATTAAGATATTCATCATATTTATCACTATATAGCGACAAGGTTCTGAGGTATTACGCTATAACTTCTGTAACCATTCCTACAAATACTACACTGCATAAAAACATGCTAGCAATGCCTTGTTTTTTTCTAGAATATACTACTTTTAGGAGACTTCAATGCTGGTTGTAACTACGTCCTTGAATCGGACTGGGAGCAGATCCGACTTCACACAGACCGAAGCTATCATTGGCTGATCCCCAACAGTGCAGACACCACGGTGACCAACACAGAGTGCCCGTATGACCGGTGAGCGGCCAGAGACGTACCGGTACCATGACACTGTCCAGCACGCCAGCTTTCAACCTCATTGGTCCTCATTTCTATTTAAATGTGAATCAGAATTATCGCCACGGCAACAATGATGCAGTACGTGGTTCCAGGGTCTGCGGCCATTTATGACTTCATGACGGCACTGAAACTGAGCCAAAGCCTGGTAAGTGAGCTCACACTGCCATCAGAACAAGGGCTGATGGGTCAACCCAGAACCCTGCTGGGTGAAAAAAAATAAAAGAACCATCCAGAAGAACCTTAATGGGCTGCTGAAATTCAGAGCATGCGCCCCAGATGCTGAACTTCTGCTTCATCTCACCGTATCTCCTTCTTCTAGGCTCTGGCTGTCAGTGACCACTTTCCTGTCGAAGTGCAGCTCGAGGGAGCTTGAGGAATTCCATGAACCTTATCCCCAGAAGTGATCGAATTAAAGAATGAAGCCAAGGAAATCCAAAGCTTGTGTGATTCAAGGCGTGACAATAAGAGAGCCTAACGCTGTCTCCTTTAAATAAAAGACAAAGCAGAAGTAGAAGAGAGCGAGTTTATTCAGCTTTTCCTCCTTGGCTTTCAAAGATGTGTATTGTTTATTGCTGATTTTATGTTTCATTTCTATGTCTACAAAAAGCAGAACCTGTAATTGTAGGCTTATAATTAGTTTGTTAGAAAAGTATTCAGACACTACCTTAATACTAACGATTAAGTATAGCGATAAGAGTACTCCTTACACACACCAATGATAAGGGATCTGAGTCACAGGGTATCGCTGTCAAATTCGGGGTCGGAGAGGACCCCTACCTATGCCTTTTTCTTTCGGAGGTTCTCCAAATACAGCTTGAGGGACTTCTGGATGGAGTCCTTGGTGATGAAGCTCACAAAATTGCTGATATCCGTCTCCCTGGCAGACAGCAACTTATCGATGGTGGGCTTCCTCATCGCGGACTTGGTGATTTGCCGGGCGTGGTCTGAGGGCGACAGGGGGTGGCCGGGACGCGTGAGGACGGCTGGCACGGGCACGCGCCGAAATCGCATTCACATGTGATCGTCATTCATAGTAAAGGTGCGGAGGGTAATTCACGGGCATGCTGAGGTGTGAGGAGGCTGTTACACACCCACACACACAGGTTTGTAATTATATCTTTGTGGGGACTCTCCATTCACTTCTATGGGAAAACTCTAATTGCAATATGATGACCTTAACCCCTACCCAGCGCTAACCTTAACCATAAGGAATCAAACAAAATAAGTGACTTTTGGCATGTTTTGCTTTTTCACGGCATGCACAGAAACCATTCCAAAATGATCCCCATAATGTTAAAATAACTGGTTTATATCACATTGTGGGGGACATCTGGTCCCCACAGTCTAATATAAACGTAATCCACACACAGACCATGTGACCTCTACAGACACAGAGCTGGACTGTTATCCTTGGAAAGGTTTGGACATTAAGTCATGTCTCATTTTAGTGTGACAGCTGCATCATGGGTATTAACCCATCAGCCCACATCACTAAAAGACTGCCCTACATTATTTTTTTGAGTTTACATTTCTGACTTTAAAGTTCCCCTGATCACATCACATCACTTGACTCCAGACCCTCTTCCAGCACATCTGTGCCTGAATCTCCCCACGAAGCACATGGTATGATTTTGGGGGCAGCTCATTGGTTGCTGGCGTATCACATGACAGCCGCGTCTCTGACCTGGGATGGCGAACCACCTTGCCATGGCCTCCGTGGCCGTGCTCACAAGCTTCTCCTCGGGCACCAGCTCGTCCACCATGCCAATCTTCAGCGCGTCCTGGGGGGAGTAGAGCAGCCCCAGCTGCAGGGCTATCTCTGTTGTCCTGTGGCCCACTGTGTTCAGCATGGTGTCCTTAAACCTGGAGCGACACGCATTTCTGACGCTCATGTGGAAGCTTAACACCACAGTACCCTTGGACTGTGTGAATCCCACCTCATAAGCTGTGTCTGCACTGCATTTTACTTACATTGCAGATCCTTTTATCCGAAATGTATATTTTTTTGAGGAAGCAGGGTCAGCCAGTCGCTGGAGCGATCAGGGCCTTGCTCAAGGGCCCAACAGAGGTGAATTTGCCCTGCGATCATGGGATCTAAACCAGCGACTTCCCTATTTCGCACACATCGTCATAATCCGCTAAACTACACACCTCCCCCAAACCATTCCCTTCCATAACGACCTCCGTCACTCACCAGAAAGGTGCCACGATGCCCAGCTGGGTCTCATTCAGTCCGATGCTGTAGCGTGGGTTGTCGGCCATAATCCTGTAGTCACATGTTAAGGACAAAAGGCAGCCCCCTGCAGGGCTGGAACCCTGATAGGTCAAAAGGGTAAAACGGGGAAGGGCAGGAGGAAATCATACTTCCTCTGATGACTGCTGTTATGCTCTCATACACTAACAGTCTGCTGGCAACTATTCCAGGCATTTAAAATGGGTTTGATCTGTAAATTACTTCTAAAAACCCACAAATAAGTCAATGTCATTGTCAGAAGTTACTGTGATTCTCAATTGAATTTACACAGTGCATTTGCACTGAATGTCGTTTCAGTTTTTAAGGTTTAGCATCTTGCTCACGGGACGCAACCCAGCAACCCTCTGGCGCTAGGTTCCATTCTTCCACAAAAACGGCATAAAAGAGCTCCACATCCTGGGCACGGGCTCGTACATTAATGGCGGCGATGGTGACCAGCCTGGAGCTGTAGAACTTCAGCCACATCTCCTGCACGGCTCTCCAGAACTCGCCACAGCGCTCCGGGCTTTTTCCGTACATCTCCAAGATGTCCAAGCCCGCTGAGAAGATCTTCGGCAAAGCCTGCGGCACAACAACCAAACACAGCCCCCAAACATCTTGAGCCTTCTCCATTTGGGACATGAACGGCGGGTACAAACCAGACAGAACATCACGCTTAACACTATATAAATTAAAGACTTTGTTAAACAGAAAGCACACCAAGGCTGATACAAAGACCATAAATGGAGGCATGATTCATATGCCTAAATCAATTGTTTTACTGATGAAAAACAGCAACAATAATTCTGAAAATCATTTAGAAGATGCTTTCATAGAAAACTACTCAGTGCACATTTGTGCATTTTACCTGTATATGTGTACATATTTAACTTAAGTAGTTCTTTAAGAAGGTTCTTTTAGGTCAAATGCTGGGAGAGCTTAAACTGCTATGCCACCTGCTGGTCATTAAGAGGTACTGCTAATTAAATCAGCTAACTTACAGAGGTCACAACAACGCCCCGGCAACCCTTGTTCATTTCAAGTTTCTCCAGGCTGATGGCGATCTCCGTGAGAAAGTCCAGGCTGAGGCTGTTTACCGGGGGGCTGTGGAGCTTCATCACCGCAATACCTACCCCAACAAAATCGAATGAAAAGCACTCAAGATATGGAGGTGCTGAAACAGAGTGTGTGTGACATAAATGCACACAAGAGTGGGTCTTAGCATAGACATGAATATAGACTGTTCTTAAACAAGATAGAACAAATTAACCCAAGCCCTGCAGATAGTAAAGATAATCCTTAAGAAGTATTTCAGTTTTTTAATTAGCTTACATGTGTAGCTATGAGCATGCCAACAGTCCCACTACTTGAGGACTTGCATGACATAAAAAGTTTTCCTACCACAAAAACATGCAATTGTATTTGGTTACCATTATTAGGTTCGGGGTTGCTTACCAGTGCTGCTGTCCAAGTCCACTGTCATTGTGGATGCCGATGAGAAGTTCCTCTGAGCTGCCACCGTACATGGCAGAGCAAAATGACCTCCCCTACCGTGGCTGTGCCCGTCGAAGGACAACAACCTCGCTGGGGAAAGTTTACAAAGTGTGCGAAGGTTATTAGGTATTTCAGCCTGTACGACCTCGAATTTACGCCTCGCTGTGTAGGACAGGTTCACAGTTTGATTTTAAGCACTTACTCATCCCGCGTTGTTTACAAGTAATATTTTTGCGGGGGGAAAAAAATAAAACTTAAAATAAGTAGGGACACTAGGAAGACGGTGGATACTCTGTAAAGGGTTCTTCGCTTCTCAAATTTGGGATTGTTCACCAAATAGTCTACAAAAGCTCTTAATTAATAAATCTGCCGCGCAGGGCGCTGCGCTATTGATGCGCAAAACGAAAATCACACGATCTGATTACCTTTAACCTCATTCTTGAAAAGGGTACCAGTTTAGCCTAGCATATTTTGTAAACTTGAATTCAAGAAAACATACGGGGCAAAATGCACAGAGCACATGCTGCAAGCGTGTCTTTGCAAACCACCGAGATGTTAATGTCCAGGAAGGAATACATTCAAGCATACCAGAAATGCTGCACTTCGCTAACCGCCTCAACGCAGTTGCCATTTCTTCTCAATTCCTGCAGCAACAAGGGGGCGTGTTCAGCAATACTTTTCTCAGATCTGATTGGAAGTAGCTTTCTCCAAAGTGATGACGTTATTGATGTGGGCGTGGTATGAGCGCTTAGATACGGGCCACCAAATGGTCCAAAATACCTATATATACTGTGAGTTATACATTAACGCGAAGTGTATATGGGTTGTTATTTTAAATATTTTGGGGTGATACACTGAATTAATTTCGTTTAATTTGGCGAGTCATGAATATCGTGAATATTGTATTTCAACTCCAAGCTTCTCCTCCCAAGCGTGTTTAATAAGTTTGATGAAAGTTTTACAGGGTTAGCATCGGGGTGGGCAGTAATGAAGTATAAATTAAATTAATTTCTCGAGTATTTGTACTTTATCTGAGCATCAAAATTGTTAACTAATGACTTTTACAAAAATATTGCACTTTTGACTCCACTATATTTCAATGAAGGTTCTTAATTGATACTCACTACGTTTAAATACAGTTTCTAAATCAGCGGACGAATTTTATTTTCTAAAACGCGATAGGCTATATTGTGTTCATCACAGGAGAAAAAAACAGTCACAGTAAACTGATGGAGACTGCGTTTACGTCAGATAAAGATGATAAAGATTCCTCAGCAGAGCACTCATGGCCCATGTTTTAGATTTTTGAAATGAAGAATATGTGTTTCGTTTTAAATGTCTACTCTATCTACCCCACAAAAACTTCATCAAGGCCTATAAAAATCCGCCGTCCAACCTGACAAAGCATGTCGATTTACATAACATGTTAAAACCAAGATGTCTGTGCTATAGTGATTGCAGTGTTTACGCTATGGTTGGTCAAACGACCTTATATGGTTTTGCCCGCTAAGTCGGTATATTAATTGGAACTGATGTTGCCTCAACTGTTTGTCAAGCTAACTGGTTCCTGTACGCGTTCTTTGAATCATTATCAGGTTCTGGAAATGCCCTGTGGCAACAATACAACAGTGCGTTAGCATTAAAAAAAGAAAATGTATTTTTGAATATTTAAGTATTTTAATAGCGAGTGCTTTAAAGTATTAAAGTATTTGAACTAAATTTGACTGAATAACTTTAACTTGTACGGAAGTAATATTTGACTCTAGTAATGAAGTTGTATACTTTGTCCATCTATATGGTTAACATCAGTTAAGATTTTCAGCTGTTAATGAATAATTTTACTGAATGAGAAAGGGGGCATTATTGAATGTTCATACCTGTACTCAGAATGTTAGTTACTAAAGTACCCAGGAGCGACACGCGCGCAAGAAATCTTACGGCGAATCTATATTATTCCATTATAAACCTAAAATTAGCAACATTAAAAGCGATGGGATAGTTTGCAAACCCTGCAGACTACAAGGTGATAAAACTGTTTCGTACACGTAAATGCGTGTGTATATGTGTGTGCAGATTAGTCTCGAATCGAACATCTCACGCCAGTCAGCTGACTAAAATGGGCAACCCTGAGTATTGGCATTACGGTTTTGTAGTCTTCTTGCCTCTTCGTGCTTCGAACCAGACACTTAACAGCATATTCCAAAATGCTACATGATAATGATTCACCATGTAGGGTGACAAGGACGTACCAGGAGGACACCAGGAGTACCGCTATACGCATAACAAACCAATACCTATAAGTGCATATCCGCTTTCATTTTATAGACTACAAAGGGTAGTTGTGCGTTTTAAGGAACTGCAGCCATTTCCTTTGCAATAAAATAGCACTAGAAAATATATTACCCAAAATTAAGCGGATCTTAGCTTAAGGTCAATATTTGTGAAAACATTTGGATTGGTGAAACCAAAGACTAGCTGGTTGCAGGGTGGGCCTTATGGTAACATTTTGCACGGTACTTAAGTGCATGAACTTGGGTCCCCATGGCTGCTGATCCTGGTCCCTGCTGTTATCTTTGAGCAAGGTGGCTAAAATATGCAGCTGTGTATTCTGGGTTACAATGTTGGCTGTGGGTACAAAATTAGAAGCAGAGTTTCAAACATAGGAAGGCTTATTTAATCTGAGCTTTATTAAAAGGTACAAGACGCTTGAAAAAGTTTTGACACTAAAACTCGAAGGTACAGCAATCGGTCATCATGGACTCTGTGTGAACTGCATCAAAGACAAAGCAATTTATCATTAAAGTTGAAAGGCCGGAAATTGCTGCAGTGGCCAAACCCTTACACTTTCCTCTCATTATTCAAATCCATTTGGCAAACACAGTACAAAAAAAAAACTGGAGAAGACCTATGCATGCAGCACGCACCAAGACATCACAGATACTCGAATTCAACGGTTCAGCTGAAGGGAGTGTAGATGTATATATACACCACCAACAATAAGCCTTTTAAAATGTACAAACACTGTCCAAGGTTTGACTTTTGCCTCCTTTTGTGGTTTCTGAGTGACGATGAAATATAGCAGTACATCTAAACTCCACAGTAATCTGAATGAGACAGTTGAACTACCACCGTTTTAGTTACACATGGAAAAACAAAAAAATCTTACGACATCCCATAAACCTTTGCTTCGCTGTTTTCTCCTTACATCCGAAGAGAAAGAGAAAATATTATGTAGCCCCCTGAGGTCACCAGAAGGGTTTGAGATCTTATCTGCGAGACATCCAGTATTACATGCATTCTGTACATTTCTTAAACGCATTCTTTTAATTTTTAGGCAGACATCATTAAGCATTCTGACTACATCTTCATTTTGGTCAATTAACAGGAAACACTCAGGATGACACATTATCATGAACGGCAAGTTTAAAAATGTTTTCAAGTTAAAGCGTCTAACAACAGACACGGGAAATAACACAAGACGACTGAAATGCAGAACGGTCATGTAGACATACCAAGACAATGTGGGTTGGTTGTGGTGTATTTTATTTTATTTTTTCCCCCCTCATCACTTCTTTTTCGGCTCTTTAGAATCACAATTATGTTTCTGAAATCAGTAATCCATCACTGAAATTAAGGGCTGAATGTCACTGTTGCGAAGGACGCGGGGTATGGTAATGAAAGCTGTAAGAACAGAGGGATCAGACGAGGAACGTACCATGGACACCCCCGGACACCCCAGGCTGTATTATCTGTAGCAGGGATACTTGGCCTACAGGTAACCAGTTTGCCAGCACTGGGGGTGGCTCCCAAATCTCTAGGCGCTGATCAGTCCGTTTACATTCAAGCACGGGAACAAGACGACGCCACGGTCCCAAACGGCAGCAACAACAGTAAAGCGCAGGAACAGGATTGCAACAGGAAGGTGGGAGCTTCAGGACACAAAGCGACCGGAGGTGACGAGGGCAAGAAATTCAATTAATGGAATTAATTTCGATCCCCCTTCTAACACACTTAGACCCAGTTAACCGTTTTTTCCAATTTTTTTTTTTTAAATCATCATTATTTTTCTACACAAGCCATGATCTGATTCCCCCCCCAACCAAAAGCAGCCTGATTTCTTGTTTGTACAGCTTTCACGCACACACCGCTGTCGCGGGTGGATGGGATGGGGGGGGGC
>JAODJW010000045.1:16950102-16962296 GCA_026777045.1 Hyperopisus bebe
TTTCCCCCCCCCCCCCCCCCCCCCCCCCCCCCCCCCATTCTCTGGTCACATTCCTGTTTTTTTTTATCTTTCCTTAACACTTAGCTGTATGTGTTGCCTTTTTTGACCTTCATGGTACCTTGTGTGCTGTGCTAGTTGTGCCCTCTCTGTCTGTGTCCCCCCTCAATGGCCACAGGTAAACGTAAAGCGCTGAAGCTGAGCTTTGCCAGTCCGCTAATCAAGCCCAGTACCAGGTTCACGCTCAGCACGCCCGGGCCTCCTTTTCAGAACCCACACATGTAAGTTCCCCGGGCGCCGGGTCGCTGCCGCCGGGCCGAGGGACCCCTCTGAGTGGGAGGCGTTTCTCATTGGACCATCCCCCCCCCCGGTTTTTCAGTGAGAGGTTACGCACTCACAGCATCGAGTCGTCAGGGAAGCTGAAGATCTCCCCCGAGCAGCACTGGGACTTCACCGCCGACGACCTGAGAGACCTGGGGGAGATCGGCCGCGGCGCCTACGGCTCCGTCAACAAGATGGTGCACAAGCCCAGCGGCCAGATCATGGCTGTCAAGGTGTGCTGCCTTTGCTTTAAAGGTGCCTTTAATGTCCTCCACAGGAAAAAAAAACCTTGCCTTTAATTCTCTGCTTTGGCCGATGTGTTGGACAGATATGTCTGTGTTGGTTTGGATCTTGAGGGGTTTCGATGTCACTTCCTCGTTCTCTCCCCCCCCCCGCCCTCTCAGAGGATCCGGTCCACGGTGGACGAAAAGGAGCAGAAGCAGCTGCTGATGGACCTGGACGTCGTGATGCGGAGCAGCGACTGTCCCTGCATCGTCCAGTTTTACGGCGCTCTGTTCCGAGAGGTGAGCTGCACACACTGAAATGATCATTGCGTGTTTTGGTATAATTGAGTCTTGGGAACATTGGGCCAGGTGTCTGCGTGTCGTACAGTCAAACTGTGCGCCAATTACTGTGGTTCTGGATTTAATCTTGTTTGATTTGTTTTCTAATTGGATGTATTATCACTCCACACCCCCACCCCATATTTTTTATTGCAGGGAGACTGCTGGATATGCATGGAGCTCATGTCTACCTCGTTTGACAAATTCTACAAATATGTATATTGTGTGTTAGATGAAGTGATTCCAGAGGAAATATTAGGCAAAATAACATTAGCTGTAAGTCACTTTTTCTTTCTTCCTCATGAATATGTATGTATTTTATTTTCTTTTTCCTCCAGTCACATGTCAGCGTAACACCTTTTTGTTTCAGACTGTCAAAGCACTTAACCACTTAAAGGAGAACTTGAAGATAATTCACAGAGGTAAGACCTAGTCTTAGAAATGGCTGAATATGAAAGTTTGGTTTTTATTTTTTTTAAACCCCAAATTTGTGTGTTAAATGTTCAGCCACTACCTCTACATGTTACTGCAGCTTTGCTAGTTATGGAGAGCTTTTGTTTGAAAAGACGCTCGTTACCCATAATGCTTTTCGGCATGTATGCAGAGGCATGTTTCGGGTGTCCAGTGTATGGGGAACTTGGCAGTGCTGCAAATGTCACACTGTTACACTGTGTGCTGTTCAGACATCAAGCCATCCAATATACTCCTGGACCGGAAGGGTAACATCAAGCTTTGCGACTTTGGCATCAGTGGTCAGCTGGTCGACTCCATAGCCAAAACCCGGGATGCCGGCTGCCGACCCTATATGGCGGTAGGTGGGCGGCCGACCAATAGGGTCTGTTCCTGTGATGGCTGTGGGCGGGGCCACTTTTGATTGCATGTGTTGCCCTGCGTGCCACCGTGTGAGGGCACCCTTAGGAACTTTCACGTGCTTTTTGTTTGCAGCCGGAGAGAATAGACCCCAGCGCCTCGCGGCAAGGCTATGACGTCCGTTCGGATGTGTGGAGCCTGGGAATCACATTGGTGAGCCGTCCTGTTTCTCCCCCCCCTCGCTGCCCTCTGTAACTGCTCCTCCCAGACAGGCGTCCATGATGGGGGGGACACTAGAGGCAGTATGGCTGCTGGCTGTGACCTCAGTCCGCTCTGTCTCCCGCGCAGTATGAACTGGCCACCGGACGCTTCCCCTACCCAAAGTGGAACAGCGTCTTCGACCAGCTGACGCAGGTGGTGAAGGGTGACCCCCCACAGCTCTGTAACTCCGAGGAACGGCAGTTTTCCCCCAAGTTCATCAACTTCGTCAACTTGTGGTGAGGATGGCTGGAACCCGGCTCTGTTGCCACGGCAACTCGGAGATTAGTTAAACTATATTTTAAAGTGGATTGAAGATGGAAAAAGGTAAGAGATGGCAAGTACACACCTGTGTTCAGTCAAAGGAATAAACCATAATAAAAATGCAGCTGAACTCATATCTCTGACTAAAAACTATACAGCAAGTTTCACAAATGATCAGTCCATTTTCCAGCCACTTATCCTGCTCTGGGTTGTGGGGAATTTCCAGAATTATTTGTATTTTTACAAATTGTATTTTGCTATTTAATGTAATTATTTTGACCCAGTGATTTTCCATGATGCCTTTAGAGGAGTGTAGATTATTCATACGGATACGATAAGGGGTTGTTGCGGTATACACCAAGATAAATTATTTTTTTCCCCCCCCTCTCCATGTTTTTTGCACCTTGAAGCCTTACGAAGGACGAGTCGAAAAGGCCAAAGTACAAGGAGCTTCTGGTAAGTCTTCTGGGGTCTGCTGGGGGTACCGTGGATGCTCTCGGTCTCGGTGTCGGTCTCCTGACGGACTGACGTGTGTCTGCACATTCCCCCAGAAACACGCCTTCATCCGAATGTACGAGGAGCGGCAAGTCAACGTGGCCAGCTACGTGTGCCGCATTCTGGACCAGATGCCCGCTTCCCCCTCGTCCCCCATGTACGTGGACTGAATCTGTCCACTCAGCAGGGCGATCTCCTCCCTCATGTGCAATAAGATTCCTCCTGGTCACGTTTTTATGATGTCACCTACGCACGTGATTCTCTCATGCTTACATAGGGACTGCACACTAGCCATTGGCCCCGCCTTTGTTTTGGTGTAAGGCCTATTATGTGAACACAGTATAGTGATGAATCCTGGAATTATACACAAGATTATTAAGTCTCATTTTTGACCTGGAGATATTCAGTCAGCATACTGGAATCATATTCTGTGTGAACTTTCACAACTCTTCCATGTATTTGATTTTAAATATTTTGTGTATCTTAGATCAAATCTTGCTTCAATAGGGTTAAAAGCCAAGAACAAGGAAGGTTCAAGGTTTTTTTTTATTTATTTTTTTTTTTGTCCCTTCCCTCTCCATCCCTTACCTGAACACCACTGGGTATTGAACAGATGTATGTGCAATGGATTTAATTTGCTGATTTAAAAAAAAAAGGCAAAAAAAGAAAAGAAATAAAAGAGTGACTTCCTTTATGCTAACTTTTGACTGAGGCATGCAAGGTGCTTGTTGAAAAATGTCATTCTATGTCTTTGCAGAATGGGAAAATGTGCAAAAGATCTCTGCAAGTCACTGTATTTCCATGGACCACGTGTTTTAAGATGCTTTGTTCAACTGGATGTTTCTCTTTACAGCCCTACCTGCCTATTCTGTAATTGTCCCAAATCATTTTCACCAAAGACGGGCTGCTGGGTTGCTTTCAGAAAACTTTTCTGGTTTGTAAAGACCCGTGTTAAGAGTACGACGTAACTGGATACGCTTACACTGATCCTGAATAATGTGGAATAGTTGAATACATATGGTGGCAGTGGCAGTGTAGGTCATACCTATGGATTTATTCCTCTTAACAGCTTCTCTGGAAGGACCTTTGAGCTTCTTGATGGGGATGGACGGGCCCTTTATATTAGGAGTCCCTGGGATCGACTCTGGCCATGGTGTGAGCCAATGCCCCGTTTCATTCTGCTGGTCCTCAGGTTCCACTGTGGCAAGGACTTGCTGGAGTTTACCGTATTCCTTCTAGTAAAGAGGGAGAGGAACAGCACTGTGTTACCACAGATGTTTTGCAGTTAAGACTGAAAATGGATGAAATAAGTCCCTTTTTAGAAGTTGTAATCATTTTATTTTTAATGCATGTCAATGATATCTATAAATTTTAATGACAGGACTAGGTGGGGAAAGTTGTACAATTTTAAAATTGCATTTTTTTTTAAAAAAAGAAATCTATCATGACCTCAGTGAGCCCGCCATGAAGTGTGCAGTTGGGTCTCCTACTTAAAATTTATTTGAAATTGTCTCAATAGAATGTTAGTATGACCATTTTCGGTAAGAGATTTAAATGACATTGCCGTTTATTTTTTGAATGTTTGACATCTCTGAAAAACTATGCTGTGCACATTATTTTCTTCATGGTAGATATGTAAAAAACAAGGCACACCTAATTGACGGCAGTAAATAGGACAGTGGTTATGTGTTAAAACGTTTTCACAAGAAATGTTCCCAGTGTTTGTTTGTTCACGAGATGCTTGACCTTAATATTTAAGACTTAATTATCTGATCTCAAAGTCACGGAGGCCTCCCCAGATGTCCCTTTGGCCAGAGGTTGGATGTGACGAAGTCAAAACATAATCCTGTTATTTGGCATTGTAATGCTTGTTTTGTGAGGTCTGGAAACTTACAGTGGCAGAAAAATTATCAATAAAATAAATTTAACAATTCGCAGCTGCAACGTCTAACTAGCATTATTTGGGGAAAATGTAAAATACGATGCAACACTATAGTGACATAAACGTTACAATACATTTAAGTAGTCGTTTTTTCTTTCCTAGTTTTCCCTGAACCTTTGCTTCAACTATTATTGTTGCATCGTTTGTAATTCGACGCAAAACAGTTTCAGATAAAATATATATTGCATAAATCGGGTCCCGGGAAAATGTCTTCGATCTGTACTGGCCGAATCAGAAAATCGATCCATTTTGCCGAGTATCGCACCATATATATATTTTCCGTTGTAGTTCTAGTGACTCATGAAGTGATTTATATGCAATCAGTTAATTATGGCGTGATCCGGCAATCACCCGTGGAACAATGTGACTTCATTGCAGATTTGCAGTTTGTGAAATATATATCATCTATTATTTTGACAATTTCAACAATATGGAAGATCTTGGAATTCTTGGCATTGAACAGAAGTCAGTATTTTGGATTTCCGTTTGTAGGTTTCATCTTGTGAATAATATCAAGTCAATTACATAATTAGCATCAATGGACGAATGAGACTGCGTATAAACAGGTTTGAGAAGCGCTGCGCTCAAAGTCAGGCATATCTGTGTGGCGTCATCATGCTGCGACGGAAGAAAATGCAGTAAACTGTCACGTTGCTGAACTTATGTGGAGTATGTGTGGTCGGAAAGAGTTAGATATATAATGAAAATGTTATTGTATTAGAGACTTCGATTAAAGAAAGAAATTTGAAGATCTGTTACTGCATTTGCTGCCTTGATGTTTATTATAAGAAAAGCATTTTTTGACATAAGAACGACCGCCGGCCTATTTCTTAAATATTCAGTGACGGCTCAGTGTCAATGCTATTCCAATACATGGGTTAAAAATATTTTTCCTCGGACTCTTTTTCTTATACCGCGGGCTATGGCCTCTAATACAAACAATAATCAGAAACCGAGACCGAAAAAACCCAAGCCTCCCAGAGACACCCTGCGACACGTGAAGATCAAGGAACACCGAAAAAACGTTGACTTGCACGGGGCTTCAACTGTATACATACAAGTAGTCGGAGCAGGCAGTCGAGATAATGGAGCATCGCTGTACGTTTTCTCCGAGTACAACAGGTAATGAACGACGGAACCTGGTTTTTTTTTTTACCGATATCCTCTCTGCTATTAAGTTTTACAAATATTCCCCCGATACCGCAAATGTAAACAACTGCAACTGTTACAGGTATTTGTTCAACTGTGGAGAAGGGACCCAAAGGTTGATGCACGAGCATAAGTAAGTCGACTGGCAAAAGGTATTGTTTTCGCCATTTACACTAGTGTTTAGAATCCAATCCGTTAATATAATTTGTGCTTTACATTTGCAGACTGAAAGCCTCTCGCCTAGACAACATCTTTTTAACCAGGATGAGCTACGATAATGTTGGTGGTTTATGTGGTGAGTACATTAAACTGACGTGTGGCTTCTCTCTCCGTAATGTTTCCTTTTATGAAGTTGCAGGCAGAGATTACATAACTTGTATGAAACTAATTCGTTCAGCCGTGTAAGGGCTGTCATAATGAAAATGTAGAAAACGAATAGTTTGATAAGCACTTCAGTTTACGGCCATTTTGACAGATAGAGGGACGCACATACCCAAAGTTCCCACCGGGTTCTCTGCGCTGTATTTCGCAGGTATGATCCTAACGCTGAAAGACACCGGCGTTCCGGAATGCGTTCTCTCAGGGCCGCCTCAGCTGGTGAGTTAAGCGGCTCAAGTTGGGCTGTTGGCCTCCATAATTTGTCACTTGTAAGTACAGTTAATTTTTGCTTTCCATTTGTTTCCAAGGAAAAGTATTTAAGTGCCATTCGTGTCTTCTCCGGACCTCTAAATGACATCAAATTAGGTATTCAATTTTATAACATTCTCACTTTTGTGGAAATGTGGTTATTCTGATAGTTTAAAGGTTCTTGAGAGACACACCTTGTTAATGCTTTTATGTTTGGCTGTCGTCAAAGCTGTGCGTCCCTACACTGAGCCACAGTACTCTGACGAGACCATGTCGGTCATGCAAGTGCCCATTTTTGGTGAGTATCATCTGTTATTTCGTATGAAATTTTAAGAATTTGAGTACAAGATGGAAAGAGAATTTTTCCCTGGGGATTAATAAAGTGTCACTGTTTTGCCATTGAAGATGTGTTGCCAACTCTATAAATTTTGAGTGGTTTGTTTATCGAGAGGGGGCAATTTTGATCATTCAGGCAAATTTGGCAGCTGTTTCATTGTGTAAATTGAAGAATCCCACTGTCCCTCCCAAACACACACCTGAACCCTGCCCCTTGTGTTCAGTTTCCTTACCCCTTGTCTATGTGATCTCCAGCCAAGCCTGCAGGACGCCTGTCCCCCACCTGCCACACCCCAAGCAGGCGGTCCTCCCCTGGGGCTGGGCCGGGCGACACTGGAGACGGCCCGGGTGAGCTTTCTGGCGGGAGTCCGCAGCACGGCACTGCAGCCGGGATGGTGATTTGCAGAGTGCTAGGCAGCGTGTGTCATGTGGTGTAACCCATTTGTTATGCAGGTGCAGGATCAACAGTAACCAAAGACCCTGATCTGGTCGTCGCCTTTATTTGTAAGGTGAGGCCGAGGTCGACGCGCTCGGTAAGCTGGCATAAACCAGTGAAGTGATTTTTCATGCATTTTACCACTTTGTTGCAGCTTAACCAGAAGAAGGGAAACTTCTTGGTTCTTAAAGCCAAAGAGCTTGGGTTACCCGTGTAAGTATTTGGCCAGAGAATCTGGCTCTTGCCATGTTTGGTTTATCTGTAGGTTATAGGTAAAGGGATAAACACCCTGGGCCCCGCACTCTAGGGTGCCCCCTGCTGGTTTTTTGTTTTCAAGAAAACACATTGATCGAATGTCCACTTTTATTTAACAATTGTGGTTAAAATATCGTAGCAGAACAAATTTCTGCTCCAGTTTGTCTGCTGCAGTTTTACAGTCTCATCACCACCTCTTAGAGCAGTTAGTAGAGTGACATCAGCTGGTTTAATGTTCATCTACAAGAAATGAGCAAATTTGAAGAACAAAGTATAAATCTGGTGCCGGTAAATGGGGAGGCAGAGGATGGACTTAATTACGTCTAATGGTGCTCCTCCGATGAACTGTGCTTGCCCCCCCCAGCAAGTCTGAAGGAGACACTTCTACTGACAGAAAGGCGAAACCTTCGCTCTGCCCCCTGCTCCAGGCGTTTTGCTAACTGGCCTGTGGTTCTGTTGGCAGGGGTACCGCAGCCATCGGACCCATCATCGCCGCCTTGAAGGACGGCAGATCGGTGACCTTTGACGGCAGGGAGGTGAGAGCGTCCCTCTTCTTGCGGTGTTTTTCTGTAGCAGTGTTGGATGTGGCTAGTCTACAGGTTTCCTACGGTACTATGGGAAAAGTCTTACGGAAGTTAAGAAAATGACGCTTAAATGATCTTCCCATTGACGTAAAAATCAAAGTCAAAGTGAGTCTGCTTGGTCATTTCAGAACTTCTAAAATCTCCAGTGTTTCTAACCCATCCAATGCAGCCATGTATCTCTGGACTCGGCTGTTATCAAATGGCTAATAAATACCTCGTTTACTTTTATGTACTCAAATGAACTAGGTTGGCTGATGGTGAGATTAAACGAATGCATGTAATGGCTAAGGTGCCCCTGAGGAGAGATTCGTGAACCAAATCAGCCATCTGACAAGACTAGTGACTAGTGTGGTGCTTCCACAGATTCATCCTGAAGAAGTGTGCACCCCCTCTGACCCCGGCCACGCCTTCATCGTGCTGGAGTGTCCCTCATTGGAGTTTGTCCAGCCCCTCTGCACCAATGAGACCCTCCGCGGGTATCGTCATGACGACATGTGCTTTCGTTGTCCTGGCAACTGATTTATTACCTGTCTGCAGAAAGGACCTTCAAGACTTTTACGACTAATTAAAATATACTACCCCAGTATAACCTGCATGAGGGAAAACCTTTTATGAACCCTCCTGAAGGTATTAAACGGAAAGTTTGCGCTGTTTTTGTCAGTCTGTACTGTACATGGGCGATTTGACGCCATCTTCTGGTCAGCTGGTGTATGACAGTGTGCCCGAGGGACGCTAATGAATTGGTGTGGCTGTTAAAGTTGCTCCACGTCTGCAGGTACCAGAGTGGTGGTCAGGTCCCTGTTGCATTGGTTGTCCACATGACCCCAGAATCTGTCCTAGAAACGGAGGAGTACAAGCAGTGGATGGAGAGGTAAGTCCTGCAATGGGGCCGCGTGAGCAGAGCTGCACTTAGACTGGCCTCAAGTCACATGACCACTTTAGACCCACGCAGATCCTTATTGGCTGTGCTGGCTGACAGGTTCGGGCCCGCGACAGAGCACCTGATTCTGAACGAGCACGTGAGCACCGTTCACAACGTGCGGAGCCACAAGATTCAGACCCAGCTCAACATGATTCACCCTGAAATCTTCCCAGAGCTGAAGACCTATGTGGCAAAGGTAAGCCGAGTGCACAGATGATAACGTACTGGACGGCAGTGATGCCCAAATGAGGCTTCATGAACTATTTTCTGTACATTTTGACCCCCACTAGATGGCACTCTTGTTTTGCTTTGGGGTATGAATTGAGCCCTTTTTTTAATAGAGCACTATCTAGTGGTACGGTGTCGCAAAATACAGCAAATGGTTCACGAAGCTTCATTTGGCCGTCGCTACTGGATCGGATCATCTGTGCACCAGAGAGAGCCCCTGTAAGGACTTGCGCTGCATGACCGAAGCGTAAGAACGAAACGCCAGTCTGCTGCCCCCTAGGGAACCCAGGCGGCCATCCATGTGCCCAGCGTAAGAGCCGAGTGCCTGCTGAAGTTCCAGATGAGGCCCAAGTTCGAGTGGCAGAGGTGAGAGGGGTTCGTCTGTTTGACCGTTTAGTGTCAGGAGGCATTTTTCACTGGTCTGTTTCTACATGACAATAAGCGCATTAGTCATGAAAATGTGAGCCCACTGTCGTTTTGTGCTTACTTAGTTGCACATATGTCTGTAATTTGTGTTTATGTAATGTCAGTTATTTAAATGGTATAAACCAGCGTTTCCCAACCCAGTCTTCAGAGACCCCCAGACAGTCAACAGCCAATCAAGAATGTCCAATACCTCAGGGTTCTTCAACTCTGGACCCTCGATTCCAAATCCAGGCCTTGTTTTCAGTTCTCCCAGGTAGTTAGTTTAATAATTACTGATTCCGATTGGTCAGAGGCTTCACACCTGACTGACAGGTAAAGGAAGGCTGGAAAACCAGCAGGGCTCGGACCTCGAGGATTGTGACTTGAATATCCCTGCAATACCTGGTATAGGTGGGAGGGAGCAAAAATGTTCACAATGTCGGGGACCCGGAGGACTTTAAGAAACATTGCTCTAAAACCTTTAGGATGTTCTGATCATTTTTATATCCCATAAAAATGCCACCATGTGTAGACAGCTGGGCCTGGGTGTTTAGCTGGGTGACGTAGCATAGTGTTCTGTCCCCAGGGATGCCATCCCCACATGTGACAGGGACGAGTTTGTGAGGGAGGCTACCGCGCTGCCCGACTTCCTTGGCGAGCTGGAGGAGTGGAGGAGGCTGCAGGCGGCAGACGGGGGCCCGCGAGATGGTGAGGCTGGCCGGCGGGCCGTTTATCTGGGAGTCACATGACCTGAGTCACATGACGCTGAGGGGTGGAGCATCTCGCAGCACTTCCACACTCCCACGTGTGCTGCTTTTCAGGAGGAGCTGGGAAGTACCCTGAGCTGGTGTTCCTGGGCACAGCGTCTTCCCTTCCCATGAAGATCCGGAATGTCAGTGGAACACTGGTGAACATTAGGTATGGTGGCGTAACTGTCCAGGCGATACGGAAACGTTAGCCGAACGATTTAGGCATCTTTGCTCTGTATGTGTGTGTGGGTTTCCATGGATCACATCTGGGGACCATGACGTCCCCATAGTGGTGGTAAAACCTGAAACCTTTTTCATCTACGTTTTTCTGGTCCACTTTGGGATACCCTCAGTTTTCTAATGCGATCAAAAAAGTGTAAACGCTGAAGGTCTTATTTTGTTTGGTTACTTATAGTTAAGGTTAGGGCTGGGTAGGGGTTAAAGGTGTTGTGATTGGGGTTAGGGTTTTTCCTATAGAAATGAATGGAAGATCCCCATTTAGTGTGTGTGTGTGTAACTGCTCTGGTGCGTCACACCCCAGCTCCAGCCAATCCCTGCTGCTTGACTGTGGCGAGGGCACCTTCGGCCAGCTGTGTCGTCACTATGGCAACGATGTGGACGAGCTCCTGACGCGGCTGTCCACTGTGTTCATCTCTCACATGCATGCCGACCATCACACGGTGAGCCGGCGCTTTAAGGGCCTGGACCCAGCATTTTTATATAAAAAAGCGAAATGCCATATTCTACTGATGGCCAAGTGAAGCTTCATGAACCATTTTCTATATTTTTTTGACCCCACTAGATGGCACATTTGGTTTGCTTTGGGGTACGCACTGAGCCCTTTATTTAAAGAGAGCACCATCTAGTGGTGTCAGAAAATACAGCATATGGTTCATGAAGCTTCACTTGGCCATCACTATCATATTCCTTAAATCTAAATAACTAGGTGTGAAATTTCTGAAATCTTTTTATTTTTCTCCTCCCTGTAGGGATTGTTGCATTTGTTGTATCAAAGAGAGAGGGCTTTGGTGAGTAGGCATTTTAGGTGTCAAGTGCATATTTCCTCTTGTTCAACCGTTTTTTTAAATTTGCTTTTGTGTACATTTTATTCTGATTTTGAAAGTGAAATGGTCATGTGACCCAAGATGCAGGGAGTCTGTTGTGTTTAGGGTGTATGTGAATTGCGGAGGTTTCAGCAAGCCCTCCTGCTTCTCTCATCCTCCAGGAGACTCTGGGCAAACCCTTTGCCCCCGTGTACCTGGTGGCGCCTGTTCAGATTATGCACTGGCTCCAGCAGTATGATGAACACTGTCAGCTCATCCTCAAACATGTCAAGTGAGTTTGGCCCCAGCAGGTGGCGCCGTTTCCTATCACTTCAAATTCTTCTGAGAAGTGGATGGTTGATTTTACATGCTGTGCTCACAGAAAGTCTTAATTCTGAATAAAGATTTTGGAAATTAATTGCCTTCATCACAAAAGTCGATTGACAGGCTGAGTCATTCAGTTCTGTTTTTTCCCCATTTTGTAATTAATTGCAATTGTAGCCAGTGGCTCCCAAAAGGAAACTGAATACAGATGTTTGGTGTTTTGTTACTAATTGAAAAGCACCCAGTAAGACTGCTTGTCAGTTAACTTGAAACAGCTCTTGAACTTTTATAATTTTGGGTTTCAGTTAATTACGAATGAAACTGTGAGGAAGTAGAAACGTGTATTATCTGTGGGTCCCTGAGGAGTGGATTGGGAGATGCTGCTGTAATTCCTTAATTGCCCCTCGGGGACAAATAGTTTCCATTGTTGGACTTGGTCTTATGTCACAGTTGCTCCTCTGTTGGACTCGGTCTTGATTTGTCTTC